>OX454417.1:107344212-107720120 GCA_949715475.1 Microchrysa polita
TAAGCCGTGTTGCTGGTACCTCACCGTCCCCTGATAAGTAGGCTGACACAATATCGAGCTTCGTGTTGATGTCATCGTTTAGACTTATCTAGAGTGCATTCAGATCACTCTTGCTGAACTCTGTAAGGTATATGAAGTTGATGCTATTTGTTATTAGTATACACGCTCGAGGTTTGCTTGAACTTGTATCATATAGGACTGAGGACCCACTTACCTTGACTTCATTGATTGCCAGGGTTTCTTAATGAGAGCTAAATCCACGTCCTCCCTGGTGAGCCTGGCCACTACCGGACCCGAGGCTGTAATTGCGTGATGAAGGTTGGTCTGAAGCACGCCAAGGGATCGATGTGTCCCTGTTGTGTGGTTAAGTCTCCCTATATATCACGGTGTCTAAGATTGAACGCATGGGCGTAGCCAGGATTTCGGTCAGGGGGGGGGCAAGCCCAAATTTTTTTTAACATCATGATTTTCCTAGGAGTTGAAATTTCCGGTCGCAGAAATATTGTTAGCAAATTTTAGAGTAGCCTGGCTTGTGGTTGGATTGGTTCACAGGGTCATGGATTCCGGACTCACCGTGAACGAATTCATTTTATGGTGTTTTTCGAACTCACGACCTACGTGACGGACTATGATGTCGCTCAGATTGTAAACAAGTATCCATTTATGGGGATAAATAACATTGCTGGGCGTGCTGTTGATCTCAACACCTCAACAAAACAGCAGTTTAGATCTTGGAAATTGGATGTCACTCACACATCTGCGGCCCTAGTTAACTGGTGGACTCCCACGCATTTTATTTCTTTTTTTGCTAATTTTAGAGTCAAATTTTTAAAATGGAGATGAGAATGATTTTCTTCTGCATTCTGATTACATTCAACCCTCCAATATCTACCTTTTAGAGCGTAGTTCGTCTATTTTCAGTGCATTTTTTGTATCTCGGACTGCATATTCCAATTGCGAAATCAGTTTGTTTCGTCTGTCACTTTCATCTTAGCAAAGTAGCATCGTCAGAATATTTATAAATCCTTTATTGATTGAAATATGGTTAACGGTTTTAATAAGATTTCCTCTAAATTTATCAAAGTATTAACAGTGGCTAAATTTTATTGCTGGTATGATTCAGCTAGAAAATAAATTTGGATTTAATAACTTGAAAGACCCGCTCTGTGACTCACTTGGTCGAGTCGCACTCTACGATGCTAGTAATCTAGAGGTCCGGAGATCGAATCTCGGCGTGGTCCAAAATTTCCGTACATGTGGATGGAAATATATAGTGCTTACAACATTATATACACTCCGAAATGATATGCAATGTAACGTTGACTCGAAATTGCCTATAAACGGCTCAATTAACGCACAGAAGGGGCTACACGGTACTGAAAAGAAAAAGAATAACTTGAAAGACACTGAAATATAAGACCCGTTCTTTACAAGGTCCTTAACTCTGGAAGGTCATGCTTATTTTTAGTACGGAAAGGTCATGCTTCGTCGATTCGACGACGCTCAACTTCGACGCCTCATACAAATCAACATTTCTCAAAATATTTATAAAACTTGACAACCGATAGTTTATTTAGAATGGAAAAACATCGATTTTGAGTAATTTTGTAAGGAAAATGATTTACAAATCAAATTTTCTTAACTCAATATTATTTGGCCCGAAATATATAACATTAAATATAAAAATAAGATAAAAAAAACTAAACGTTGATGTAATTAAAAAAAATGTGCTCGAATCATAAAACACATATTCTAAACGTACTATAGGAAATTGGGTTTAATGAATGAAGAGCTCATGTATATACAAGAGGCACAGCGATCCATTTTGGGGTCCCAACACGGGTTTTCTTTCACTTCACCTATTGCGGTTTTTACAGTGGATTGTAGAATTATTTACGGTAAATTTTGGAATATCTTCTCCCCGAGTTCCCTTGATTAATTCTAATTCTATGTACGATGTCTAATTTTGACATTGAGTGCCTTGGAGCCGATTTTTATGAGTTCGAAATGCAATCTTCCTAAAATGAGGAAGAATTTTGAGCCATTTTCCTGATTTGTCCTATTTTTGTCCTAGTAAATATTTTTTCCATAATTTTTGAAAAATAGGTCCCACATTTCAAAAATAAACATATTTGTTACGATCTAGTTGTATGGACACAGACTTATCGTCGAATCGAAAACCAGCCATACTGGAGTTCTAAAAGTTACACAAGGTTCATCCTTCGTCGTTTCGACGACGCCAATTTCCAACACAGGAAGACTCGAGTGGTGTCATGTGCATCTAATTAAAGTTTATTTAAAGACTAAATCTGTGTTTTGTGTCTTGAAGACATCTAGGTAATCAAATAAATCCAAGCATCAAATTAACTATCAAATCTTTCTACATATAACGAAAAGTTTTGTATACAAGATTTCGAATTTCGCCCATCACGTGAGCATTGCGTGATTTATTCATGAATATTTTGATAGCGAATCTTTTACCGTCTCTAGCTATCAAGATGCCACTTAAAAACTTTCTCAACGTCTACATCTCGTTTGTTTAATTAAATCTGAATTCCGGTAATTTGGTGCTCTACAAACATGTCCAACAACTGCGGATATCATTTTCTCTCCACAAAAACAGCTCGTTTCGTGGGGTTGGTTGGGGTGCGCTATTGCACGAGATCGTCCATGAGATACTATTCTTCGCGACACTATACAGTTTCAGTTTTTCCTTAATTTTATTGTGAGAATGCGAGGAGAGGAGAGGACTAGAAAGCTGAGTTGGACGAGTCAGCCTAGGAGGTGGTGGCTGTTTTTGCCCCGTTTCCCTTCTTCTTGACAATTAGTCATGAAATATGCATCACATTATAGAGCACTCGGTGGCTCCACTACTTCCCTCTCTTGCTCGACACACAAGGACATTATTCGCGGTGACATGTGACACAAACAACCTTCGTGACATTCCGTCATCCAACAAACACCATCTTGACGATGGCAATGGTTAATTTTGAATTGGCGAATGCCATCTCCAAACTATTGTAAACAGGGAGTAGGTCCTCCTGGCTGAAATAGAATGTGTGGATGGTCGTTTTCGTCTTGTTGGTGTGTGATGTCTGTAACAATTTGCGGTTAATTTCACCTAACTGGTGGTGATACTATATATGGGGGTCCTAAAGGTGTATAGGGGGTGGGCGATTTTAGCGAAACGTATATAACAACGGCAATTAGTTCCCAGATAAACAATACTCTATGCTGGAAGAATGTCATCTAACCATATCATCATATGGTTAGGTTATCTTCCGGGTAGGTGGCATTCTCTATGATCGTAGAGAGACGAATATACATTCGTGGTTGTGCCACGGGGTCCTCCCGTAAGGATAGTGCGGAAATAGACAGGAAAATGGATTTGGTCTGATGATGACGATGACATTTTCCCGGAGGGAGAAATTTGTTGATGGCGTGGCTGTTGACTTTGCATAGCCCAAGGAGCAGCAGCAGCACTCTCTCTCTCTCTCTCTCTGTCATATCTCATTAGTTCGCATTACAGCGAACTTATTGCAATTTATTCAGTTTGTTGTGTTGCTCTTTATGTAAAAGATACTTACTTAAGAAGGAAGTTTCAAACGGCGAAAGGAAGTAAATGTTGCGGTGTTTTTGTTGAAATTTAATTACGAAATTTTACGAAAGTGGATCTTTGACAAAGGTGAAATTGCTTTTAAGTATACATAGTAAGCTTTTGAAAGATGATGCGAAAATATTCTGTCAATGAATGGCTTTTGTGAATTATAAATAATTAAAATATATATTTAAAAGTTGTTTTAGAAAAAAAAATCGCTTTGCATTACTCCAAGTAATTTTTAAGCCGGTATTTCAGTGATATGATCAATGGGCGTAGACAAGGAGTGTGGGTAGGCAATAGGGATGTCAAAAACGGGATGGTTAGTCCGAAAACCGGTACTTTCAAAACGGTTAACCGGTTTATTTTCGGGTTTTTCCTCCTCCGGTTTTAACCCGGACGGTTGTTTGTTCATCCGGTAAAAACCGGAAAAAAATTCTTTCACATTCATACGATTTTTCATATTTTCTTGATTTTTCAGTCAGCAATTCTATTACTTGTCCCCTATAAAAAATTGTGTTTTCAAATTTCAGTCCTTAAACATATTTTCGAACACTCTCCTTATGACTATAGGGGGCGCCAGAGAAACTTACTTATTTGAAGGGTCAATAAAAACAAAACTAGGTACTTCATAGTTATTGTTTCAATTCTTTCTATTAAAGAATACAATATTCCAAGTTTTTTTTCATACAGTCATGAAAATGACATTGGTTAAATGACGTCCCCCTTCGTGCAAACACTGATTAAGTAGATTTTTGAATTTCGTCTCCACTCTTTGCAGCATATCAATCGGTATGTTAGCAATGGAGTCGCGAATGAAAGATTTTTAGGTGAGATATGGTCCGTGGTCGATTGACATAAGCTAGGGATTTCAAATAACCACATAAAAAAATTGAATGGAGCAAATCTCGAGAGCGTGCCGGTCATGGGAAATCGCCTCTCTGACAGATGAGGTGGTCGAGGAAGAGTTTTCGCAACAAATTTATTCAGCCTCGTGCAGTGTTTGCTATGGCTGCATCTGCGACTGAAACCACACGTAACTAACGTTCGTTTAAAAAAAAATCCGCGATCATGTCCCTAGAGAGCGACCGTTAGAAAAGAAGCCCTCAACGGCGAAGGCCCGCTGTTCTCTACACCAGAGCATAAACGCGACTGACTAGAATGGGAAACAAACTTGGGAACTTCCCCCTCCTCCTTACCCATCTATCCACCCAACTCACCGCTGAGAAGTTTTTTTTTCAAATAAGTAAGTTTCTCTGGCGCACCCTGTCTATGCACTTTGATTTTATTTTGCATACGGTACGAACACCACCATTACGAGTGTGTTTTTGCTACAATTCTAAGCAAATAAATGAAAAGACTCGGTTAACCGAAAAACCGGTACTATAAGCCCGGTTAAAACCGGACGGTCTAACCGGCTTTGCAAAAAAAACGAGAAAAACCGAAAACCGGGTTATGGCCCGGTTATTGACATCCCTAGTAGGCAGATTTGCTCGATGGCGATAATAATGATAACTGTACATATTTTGTTTACTTACTGCTGTACTATATCTAATGCATTTTAAAAAATCACTTCACTACGATGTAGTGGCGTAACGTACGGTGTTCCATGTGTGCAGTGGAACACGGGCCCCCAAGCCACAGGGGCCTCAAGTCGCGAATATAAAGATTTTTTTCTTTGACAATTTTTTTGGCTAACTGTTCTTTTAAAGACATCCATTTGTATTAGTCCGCAAACAATAAAGACTTTGTGTTCGTTCTGTACACGGCCAACCAGCTCTTTGGTATTTCTGGAAGGGACATTCGGCCCTATATACTGCAAACAAACAGTTTAGTAACATTCCTTTGGGTGGGTTTTCATCATCCACGCGTACATCTGGATACGTACCTTGTGATCCTTATCACCCGGCTATCGCCAATGAGATCAACATTAACTTATCACCTTATCGTACTAAGATTATGCGTCGTAGATTCAATTTCAGAAAAGCAAATTATGTTGCAATTAATGAGAAATTGAATCAAATGAATTGGTACTTTATTTTAAAAGACCTTGATTGCGAAACAGCTGTAGCCACTTTCTATACTATTTTACATAACATCTTATATGAATACGTCCCAATATCTAATTTAAAGCTTCGAAAAGGTCCGATTTGGTTTACACCTCAGATTCGAAACTTGATTCTAAAAAAGAAGCGACTTCACACTCGTTTGAAACGTTATGGACACCAATCCGACCGCATAATGTTCCGCTGCCTTAGATCGAGGATCAAAAGGCTAATCTCACTTGCTCGGTCTGTCTATGTTAAGACTGTTGAGGACAGTCTGAGGAACAATGAGAGTAAAATATTTTGGTCCTATGTTAAAAACTTGAGATCTTCTTCAAATCAGCCTTCCATTCTAACCTTCAACAATATAAGCGCAGATAACCCTTCTGAAATGTGTGAGCTTTTTGCCACATTTTTGCCAGCACTTTTAAAACATCTTCATTAACTTGTCCTCCTGTTGTACCTCAAGAAATGGACAATTTACATTTACCACCTCTCATTTTACCATCCTACGTTGAATTACTTATATATTCTTTTAAAACTAATTCTTCTTCTGGACCTGATGGAATCCCAAATTCGTTTTTAAAAGAAACACAATTTTCCATATCTAAACCTCTCGCCATTTTATTTAGTAAAAGCCTACATGAAGGTGTTTTCCCAACTCAGTGGAAATCGTCGTATGTGGTTCCCATACCGAAAAAGGGCGATCCTAATTCTGTGTCTAACTATAGGCCTATCTCTCTTCTATCCTCCTTTTCTAAACTTCTTGAAAAGATTGTTTTTAACTTCATTCATGAACATTTTAGTTATCTTATTAAGGATCAACAACATGGATTCTCCAAAACAAATCCGTTGTCACCAACTTAGTTGAACTTGTTAATTTTGTGTCAAAATCCTTCAATAAGCACTTGGACGTACATGTAATCTATACAGACTTTTCCAAAGCATTTGACACCGTCAACCACCAAATTCTTCTTAATAAATTAATTGCATTGGGATTCCCATCTTACCTTATTGTATGGCTCTTCTCTTATCTTAATGATCGCTCATCTAGAGTTGTTTTCCAAAATTTAACCTCTTCCGAATTTTGTCCATCATCAGGTGTGCCACAAGGATCTATTCTAGGTCCCCTTCTTTTTTTACTTTTTTTAAACGATCTTCCATCTTGTCTTAACTGTAACTCTCTCTCTTATACGCCGATGATAGCAAACTATTTTCAGCTATTTCATCTATTTCTGATTGTATAGCTTTGCAATCCGATTTGGATAGCTTTACGTCCTGGTGTATCTCAAACGAGCTTGATCTTAATATTTCTAAGTGCTCCGGTATGGTATATTCATTAAAATCTACTCCTTTCATTTTTCAATACCAAATAAACTCCATTCCCCTCCAATGTGTTTCTACGGTTACAGATCTAGGGGTTGTTTTTGATTGTAAATTACGTTTTACTGATCACTACTCGTCGATTATTAGCAAATCGTCGAAACTAGCTGGGTTCGTTTTACAATGCTCCTCTAGCTTTCAATCTATTAATACTTGTGTGAACTTATTTGTGACGCTAGTACGCAGCATATTAGAATTCGCCTCGGTAGTTTGGTCTCCTTATTCTTCTGTTTCTCGTGATGCATTAGAGAAAGTTCAGAGAAAGTTTTCTAGAACCTTATTGTTTAAATATAACTTGGCTTATAGGCCTTATCAAGATCGGCTTAATTTTCTAAATCTACCATCACTAAGTAAAAGAAGAGACTGTCTTGACCAGTGTTTCCTTTACAGTTTATGCAAGGGTCTTACTACTTCATCACTCATAGAAGATATAAAATATCGGTTTCCATCTTACAACACTCGATCAGTTGCAATTTTCTATCCTCCGCAATCTTCACTCTCTATTTATAAAAACTCTCCGTTACTTAGAGCTATGAGAAACTACGACCGATTGGAGATTGGTCCGTTACCTTCTTCTTTTTTCACTTTAAAAAACACCTTGCTACAAAAACTTTAATTATTTTTCATTTCACTTTTTGAATTTTAATAGTTTTTTTTTTTTTATTATTTTAACTTTTTGAATTGTAGTTTGAACTTATTTTTTTATTTGAATATTTTTTTTTTCTTTTCTTTGTGATTTTTTTCTTGTTTTTATAAATTTCTTTTTCCTTTATACTTATTTTCCTTACTTTGAATTCTTTACATTACATGTTTTGGGAATTTATTCCCGTTTTGTAATATTTAGTAAAATAAAATAAAAATAAAATAAAATAAACAAATATTTGGGCAACGTGTTGGAAGCAGTTGAGCTTTGATCGTTGCAGGGCCAGTAAGCGGTTTCTCCTATGAGGCAAAACTTGGCCATAGTTCTGTTGATCCATCCCGGACTCAGCGTTTTGGGGTAGTGTATCAGGTTTCTTGCAAAATGTGTGTCTACCATAGAATTAAATCCGAACCTTAGTTAATGCATATTGTCTATAGTCTATAATGCTGTAATAAATCAAAATAATCATAATCAAAACTGAACGAATGATATGCAAGAGTAGTGGCACTTCTATTCTCTTTTTTACTTAAGGTCCTTTATTTTTTAGGTACAGCTTTCCAATCGATAATGTGTTTTGGAGGTCTAATGCCTAAATTATTGGCACTTAAAGTGTTCCCATCTGCACCCGTGCTAGTTCAAATGTGACTTTGTTTTATCTGCTATCCTTTGCGTCTAATTAAGATAAGCTTCAAATCCTTTTTTTTACAAATTTACTCATCGTGATTTTCAACGGGTGTGGTGTGCATTGCCTAACTTTCATCCCGTCTACGCCCAAACCTTCCAAGCCTCATACTGATTTTTTATTTCCAAGGATTTACATTTTTGAGTAAAATTTACAAAAGACTAACGGTACATCTCACTTTTTAGCAGAGGCATTCCGCAGCAGCATTTCCAAGTTTTCAATTTTCCGGCTTGCATGAACATACAAATTTTGGTTATTTGGCTCATGTCAGCTCCCCTGTTGGACACCCCAGCACTTCAAGTCCTTCTTGAAACTTTCACTCATCCAGAGAATATAACAAATTCTCCAAGCGTCCGCCAATTTTTTTAGTCAGGTTCAGGCTTAAAATTTTTTTGGCTTTCTATCGTTAGGTTAGTTAAGTTAAGTAAGAATCGTTAAGCCCCAAAATGACGCGTTCATAAATACTGAAAATTTCATATTTACATGTTTGACATATAGGCGGGCGCTTTCGCGAGGTTCTGCTCCGGACACCACGATTCTTTCGCACGGCTCTGGTCTCTCTTGAAGGCTTTTACGTAAAATAGAGCCATTGTGATTTAGTTCTTTGAATATTTGACTCTTGAAAAGAAAATGACTGCTACATCAAGAAAAATGTGTTCGCGACGTTTATATAAAAGGATAACTTTGGATCTTTCGACCCAAAGATCGTTCAATAAGATCCAAGTCAGGAGAACTGTGTAACTAGGACTCATGAAATGAAGAAACAAATGCCTGCCGATATGCCCTACCCAGTGGCGTAACGTTTCAAAAATGTCTTGTGTTCGGAAACGAAATGGGGGCCCCATATAATACTATACTTTTAGCCAACATTTCTGGAACGAACAAATTTTTTGTCCGTTTTGGCTATTATTTTTATTGCAGCGATTCGTATTTTATTCTTTGATAAGAGCAGTGGCGTAGATAGCTTTTCGGAGAGGAAGATGATAAGTGACTCGATTTTTTCTAAACAAAGAAAATGCAATTTGCAAATTTAAATTTAAGGAGTATAGGGGATCATGAATAACCTAAACTCTAACTAGTTTTTGGTCAAATATTGGAGAGAAGTTTTTTTCCACAAAACTTAAGACCGCAACACATTGTGCAAACGAAAATTTTGTACAAAAGTTCAAAGTCTAATGAGAATTTTGCGCGCCATGAGTCTACATAGTTTAATTAATCGATCGTACTGAACTTTTGTACAAAATTTTATGCAAAAATTTATAGCTACATTGTAGTACAAAGTTCTAGTGCATTCAAATTTGTGTGAGGTTCCTGAGCTCATATTTCATTGCTTCAAAATTCAATTTGAAATATCGCTTTCACGCCCCTCATTAGTGATGATACATTTTCATAATCATATAAATTACGCAGTAGAAATTTTGCTACCCGCATTGCTTTCGCATCATACAAGAGTTACCAACCATTTCATCATCTAAAAATTGAGGAATAATTTTTTTGTTTTACCTAATGCTGTGCTGAAATTAAATTAATAACCTTTGTTTCACGATCACAGGAGCAAGATGTTCGACCTAAGGCGGTTTCTGTCGATTCTCCCCTTATCCTAGCCAATGGATAGGAGAGTAAGGTTTTCCTACCACCAGTAGCTGTAAAAGTACCCAATAACAGTTTTTAAGAGAAATAAGTAAGTCCTAACCCCCAGCAGCTGTATATACATATTTTCAAAGTTTTGGTCCTCGGCTCATTTGGTCGGCACGCCGCTGTGATTTTTGTTTAACTTATTGGATGATTGGAAGTTTTGCTAATTCCTTATTGTAAACCGCGTTGAAACATTACACTATCAGAACTCGCAAGAATAATTGTTTTGTTCTTGTTATCGACACTAGCGACACTTATCTTACCGTCCGCCATATAGCGGAAACATAGCGGAAAATATCGGAAAGACAAAAGTTCTTCCTATAAGAACGGATAGCAGACATGCCACCGCGTTTTAAAATTTATGTTAGCAAAATCCAAATTTTTACGCTGAGTGTTTAACAGAACAGAAGTTCCGCTTAAAATATTCCGAATTTAATCAGGGTGGGCAAATTTAACAGGCAATAGCAGCTTTAGGAAGCAAGCCGGGCAATTACCCAGGACCTTTTTCCGGACCTCCTACCTCATCGCAGCACTAAAGTGACCCTTGAAACTCTCGCTTAAAGGTGCTTCGTATAGCAAAGAACAGCACTTCTAACTTGTTCTACAGCTTCTATATTCCAATGACCCAACAAATTCGCTACTCTGCCTAACTACGCTAGGGTTCCCCTGATGGTTGGGGCCCGTGTTCCACCGAACACATGGAACACCGTTCATATAATGGACTCACCATTTCCCCTGCATAACGCATTTATCTTCGGTGGAGCTCCACGAATTGGATTTCACCCGATTTGAATCAAGATGTGGACGTGGATACGCCAAAGACTGGTTTTCGTTTAACTTGCCCATTAGGGGGGCTCTCCATATATGAATCTCAGATTTGGGGCGAACACTTCTACTCTAAAATAATGACTGTTACGATAGTGGTATAAAGAAGAGTTCCTCAAGGTATGGTTCTTTTGCCGCTGGTCTTGAATTTAGTGATAAGTATAGCTAAATAGTTTAAGTAGAAAAAATACCGGCGTATAGAGGGCTGCGCCCGCAATACGATGTAGCGCTATGTTCCTGTGCTAGTTGATTAAAAGTCACTATTAAAATACTGTGCACAACTTTAACAATTTATTTTTAACAAAGAAATATATTTGAATCACCGGACGACTACACAACAATGAGCTCAATACAAAATGCTTCATTCAAATTTATATGTTTTCGAATATCTTCTTAGCAACATTAGCAACTCTGGTGGCAAGTTGTAGAATCAACGATGTTGCCTGATTGTACTACAATACTCCCCCCTAAGTGTCAACCGTAGTATCGAATGACACTGATTTGCTGGAAGTAGCTTTCATCCGCGGACCGGAATATGTCCTGAGAGTTTCGTTTGTCGTAGAAGTTGTTGAGTCTCGGTTGAACATTATTGTAGAATCGATGTCGTGTGGTAGATCGGGATTGCTGAAATGCGCTGGCTTGAGGCGTTCAGTTGAAATTGTTAAATCTTTTCCGGCTATGCTGATTCTGAAGACGCGGTCGTTGATTCGCTCGATGACTTTATACGGACCCGTGTATGGACGTTGTAAAGACTTTTTACATTCCTGCCGCACAAAGACATGCGAACATGAAAATAAGTCCTTGAAAACAAATGACGAGTCCGTACGATGATGATTAATTGGAGTTGGTCGAAGTTGCTGCATCCGTTCCCTGAGTTGTTCGACTACAATGTGCGATTCCATTGGGATGTCATCATCGTTAACGAAAAACTCGCCGGGTATACGTAAAGGTGTGCCATATACCAGCTCGGCGGGTGAACAGTTTAAGTCTTCCTTAACCATCGTTCGCAGACCTAGAAGCACCGTGGGTAGTGCCTCTGTCCATTGCTTCCTATTGTGACACATCAAAGCTGCCTTAAGCGTTCGATGCAAACGCTCTACCATGCCGTTCGCTGCTGGGTGGTAGGCGGTTGTCCTTGCGCGTGTACAACCGACCAAATTCAACATCGATTTCATCAGAGATGATTCCAGCTGAGAACCACGGTCTGTCGTTATTATAGCGGGTGCGCCAAAACGACTAACCCAATGTGTATAAAACATTGTGGTTATCGTTTCTGCAGTAGCGTCGACCAATGGGATGACTTCAGGCCAGCGAGTGAACCGGTCGATTATTGTGAGGGCATAGCTGAATCCGTTTGAAGTAGGAAGAGGTCCTACTAGGTCGAGATGCACGTGATGGAAACGGGTATCAGGAGCTACGAAGTGTTGCGGTGTATTTTTAACATGCCGACTCACTTTCGACGACTGACATGCAATACAATTCTTTGCCCACCTCGCTACGTCCTTCGAAATGCTGGGCCAAACGAATTTTTGCCTAATGATTCGACTGGTAGCTCGACCACTGGAATGAGACAAATTGTGAAATTGATCAAAAATTTTCTTACGGTATATTAAGGGAATGTAAGGTCTCGATTGCCCGGTAGAAATATCGCAATATAGGGTTTTATTATTGTCGATTATCACAGGATGCAAACGCAGAGAGGTGTCTCCTTGTAAGAGCTTTTCCAACTCTTCGTCGTTGTGTTGTGCATCGGAAATCTCGGTCGGTGAAATGTTGATTGGTGTGTTGATTGAAGAAATGTTGATTGATGTGTTGATTGGAGAAATGTCTTCCACACGAGACAATGCGTCGGCGATAATATTTCGGGATCCATCAACATGAACGATATTTGTTGAAAACTGCGATATAAACTCTAGCTGTCGAATTTGTCGAGGTAACGCCTTATCGGATCGTTTTTGAAAGGCGTATATGAGCGGCTTGTGGTCTGTGTGTATGACGAACTGCCGGCCTTCCAAGATGTAACGGAAGTGTTTAATAGACTCGTAGATGGCCAATAGTTCCCGGTCATAGGTACTGTATTTGAGTTGTGCGACGTTAAGCTTTCTAGAAAAGAAACTTAAAGGTCTCCAATCTCCATTCTGCAATTGTTCCAACACAGCTCCAATCGCCGTACTTGATGCGTCGGTGGAAAGTTTCAAAGGCGCATCAGCTAACGGATGTGCAAGCAATGCGGCATTTTCAATCAAGGATTTACTATTTTCAAATGCGCTTTCTGCTTCCTTATCCCAAACAATCGGTGTTTTATCGCGCTTTTTGCTTCCTTTAAGAAAAGCGTTCAAGGGTGCAAGTACGCTAGCGGCATTGTTGAGGAAACGACGGTAAAAATTGATGATGCCAAGGTAGCGACGAAGCTCAGCGATATTCGTTGGACGCTTGAAATTTTTGATGGGCTCAACGCGTTCAGGTAAAGGCCTGGATCCCCTGTGATCAATAAGGTATCCCAGATATTTTACCTCCGGAACTCCGAAAACGCATTTTGATGCGTTGATTTTTATGCCAAACGATTGCAGTCTGTCGAAGATTTGTCGGAGATGCTCTAAATGTTCGTCTTCAGTGTATGATGCGACCAAAATATCATCTAAATATGCATAACAAAAATTGAGACCACGCAATACGGTATCAATGAAACGCTGGAACGTTTGCGCAGCGTTACAAAGTCCAAATGTCATGCGATTGAATTCAAACGAACCAAACGGTGTGTTTACAGCTGTTTTAGGAATATCGTCTTTGTGAATAGGGATTTGGTGATATGCTCGTTCTAAGTCTAGCGTACTGAACACTCGTTTTCCGTAGAGTATATGTGTGAAGTCCTGAATATGTGCTATCGGATAACGATCCGGCACAGTTACTGCATTTAAGCGGCGGTAGTCACCGCACGGTCTCCACTCGCCATTTTTCTTTGGCACTAAATGTAAAGGGCTTGACCACGGACTGTCTGAGGGTTTGCAAATTCCTTTCTCCACCATATATTCGAATTCACGCTTCGCTATGGCATACTTTTCCGTAGAAAGACGTCTTGATCGTTCGTAACTGGAGGACCAGTAGTCACAATTCGATGACATACATTATGGGGCTGTGCCTCAAGGAAATTTGACGATGCAGTAAGTTGTGGGTAACGAGTCAATACCGCAGAGAACTTATTGTTGTGCTGAATAGCAGACACGCTAATGTATGTTTCATGTGATACCTTGCCGAGTGTATAGAGTTGGGTGGTTCCGTCGATTAAACGTTTCCTTTTAAGATCAACAAGCAGGTTGAATTTTTGGAGAAAATCAGCTCCAATAATAGGACGTGAAACGTCAGCTACACGGAAGTACCATGGCATATTGCGGCGTAATCCCAAATCTAACGTTAACAATTTTTCACCGTATGTGTGTATTATTGCATTGTTGGCGGCAAATAACTTAAAATCTGAAGGTTGGCACTGTTTACCGGATGATGAACGCGGCAAAACAGACACTCCAGCTCCCGTGTCAACCAAAAAGTTTATTCCTGTACTTCGACATCTAACAACAAGACGGTGCGGCTCTGTAACGTCGTCTTCCATCGCACCATTGGACGACGACGAATCTAGTTTCCCGATTGGAAGTTACATGGGGACTGGCATTTCCTTGCCTTATCCCCAAAGCGATTGTGGTAAAAACATAAATTAGTTTTACCGCCTTTTTGGCCTTTCCGAATCGAACGATTTCTCGACTGCGAACGGCTACGATTTCTGTTTCGTAAGCTTCGCTCCAGTCTGTCGAAACGAGCTGTGAGCGCTTCAATGGCACTCGGTTCACATGATTTCGGTTGGATATGTTCGGTTACTTCAGCTACTCTTGACCACGAGTCGCATTCAACAATTATTCGATCTGCTAATTCAGCTAATATTGTAGCCTCCACTTTGTCTGTTACTGTAAGGATGGCACGGACACGTGCAGGCAGCCTGCGCAGCCAAAGGGATTTAATTGCGTCGTTCGAGAGTTGATCCCCGGCCAACGATTTCATCTCACGCAGCAAAAACGAGGGCTTCTTGTCCCCCAACTCAAGTTCTGTGAGTACTTTCGTTAATTTGCTTTCGCTTGAATCGGCAAAACGCGAAATGAGTTGCTTTTTAAGCTCGATATAGCGATCGGTGAGGGGTGGTCTCTCCACAACGTCGGCCACGTGGTCGAGGACATTAGAGTCCAAAGACGCGACAACCGCATTAAATTTACTGTTGTCGGAAACTACCCTATTCATAGCAAATTGCGCCTCAACTTGAGCGAACCATAGTGCGGGACGCCGTTGCCAAAACGGTGGCAGTTTCATGTGGCTCACGGAGTCTAATTGCACTTGATTCGAAAAAGACGAAAAGTCGCGCGCACTTAGAGGGCTTGCTGGAACTCGCGACTGCGTACCGGTAATTTGTGAGGAAGATGGTGGCAAGAGTTGACGAGGAGTAGCGCTGCCTGTTGATGCTGGCGGCGGGTCAGTATTTTGCGTAGTAGAGGGCTCAGACATTTTAAATGTTTTAATGGGTATTGGTATAGACGCGAATTCGTTTTAACAAAAATTTAACAAATTGGAAAATTTTTACCTTGATCAATGTTGATAATTGTTCTTAATACTTGCTGTTATAAATTTTCCACGTGCTGCTGTTGCAAGATGCTCCGCTGGACGCTGGCTTGTTGAGTGTTGAATTGTACAATTTTTGGATGCGCAATTCGCTGGATGCACGCGAACCTTCCAAAAATTTCGATGCTGTTGCGCTTTTTGCTGGCTACACGTGCACTTTCTAGAAATCTCGATGTTGATGCGTAGTTTGCTGGATGCCCGTGCACTTTCCACAAATTTCGAAGCTGATGCGTAGTTTGCTGGATGCCCGTGCACTTTCCACAAATTTCGATGCTGATGCACGAACAAATTTGTTGCGATGGCGACGAGTGACTCGATTTTTCTTAATGTTTCGCGGTTTCCAAGAGCCGGGGTCACCAATTATGTAGCGCTATGTTCCTGTGCTAGTTGATTAAAAGTCACTATTAAAATACTGTGCACAACTTTAACAATTTATTTTTAACAAAGAAATATATTTGAATCACCGGACGACTACACAACAATGAGCTCAATACAAAATGCTTCATTCAAATTTATATGTTTTCGAATATCTTCTTAGCAACATTAGCAACTCTGGTGGCAAGTTGTAGAATCAACGATGTTGCCTGATTGTACTACAACGAGGGTTTTTTAGATTTTGAATACATACATAGTGAATCATTTCGCACATATATTTTATAGGTAATAAATAAGAATTATGCACAATGTTAATGAAATGCTTCTCGTAAATCTATTTTTGGATTGGTCTAAATAAACGCGTTCCAGAATGAAAGGCTAACGCCTTTCACGTCATGAAACGCCTAACACTTTTTAATTAGCCCAATCCAAAAATAGATTTACCATATATTATGGCTCCACATATTAACTGGATTTATAAGCTGTAATGCCGTTACTATTACTCCAAACTGGAAAAAAGCGACTGATATGAAGTGTACCCATCGAGTTCTTTGATTTGATAAAAACTAAAAAATTCAAATTTTCAAATCTCCGGGACACCCTTTTTGCTTTGTCCTACCAACGTCTAAGTATTTCGTGCTAAAGACTATTACGATTCTACACATTCCAACCAAATTTCATTACGATCGGTTAGTGAACAAATTTGTAAATATCCGGGACACCCTGTTATCTTGGTCCTACCAATTTTTAAGTATTTCATGCCAAAGACTGTTACCATTCTACACATTCCTACCAAATTTCATGACGATCCGTTAAGCCGTTCGCGAGTTATTTAGTGAACAAATTTTCAAATGTTCGGGACACCCTGTAATTTTTGTTCTACCAACTTTTAAGTATTTCGTGCCAAAGACTGTTACCATTCTACACATTCCTACCAAATTTCATGACGATCCGTTAAGCCGTTCGCGAGTTATTTAGTGAACAAATTTTCAAATGTCCGGGACACCCTGTAATTTTTGTTCTACCAACTTTTAAGTATTTCGTGCCAAAGACTGTTACCATTCTACACATTCCTACCAAATTTCATGACGATCCGTGAAGCCGTTCGCGAGTTATTTAGTGAACAGACGGACGGACAGACGGACAGACGGACGGACAAAATCGATTTCATTAGGGTTTTTTTGAAAAATCTAAAAAACCCTAAAAAATGGAAAATGTTGCTCGAAAATAAAATTTTTGTTGGGCCTGTTTATTGGTGCACTGCTTTACATGCGGGTTTTGTCAATATTTGCTGGTTTAAAACCATTACCCCGTTTTAGGTTTTTCTCGGCTTTTTGCAAAGCCGGTTAGACCGTCCGGTTTTACCACGTCTGTCAAGTTAGCACTACCACTTTAAAATTTCTACAAACGCTATAGTGCATTAAAGGTCGCGATTTTGTCGTAATTAAATGGAGAAAGAAAAAAAATTGTCGCGCCCCCCTTCCCCTTAAAAACTACCGTTAAGTGCATTTGAACCAAATTCGAGTTCCAATAATGTCCCCAATGCTAAAGGTGTCCAGTAAGATATCACAGGGGCTGCTTAAGAGATTTCCACCCTGAAAAAATTTGTCGCGCCCCTCCTTCCCTTAAAAACTACCCCCGTCAAGTTAGCACTACCACCCCGGTAGCGGCCAATTCAAGCATTTCCGTAAAACAAAAAGTATCCAATTAATTGTCGCAGGGACGAAAAGGCATACTGCACCCTTCAAAAAATTTGTCGCGCCTCTTCTACCCCTTGAAAACTCTCTTAAGCTGCCGTTGTGAGAATTTACTGGATACTTTTAGTACTGACGCGATTCTTGGAACTCGAGTTTGGCGAACTGTGGCTCAAATGCACTTAGGGGTAGTTTTCAAGGGGTAGAAGAGGCGCGAGAAATTTTTGGAAGGGTGGAATATGCCGTTCCGTTCCTGCGACAATTAATTGGATACTTTTTGTTTTACGGAAATGCTTGAATTGGCCGCTATCGGGGTGGTAGTGCTAACTTGATGGGGGTAGTTTTCAAGGGAAGGAGGGGCGCGACAAATGTTTTCAGGGTGGAAATCTCTTAAGCAGCCGTTGTGAGAATTTAGTGGACACTTTTAGTATTAGGACGATTCTTTGAACTCGAGTTTGGCGAGCTGAGGCTCAAATGCACTTAGGGGTAGTTTTTAGCTGGTAGAAGAGGCGCGACAAATTTTTTGAATGGTGCAATATGCCTTTCCGTTCCTGCGACAATTAATTGGATACTTTTTGTTTTAGGGAAATGCTTGAATTGGCCGCTATCGGGGTGGTAGTGGTAACTTGACGGGGGTAGTTTTTAAGGGAAGGAGGGCGCGACAAATTTGTTTCTTTTTCCATTGAATTACGACAAAATGGCGACATTTAATGCGCTAAAGCGGTTGTCGAAATTTTAAATTGGTAGTGCTAACTTGACAGACGTGGTTTTACCCGGGCTCAAAGTACCGGTTTTTCGGTTAACCAAGTCTTTTCATTGATTTGCGTAGAATTGTAGTAAAAACACACTCGTAATGGTGGTTTTCGTATCGTATGCAAAATCAAATCAAAATGCATGCACAGGGTGCACCAAAGAAACTTACTTATTTGAAAAAAAAAGCTTCTGAGCGGTGAGTTGGGCAGGTAGATGGGTGAGATGTGCGCATCTGATGGACATTTCCAAATATACTATGGACCTGATGGCGTTTCACCTACAGTCACTTGCATAACGTATGTCAAGTCAAGGGGGCTTCCAGAGGCCGCGACTCATATTTATTTCAAATAAAAATGCTCATTAGGCAAGAGCATGAAGCATTAGGAAGCCGCAACGTAGTTAAGACGAAGGATCAGAAGTACCGAACTAATACTGCCGATTTATGCCTTAAGTTAAAAAATATTTACATAAGTTTCCATATCAAACGATTTTCGAAATCATATTGACGAACTTTCATTAAGAATTGACAAATTCCCATGTCCATTAAATTTGGGTGGATGATGGATGAATTTCCATAGCAACTGACAAATTTCAATTGTCAATTTCAAGTTGGCGAGTTCAGTCCAATTTAAAACACGAATCCGTCAATTTGCCATGGAAATTCTTCAACACGATTTTAAAATTCGTAAATTTTACTCAGAAATTGATCAATTTGTACTAAAATTTCGTCAGGAAGATTTTGAAATGGAAATTCAACTATTTGAAATTCATTCGTCAGTTTGTAATGAAAATTCGTTAACATGATTTGGAAATTCGTCAATTTAACATGAAATTCCGTCAATTTGATAGGCATGGAAATTTGACAATTTGTACACCAACAAATCGAAAAACGTTAGGTTACTGCTCACTGTTCTCAAAAATTGTGCCTTTTTCCTATACTGAAACCATTGCAGAAATTATTCCACCACTAACTTGAGTTAACTTTACAGGTGTTGCAAGAAATGGTTGACCATCCAATTCAATAAAAAATAAAAAACAAAAAATCAATTTTCAACATTTTTCTTAAGTTGGATGCGATTTATCGGTTTATGTAAAATTGCATAACGGTAAAAAGTTGTACCAATTCTACTGATAGGATTTTGCTCAAAAATATCACCTGAACAGACTTTCGCCATGCATTTCTGGTTTGTCCCACACGACGCGACAGCTTTGCAATATTTTTTAGCTCTTTCCGAAGTGTGTGACCTATCCACTGCCACTTTCGTATTTTCATGTGGGTGACTATCCTATTTTGGTCAGTAATTTTGGAGGAGTTCGTCGTTAGAGTCGCCATAGACAGTGCGATTAATTGAACAATCAAAGTCAATTTCTGTGGAGAAAGTTCATTGTCGGTGGAGAAAGCTCATTTTCTCTAGCGAATTCGTCGGTAGTGGAATCTAAAAAAGAGCTTTATTGTATAATGGATTGGAGATTCTATGGCGGCTCTTAGGTTCGGCATACATTATCCAATCGATTTAACAACCAAAGCTCATTTATGTTGAGAAAGCTAATTTTTTAGGTTCTACTACCGAATTCGCAAGATAAAAAAATCTTTTATGGTTGCAGATTACCTTGACAATGGTAATAAAAATAGCATTGCTGATCAATTACAGCCTTGTCGGACATAATTTTTCACTTCAAAATGACTAGACAGTTCGCCCTTACACAAGAAACAAGACGTGACATTTGGCTACGTTATATGACTCCTTTAACAACGCATTGGTCTCGGCTATGACACGATCCAAGATAGAGCTGCCTGTAGAAATATGCTGAGAAATTATCGCCAAAACGGGCGATGTGCCTACACCGCAGGTCGAGCAACGCGAAACCGTGGAGCGGTATACAGAACGAGGCAAGGAAGAAGAAGATATGACTCCTTTATGATGGAAATAAGTTGATCATGTATGCCTCTCCTACGTAAGGCTGTCCAGGCCGGTCAACGCTGTCAAACGCCTTCTCGAAGCCAATCAACATTAGATGTAACGGGGATCTCCATTCAGCGGATTGCTCAGTTATAATTCGGAGGATGTGTGATCGCTACTTTCTCATGCAGCGAAAACCAGCTTGTTCATTGTTCAGGAAGCGGTCCACCGTTTTTTTGATCCGGTCGCGATTGTCGCGATGTTTTGTTTTTGCAGGTTCCAAATTTAGGACTTCTATATTCAGATATTTCTGTGATTGTAATTTTTAGTGTAAGGGAACATTACGAGATTCATGTGCTCCCATATTATCACATAAATACTTAAATCACAACTTTCCGCTTAACTAAAAACTTCTCGTTTCGACTTAATCAATTTTCGCAATTTCATTCCATGCTGCACCGTAATCCCATTTCGCCTCCGAATCAATATTTCCTTTCAGCAAAAACCACAAACCACTTCAACTCCATTATCCTACTGAAAAATGGATTTTCATTTATATCCCGGGCGTTTTATTGTTTGACTTACCTACCTACCTACTATACGTGCGTAAACGCGCTCTCGCGTCATTTTCATGCCTCGCGAAACATGACAAAGGCTGCGATTTCGTCTGAATACAAACCAATTATTGCATCTCATTTTCCAGCCATTGTACATACAGCCACTGACAGGACACTCTTCACATTTAAATATGAAAAGCGAGCGAACGGCATTAATTATTCAATTCAGTTAGCAGCCGAATTAACCCTTGTTTATCGTAAACTTCAAGCTTCAACATGGTCCTTCAATTCGGTTAACACCTCCATGCCATGTTACGGTTCGCGTCTCGCACGGGAACGGAAAATCATTTTCTATAGCCGAAACAAAATATTTACGACCCGACAACACTCTGCCCCGGGAAAATTTTCACGACCGTGCCGGGTTTTCGGCTATTCTCACACAGTGTACGAAAGAAGGCAGCCTATATCCGTATACGAAAAGTTGCCCTGATGAAAAGTTCATAGCAATGATTTTCCAATTTTTTTTTGTCATTTTCCAAAATTACCATCATATCCTGGCCATTATTTGGACAAAGTCAACGCGAATAAAAAGCTCATACTTGTGTAGCAACATCCCCCGCGGCGGCGGCGTGGTGGTGCGGAGGGAGCGCGAGAATTTCGAATGGACGGCCATGCGACCACCGGCACAGGACATTAATTTTTGTTCGAACTTTAAATTGCGATTTTCATCAAAATTAGTTTTTGCCGGCCGATAGAGACGGTCAGGATGTGCGAGGCGGCTGCGGCGGTTGTGGTGGTATATATGGAATGAGGTGGTGGGCGACAAGGACAATTCAAATTAATGTCCTTGGCTAGAACGAAAAGTAATTTGATAATTATACTCACAGGCGAGAGCTGTGAACTGTATATGGGTTGAGGATCGTTTGTGATACTACGCGGCGTTTTTTTTTTGTTTTCGGGGCATATGATAATTTCAGGCTGCTGGATTTTTTAATTAACATCCTTTTTCATGTTTTTTTTTGTGTGTCGTTCATAAGCCTTTGATGAGGCCAATTTTTTTCCAATAAAAACTTTGATGGATTGTATAGAAGTTTTATGTGCGCATTGTTGGGAGTTGCAGTTTTTGATGGGAGTGATTGATGGGGTGTGGAGGAAGCAGGCGCGGTATATCTGAAAGGCTATAGCTGTGTAATCTGCGAGCACTACTAAGAGTTCTTCAAAAACGGAAGTTTGCAAGCCGATAGACCCCCTGAAGTATCTACCTACGGCAGACTGTCGTGAGATCTGTGTACCTATGAAGATGGTTCAGTGAAGGATGATCTATACTAATTCCTTTGAGGTTTCATTTGGAGATGAAAGTCCTGCTTAGCAGTGAGCTCTTTCCCACACAGACTTCCTAAAGTACCTAACTATGGCAGACTGTCGTGCAATCTGTGTCCCTATGAAGATTGTTCAGTGATAGACGATCTATACTAATTCCTTTGAGGTCCTGCTAAACAGTGATATTAAAAATAAAAATAATAAATGTCGGGGTCAATATAGGAAAACAGTCGAAAAGTATTCGCAATCTTGTTTTCTAAGTTGGTACTTGAACATACCCCTTAAATGATAATTAAGATAATGTGTCCCCATTGAGAAGCTTATACTTCTTAAAGTTGTAATTTAAAAAAAAATTGTCAATGAAATACACTACACTATAGCCTCATATTTTACGCAAACAGCATGGATGATGAAGTTTTGCAGTGATGAGTTGATTTTAATTTTTTATAAGATTGTGAAAAATTGGAAAAGCAACTCGATGCTTCTAAGCAACATGATTAGTGATTTCGGGTTTTTTGGACCCAAAATGCATATTTTTACAACGCTCCCACCATACAAGATCAATTTCAATTAACCAGCCGAAAACTGCCCTCACGAAGCAAAGCAACTATACAGCATGCAATGTACAAGCAAGCACCGTCCCGCTAGTCCACACGCACCGTACAACATAAGCACAACAACAATCAACATGCTTGAGCAGTTATAAAAGCCAGGCCACGAAACGAAACAACAGCATTCTAGTCTTGGCATCGAAGCCATAGACTAAGAATTATAATAGACTTACTACTGCCTACAAAATAAGAAAACAGGTTGCTCGGAGGCTTTGTGCCTATGTATGGGATTTTTGTCGTCCGTGAGCATCGGAATTTTCAGGAAAGAGATGCCGCCCGAACTACAATGAGCAATATGAGCTGAAACGAGACGGCAATATATGTCCAAGAAAACAAACTTAACGAATTTTCGATAAGATGTTTTCATTGGTCGACGTCGTTTGACAGTTGTCAAAAGATGTCAATCAGTTGCTTGTAGACAACACAAAAAGACGGGTTTGTCGCGATAAACTTTTAAATCGCCCTAGAAATGTTAGAAGTGCATTGATTTTGTGCCGAGAAATTACATCGTGTTCCGCCCATACACAGTGCCGCAAAATTACATAGTGTGCCGCCCGCACACAGTGCCAGTTCGACGGAAAGTAACACAAAGGCGAAGGGGAATTGCAGATTGCTCGGGCCTGTTCAAAAATGCCCGTGTCAGCCACACCACTTCGGCGAGTCTTATTCAAGAGTATTCACCGCGCAATATCCGAAAATGGACCGATCAGTTTGCGTGATAAAGGATTTCAGCCGAAGAAAATTTTTAGTTCGATGAATAAAATAGTATGTAGTTGTAAGTACATAGTGGAATTTTGTATGAACGACCAGAGTTTAAATCTCAAAATTTCTCCCACAGTCTCACTAGCCTCCCCGACGGACTTGCGTATATCGCCCGTGCTTCGTCGCAGTCATAGCGAAGTCGTAGATTGAACATCAACATAAGAAGAATTCTAAACGTCCACAACAAGCTCACTAAAACAAATCATTTCGTCGAGAACCTGTGTCATCACCGAAGACAACATAATTTCATCCTCCAATAACTCTCAACCGTCTATGAAAGTTGTCAGGCGATCGAATCACCTCATCCACGCAACATCATTGGGGCCATCAACAACAAACGCCCAGAAAACGATCGACGGCAGGCGACGAAAAAAAGAAAACCATTTCATTCGACACGCCAACGTATAAGATACGGCAACCGGGTGACGACGAGTTGGATGATGATGTTTTCTATTCGCCCAAAGTATATCGGTTCATAAAAGTAACACTTCACAAAATCTGAATTCAAGTGGTTCGTCAATTTCGCCGAAACATACTACAGGGTGGACCAATTACAAGTTCGTTTTTAAAAATGCAATAAAATTAACAAAATTATTTTTTTTGTCTTATGGCTTTATTAGAAAGTAAGTAAGCTCCCATTAATGCTGGAACAAACTTCTTCTTCTTTTAGCGGTGCAGAAAGGTGTGAACATTACATTATGTGGATTCGAGTTATGGTTCGTCGATGTTTTCGTCCGTGATGTCAAGGGACAAAAACATAGCTGTTGCGATAGGGTTTTCCCACAGTTAGATAGGGGTTAGGTCAATGGGCGCAGCTGGGCATTGAAACAAGTGACCCACATCGTGTGGAGCGCCAGCGCAGTTTGGACAGATGTTTTCAATGTCCGGGTTTATGCGAGAAAGGTACGAATTGAGGCGCGAACAAAAGCCCGACCCGTGGTGGAGGAATTCGGTACATGAGACTGCGGCTGGGATGATCCTCACGGTAGCAACCAACAAGATACTGTTCAGAAGGTTGGAGATTGTGGTCACGTATTGGCATCATTTTTGTCTCTTGGTATAAGTGATCCTGGGCAGACATCATCAAGGTGGCTGCTCGACTCACCGCTTTGTATGTGACTAGCATGGTTTCTTTTTCCTTGCCCCAGGTGCTAACAGCTAGTGTTCTTAGGATTTTGTTCCTACTGCGCATCTTTTCGCAAACGGATGTCGCGTGATGAGCTGACGTCATCATGCTCTCTAAGTGGAGCCCGAGAATTTTAGGATTAGCAACAGTAGGAATTAGATTGTTGCCAATACGTACATCAACCTCCCACCGACAATTCCCCGACCAGATGGTAAGAAATGTCGCAGAAGATTTAGACGCGAAGATGGTGAGGTTTCGGCTTTGGAAGAAAGCCTGTAATCGCCCAAGATATCGATTAATTTGGAGGCGCATTTCATCCTTATCCTCCCCTGTGGCGAGTACGGTATGGAACACAACTTCATTCAGTGGCTGCCCCGGCTGGCGTCGCAGTAGCGCATTCTGTCACACCAATTTTGATGAATCGTTTCTGGATTGTTGACATAACATCGGTCCTTCACGGTTCCCCACAAGAAAAAGTCCAAAGGGGTCAAATCGCAGCTCCGATGCGGCCGATTGACATAGCCAAGACGGCTGATAACACGATTTGGGAATTTGGTGCGCAAAAGATCGATTGTGGCATGGGCTGTGTGGCATGGCGCGCCATCCTGCATAAACCAGAGGTCGTCCAAATCCATATCTTCAATTTCAGTAAAAAAAAAGTCGGTAACGCACACCGTTGACCGACACGTTGTCACCAGCCTCATTTTGAAAAAAAAAATGGTCTAATGATGCCACCACTCCACAATCCGCACCAAACTGTCACTCTCTGTGGATGCATTGGCTTCTCGACAACAACGTGCGGGTTTTCCAAGCCCCAGATGCGGCAATTTTTTATATTAACGTAGCCACCGAAACTAAAATGCGCCTCATCAGAAAAGATAATTTTTCGCCCAAAATCTGGACAACGATTCAATCTGCTCTAAGGCCCAAACTGCGAAGCGATAACGAAGTGGATGGTCGTGCGACTTTAATTGCTGAGTCAATTGGACCTTGTAAGGGAATAATCCGAGATCTTTGTGCAGAATTCTTCTCAGCATAGTGCGTGAAATGTTTAACTGTTGAGATCGATGGCGTGTTGATGTTTGTGGATAGATAGTTCAGTAATATCGTGTCGATTTAGTACCATTCCGTGAAAAAAATACAGAAGTTTTTTTCTCACTGTTTCTTTATGTATTATGGGGCGCTGATTCCGAATTTGAACTTTGCACCCTAAAAAAAGTGCCGCAACCTTTAAAAAAGGGGGGCATTTTTTCGGTTTTTTGCGATTATTTCAAAAACGGTAAGAGATACAGAAAAATGGCCTGAGGACGAAAAAAACTACATAAAATTCTCTTTGCAATGATATATAACACATTAGAGTTTAAATGAATATTTCGGCGTTAGAATAGAACATAAATTAGAATATTTTCATTTTAGACCTTTTTTAAAAGCTCCATAACTTTGGAAAGAATGTTAGTTCAGCCGTTAAATTTTGTATAAGTACTCATAATAAGTTCAAGATCATTTTAAGCTAAACATTGAGTCGCTCCGGTCAAGGACCCCCATTATCCCCCCATTTAAATTTGTCAAAACGGCATGTCCACAGCTCCCCCCAAAATTGCAGCAGAGTGCTAAATTTTGGTTTGTTGCGATTGGAGGTCATAGTCACCACACCCACCAAAAATCAGCTCATTCGGATAAAAACTAACGGTACCTCCCATACAAAGTGACCCAAGACAACTTTGTTCTACAGTTTATAAAATGAGTAGTACCTACTCGTACGTAGAACAAATTCCTGATCGGTCACTTTGTATGGGAGGTACCCTTAGTTTTTATCCGAATGAGCTGATTTTTGGTGGGTGGGGTCACTATGAGCTCCAATTTCAACAAACCAAAATTTAGCACTCTGCTCCAATTTTGGGAGGAGTTATGGATATGCCGTTTTGAAAAATTTAAATGGGGGGATACTGGGGGTCCTTGACCGGAGCGACTCATTGTTTCCGTTAAAATTATCTTAAACTTGTTGTGAATACTTATACAAAACTTTACGGCTGAACTAACATTCTTTGAAAAGTTATGGAGCTTTTAAAAAAGGTTTAAAATGAAAATATTCTAAGTTATGTGCTATTCTAACGCCGAAATATGCAATTAAACTCTAATGTGTTATATATCATTGCAAAGATAATTTTATGTAGTTTTTTTCGTTCTCAGACCATTTTCTGTATCTTTTACCGTTTTGGAAATAATCGCAAAAAACCGAAAAAAAAATGCCCCCCTTTCCCCCTTTTTTTAAAGGTTGCGGCACGTTTTTTAGGGTGCAAAGTTCATATTCGGAATCAGCGCCCCAAAATACATATAACAAAATTGAGAAATAAACTTCTGTATTTTTTTCCTGACGAAAATACGATATTATTGGACTATAGAACACACCCCAATTCATAACCCTTTATCTACCAAAGGTCTTTGCAGATTTTCGGAAAAATAATTTTCTTACACACACAGCGTACATGCATATGGCCACAGTGATGTCAGCTTTAGTCACATCACAAGTGAAATGCTGTTTTGTGGCGAGTCCGGCGACACCCCAATCGTATCGTTCGGCCGAAGAATTACAGAGATATCGACGTTTGACAAAGTACATAGTACGAAGCTGATCATAAAATCACGGTGGCCTACATCTAGGGTGACGGTTATCTTTGACCCCCCTGTGCATTGATCGAGAAAGACAATCCTTTAGACAATTTTGTGGCGAGTCCGACGACACCTCGATCGTGTCCATCCGCCATATGATTGCGGAGATATCGACGGATTTCTAAAGTAGTACGAAGCTGATTGTAAAATTGCTGTGGCCAACATCCAGGATGTAGATATGTACGCGAAAACGTAGTCACCTTGAATAAAATTTATCAGAATTATACTGGAAATAAAATGGCGACAACAACAGCAACGATAAAGCAGTCCAATCCAATTTAAATGGGCGACGTCATGTTGGCAGCAAAAGCACTGCTGCTGTTGCTGCACCCATTCTATTTCTTCCATTACACTGTATTTCATTCAGTGACAAGTCAATATTCCATTACATTCAAAATTTTGTCGATGAATACTTGATTGCAACAGGTGAATCTCATACAAAATGGAGTTTCAATTTACAGCCACTTTCTTTGAGAGTCACAAAAATTTTCGGTCTTTAAGCCTTCAGCGTAAGACGGATTAAAAAAAGAATCACACAAATGAATATCATTATTTTCAGTCAAAGACAGAAATATGCTAAAATTCAAAATTCATTGCGCGCCAATTTCGTCAAAAATATGAACGAGTCGAATTCTCATCAGGTAACATTTCCATTACAATTTAAATTTTCTTTATCTGGCAGCACTAAATGTATAGAAAATGTCACACATACATTGAAACTTTCTGTGCATCACGAATGGGATGGTCACTCATACTAAGGATCATTCCATCGATTTGACATTTGCCGTACATACCACAGCTGATAGTGATATATAGTGGACCTTGTCGCACTAATGAAGTTTTTAAGCCCATTGCATGCCATTTCAACTCTCAGTTGGTGGATTGCATGTGTTTGTAAATTTAGTGCATCCTGCTCTAAATTTTATTTTGTATGAAGTCGGTCTTCTTTGTATCTCTATTCTTTGTCGAAGCATCCGCATCAGGAAAAAGACTCGTATTGCATTTCACGTCAACATCGAATGCTCACAAGCATGGACCGTTTTGACAGCGTGTTGGGTATTTTATAGTTTGTTGCATGATTGCATATTGACATTGAAGTAATTCTCTGGAAAATAAGAGTGGGTTATCAGCAGGATTTAACTTTCAAATTTTTCTAGGAACACCCTGGAAATAAATACTGCATTTAATTCAACTAGAAATTTCGCAAAAAAACATTCTCTGTCTTCGCCGAAACCCTTGAATCTTTCTTTGCTTATATAACTTTCGTAATTACCAGGAATACCTTCAAAATCCTTACCGATATAACTTTGAAAAGTGTATCTCCGTGTATATTTTCTACAACCGAGAACGATGGCCCTTCGTTACGATTCCAATCCGCAATATCATTTTCAACTGCGAATACATCCTCTGACTGACTGAAAGAAAAAAAACTACGCAAAACTTTTAATTAGTTGCACTTTCAAAATTCGCTATAAAACATGTCCTATACACTTGTCATAAGATACAAACATATCTCCTGTATGAAATCGCGCTCGTTTACTTACAATTCCGAAGTTCCATTACGCTAACATGCCAGAAAATCCACAACTCAATTACATGTGTCACGACGTTATCGCCGGTCGCCTTTCTCTCTCTCAAAAACTTTGCCATAAATTCAGGACGACAAAACGCGGAAAACGCGATTATGATTTAGGAGAGATGAGCCGCTTGCAAAACGTATAGGTATCCTCTCTAAAATACACCAAACAAACAAAAACACACATTCAGACGAGCTTGTGCCAGAAATATCGCCTGTCGCAAAATTTTAGGGATTCACCCGAAGTGCGGAGAGCCGCAGGATGAGAATGTAGGCATGTTTGCCTGCCCGATGTGTATTGTGGTGAAAGGGGCAAGGTGTGCGCGGGTGTAATATAAAAGCAAGTGAGGCGCAAAATACCTTCTGATTATGTGAATAGGATTTTTGTAATACCTGTAGACACATGCGACAGCCATAACTTTTTCTTGTCGCGCCGCTAAATTATGTGATGAATCCCAGAGACCACGAAGCTTAGCACGAAGAACCGCATGTGAACAGGACACATCACAACATCATGATGCCGGGCGCTAAGATAGACACATCGTATTGGCCCCCGAAAAATCCCACAAATTGGCGGCGAAATAACTTTTAAATGGTTCAACGATGTGTATGTGTGTTTCGTGTGGTTGAGTGTAACTTTATATTTGAGTGGCAATGAGGAGTGACGAAACGGCAGGCAAATAAAAAGGACCTGTCAAATAGACGTATATTCGGTTTTATTCCGCGCGAATGTATAATAAGTCTGGCAGTTGCGGGATGATGCTTTACATGCAAATAAGAAATCTGTAATGAGCTTGTAAAGTACTTATACAGTAAAGTTTTTTCATGGGAAAGCATGTGTAAATGATTTTATAAGGAACTTGTTAATTTTCGCAAGAGAAATTTGAGTTATTTAGGGAATTTGATGTGGTGAGTTTAAGAGAGCATTTGAAATTTAGGGTGGCATTACTGAGTTGTTATTAAAGAGTTTTGAAATGGCAAAGAAAAGGTCGTAAAGAAAGCTATACTCAAATAAAGAGAAGAGATAACCAGGATGCTGGATAAGCTAGCAAATGCATCCAGGGCTTTTTCAAACATTGATTTACGCTATTGTGAAATGCACCAGAGTTATTTCTGGTAGTAATCCTTACACATACATTATCATCAGTTGAGCTGTATCCCCACTGGCTGCCAACTAGCAGCTCGCGATGCCAACTAGCAGATGCCATCGCATATACACTGACAGCCATTTTGTTGGCGGTCCAGCTTGGATATTCAATGTGGCAACTGAAACTGTCCACTGACACTTTAAAAACCGCTTCTCAAATTCAAAGTGAAGATTAAACTTTAAAATTTTGAGTGTAGACGCTAAATAGCTGCCAAATGGCAGCTCGCGTTACCAGGTTGTTTTGGATACAGCCTTAGGGTCAATCGAAAATTGAAAAAATGCCAATTGGAAAATTAAAAGAAAATTTTCTGCGATCCATAAAAGGGATTTAACGCACTAGACTGAAACCAATTGAAAATTCAGTATTAACTGGCCTATACAGCACCATACAAGTCCCAATGGTCAAAGTGCCAATAACTTTGCCAAGCAGTGCTTGTTTCTCCCATGGAAATCAAATGGGAAATTGGGTGCACCTTCTTCTTCTTCTTTTAGCGGTACAGCAAGTTGTGAACCGCTGTGTATCTATATGGATACGATTTATAGTTCGTCGTCGTTTTCGTCCGAGTTCTCCAGGGACAAAAAAGTTGCAGCTGCATTGGGGTTTTCCCATAGTGACAGGGGGTGAGATTAGTGGGTGCAGCTGGGCATTGAAACAGATGGGTCACATCGTGAGGCGTGCCAGCGCAATTTGCGCATACGTTTTGTATGCTCGGGTCTATGCGAGATGGATACGAATTGAGGCGTGAGCAGAAGCCTGACCGAAGATGGGCTAAAGTCACTCTGGTGGCTCTCGGGAGCCTAATCTCGTCAGGCGAAATAGGTGGTCGGAGCGCTGAGAGGACTCTGTTTGTACCTAAACTCGCAATGGACTGACTCACTTCCTTAGTGTGAATCATTGCAATGGCGGACCGGTAAGATTTTTTGTCATTTGTAACGCTAGACCTCTCTCTCAAGGTCACGAAGGCCACGTTTGATGTGGCGTGGAGGGGGAATTCTGTCCATAAAGTCACGATTAGGATGATCTCGATAGCAACCTACAAGATATTTTTTTGCAAGTAGTCGATTGTGGTCACGTATACTGGCATCAAATGTGTCTCCTGATGTAGGTGATCCTGGGCAGACATCAGAAAGCACCCTGTCGCTGTGCCTAGAGCAGCATTTTGGCAGACTTGGATTTTGTTGCAGTTTGTGTTACAAAGACTTTGCAACCAAACTGGCGCCGCAAAGTCAGCCGCTGCTCGACCCATCGCTTTATAAGTGGCTAGCATAGTCCTTTATTGTAATGTTGGGATATGTTTATTACAACCCCAAAATGTTTGTCCTTTATCTTTGCGCCAGGTGCTGCCAGCCAGCGCTTTTAGAATTTTGTTCCTACTGCGCATCTTTTCACATACGGCTTCCGGGTGATGAGCTGAAGTCATCATTTTCTCAAGGTAAAGCCCGAGTATTTTTGGATTTGCTAAAGTAGGAACTATTTTGTTGCCAATACGACAATCACCTGACCAGTTGGTAAGGAAGATCGCAGACGATTTGAACGCTGAGACGGTTGAATTTCTGCTGAGAAAAAAGCTTCTAGACGCGCTAAATATCTGTTGATAAGGAGGCGCATGACATCCCTATCCGCTCCAGTGGCGAGTACGGTGCAGTCACCGGCATAGAAGATCACGTCAATGCCTTCCGGTGGTGTTGGGAGATGTAGATATTAAACAGGGTGGTAGAGAGAACTCCGCCCTGTGGAACACCTAATTTCATCTTCCTAAGCTTGGAACGACTGCCCCGAAACTTGTTGAAGGATTGGCTACCAGCTAGATAGTTGGCAATCCATCGTATCTCTTGTGTCGGAATGCGCATGTTATGGAGGTTCGCCAGAAGCATGGAATGATTGATCTTATCAAACGTGTTTGATAGGTCAATCGCTACCAAAATGGTTCTATGGGCATGGGAAACTAGTGTGGGGTGGATAAGGGCCTCTTTGCTACAGGTGACAGAATTGTTATCGGTCTGTAGGAAGTTCCTAGTTTGGCACTATTTTCCAGATGTCGGGGATGGCAAGTGTGGACATTGACAAGCTAAAGACCGCCGTGAGATACTCAATGGCTTGAAGTTCAAGATTTTTTAGCATGGCCACCGAAATGCCATCGGGTCCAAAGGCCTTGGTGTTTTTGCATTCTCAATGACTTTTTTTAACCTGGTCCGGGATGTACATTGGTACGGAGTCAACAATTCAGCTGCGAATCCGTCTTCTAATTTTGCGCTTGAGGCCATCGGACTTGGGATATTGGGCGCGGCTTTGGTAACGACGCTCCTAATGTTCCGTTCGGCCTTATGTATATTGGTGGAAGGGGCAAGCGCGAAGAAGTTCGTCGAAGTGAATGTTTTGAAACCTATCGGCATTTTGTTATTGACAAACTTCGCTTCTCTGACTTGGTCAGGTCAGCTGGTTTGTCAATTCTGACTATGACTGGAAGGTGATCAAAAGGAAGTACGTGCTTTCCAGGAGGTCTCACTTATTAGGCTGGCGCTGACAGTTGTATTATCTGGGGAGTAATGCAATTGTTTGCATCACGGGTTGGCGAGTCTTCATTCAGGGTACAGAACACTGATGCGTCAAGAGATTTGGCGATTTGACGCTCCCGTGCTCCCGAGTCATGTACGGGTGGCTCACGACATGGCTGACCTTTTTCCCTATTCGTTCGGAAAGGCAGTCATACAAGTCGAACACGATACGCAGTGTTTCCTCGTAGGGGAGGAATCCGTTATAAGCGATCGTGTAGAGCCTCGGAGTTAGCGGCTTCGCATAACCCGAGCCACGAAGGGGCCTTGGTGGAAAATGCCTACGCGCCTATATCTGACTAGTTTGTGGATTGATGACCACACGTCCTGAGTCAAATTCCTGCTTAGTAAACGGATGGGGCCACCCCAATGTGAACGGTAGCGCTACGAGTCTGCTTTAAGCAGACGAGTCCAGGTCCAACGAACCTGGGATGTGCTCATCTGAATTTAACGTGAGGCCTAACCATAACTAAAGAGAAGTCGTTAGCGAATAGTGTACCTCGGGGATGGGCGTGCCCAGGGGACCATTCAAGGCGTTGATCTCGAGGTGGCTGTAGGTTATTAAGCACGTCATCGAGCTGGTGATGCAGCCCCGTGGTTGGGTTTCTGAAGGTGAGTGCATTCACCGGATGAAGAAATCCCCATCTGACAATAAGACCTTGTCAGTAAAACACCGAAGGACCGGGAGATAAGGCCGTAACGGCTAGGTGCTCCCCTGACGGTATACCCCGTATATGGTATCTATGTTCGTCTGTGCACCTAGACAGCGGGGGCATTGATGGTGGGGAGGGGCCTGGTGTTACCCGAGGCTGCCCAGTAAACCTACAGCCTGGTGCAACAAATGTACCTTCAATGCAATGACCCATCCTTCTCAAACCGGAGCATCTGAAATGCAACCACTCCGAATAGCAACTACACTGAAGTGACCTGGCATTTGAACCGATACGTCGGTTGCAGACACTACACTTCCATGCCATTACTGGGCCTGGATTTGCTTCAATGCCGGCGCGTACAAGAAGAATTGAAAGCAGCCGCGCCGAGATGTGATGCTCCCAATAAGACGAAAAAACATATATATCGAATCCATTCATATCCACAGACATACACAACCTTCGTGCATCGAGACCTTCGAGGCTCTTGCCAGGGAGGCTTTTCGGCAACTCTTGGCCGTTTGTTGTAGCAAACGGGTGTGGTCCGGCCCGGAGAGGCTTGGAATTGCAATGAAGCAATAGTTGCCAGTAGGACCACTATACATATTCTACTTAGGAGCACCTCATTCATCTGTTTAATACGCTTCGCACAAACGAAAGCAATTAATTATAATCAGCACAGGATCATTCATTTATGTTTCCAATATTAACATGTGTTTCCCCAAATTATATACTTCCTCCTATTCTAACCTCAAAGCTCCTGACAATTTATGTTCGATTTGTTTCCATTCGTCCGGCTACATACATATTTCATATGCAATGAACTTGTTGTACCTAAAACAGCTCCATAATGAATAATCGCATAAATCAATTTGCATCGTCATTGTATCTGAATATGCATCAGAAGGACTACAATCAGAAGTGCTTGTAGTACACTCAGAGTCCCCTAGCCGCTTTTCTCTCATTCTCTCTCTCTCTATTTGAAATGAGCACGTTACGAGTTACGTAGATAAAGCAACAATAAAATGCACTCCTTGTAGTAGTATGGTAATATGCACTGCATCTTCAAGACGCCCATCATATAAGAAGATGTAACACGCTCCATTTGCCCTGATGACTTTTCGCCCCTGCATTGTAGCATGCATATGCATTTGTATCGGCCTCTGTTGTCCCTCAAGCGTCCCATCGCCACGCAGAAACTATCCTACAAGGTTGACTAGCTGCCGCCTTTTCTGCAATGCACTACGATGATGATGATTTCTACGCCGTTTTCGCTCCCCTTCTCACTTTTGCCGGAAGCGAGCGAGCGACAGCCTACAAGTAACGCAAGACTGAATCTGACATTTGGGTAATTCAGACCAAGGATGTGACTATTGTTCAGAAAATTGCTTTCGATTGCTAGAGTCCTTCGAAAGATGCAGATCTGCCGAGTGCATACACATGCACGATACATACATATGTACATGGAAGCGTCTAAGATGAAGATGGAGAAAGCAATTGAAAAGTCAACGGAGTGCTAAGAATATTTCGTTTCCTCTTCTCTTTTTTTGTGTTAAGTGGACGCAACGGTTGTGCAGCGGCTAAAGCGAAAGAGGAGGAGTAAAAGCGAGCGGAAAAACGGTAAGTTGATTCCACCAAAGACAGCGTGTGTAATTTTGTCAAGGTTGATGTGTTGTCATTGACGAAATAGGTTTACAGGAGGATTTTCAGGTTAATGGCAATTCTTTGATGTATATTTCGAAGCCCTACAACTTGCAATTATTGTCCTAAAAATTTGGGACAATTGAAGTATGTATATAAATTCCTCCTGGGAAATATGTATGTGTGTACAAACATTTCTTTTGACAATTACTTCGTTGTGAAAAGAAATGTATTTTTTTCTCGAAAAGTAATAATTGCTCTTAAATTGTCCCAAAATTTTAGGACAACAAATAAAACTCAAAATTCATACAAAATGCTAGCAAATAAAAGCTTTTATAAGTTGGCTCATTAAATTTCATTTAACATTAACGAAACAACTTCCCTAACATTTTGGTCCATAATTTCCGGTCACACACAACATCCTGTAAATTTCGATAACACTCCTTTAGAGGACATCAAGTGGTCAAACTTATGGACCGTTCATTTACCATTTAAACTTTCAATTTCGTAACATTTCAGACAATTTACCGAATCCCATGTAGTTTATCCCGTGTGCTTATTGTACCAAATGTGCGTGTCCTAATGACAGCAACTTAAACTTGTGTCAAACACAAGTTATTTGACGAAAATAAGCCTACTCAAATACCATTCTCGGAATCTTTGAAGAATACTTAAGTGGCTTGGCTAGATGTTGAGTTGTGTCGTAACGACATTTCTATATTATGAAACGGAGAGGTTCGATTCGCCCAACTCCCTCCCAAAAATGTTAAATTGTCCTTCCATTTTCTTATGTATGTATACACGTTTCGTCAAGGTGTGCTCTGATTCGGTTTGATTTGATTTCATATGTACCGAAATTGACAATATTATGTGATTTTACGAACGGAGGCACATATCAAACTATTTGCTATTTCAGGAATGAAATTACCACAGGTTGATGCTGTGTGTGCCGGTGACAATAATCCTTTTTAGATAGGTTCTCGGCTTAAGCGTCTACTACGATGCTAGAGGTATGTATGTACATTTTGAAGATTTGAATTTGCCAATATAGGATACACATTGACGAGAAGACGATCCTAAGGTAATCCTTTACATGCTTTAGTCACTTTAGGAAGGAGGAATGAGGGTGAAAGTATAAATCGTGACGGGATCGTATAGGAATAAATTGGGTTAGGAATTTTTCGGAAAACTGAAAACGGATTGGTTTGGGTTCCAGTGTCATGAATTATTAAATTTCTTACATTCCGTTGAATAGTTCGAGCAGTTGGTGCTTGAAAAGTGACAAAAATAACTGATTTACGTTTTTAGTTAATAAATACTAAATGCTTTGAAAGCTGGCTAAATTTAAAATAATCTCCGGAAACTCAAATCTCTAAACACGGGAATAATATCAAATCCCCAAAAATTGGATAATAAGCAAGAAATCAATTCTCGAAAGAACACATCACCTAGTATGCGAACATTCCAGTCGGATAACGAAAAATTGAAGGTGGAATTGTGGAGAGTATCCGATTTGAAGTCTTACTCAGACCATAAGTGAACACTGTTTAATATCAACGTATCCAGGGAGAATGCTCAACCTTACAGGAAACGAAACGATTGATTGGAAAGAGTTTAGACATAATTTTAAGAACAAACTCCCAGGGCCTCCATAGCACCTGACAGGCTCCGTGAAGGGAAGTGATCAAGGGAATTGGGGCATAAGAAAATGCCATGGAAGTGACCTTCAAAGATTCAAGCCCAGTGAAGCGTATCGTAAAAAAATTGTGGAATGGGGACTTATCCAAGCTTAGGAAGTTTACTCGAGACACTTTTAGATTTACAAGAGATTTTTAGGTTAATTGCAATTCTTTGATATTTCGAAGCCGTACAATTTTGTAGTTATTGTCCTAAAATTTTTTGGACAATTGAAGTATGTACATAAATTCCTTCTGGGAAATATGTATGGGCTATACTTGAAACACACACAAGTTCTGGCAGTCATTGAAACACTGTTTGGAAATCTACAAGAAGGCCATCCTGACTGCAAAAGCAGCCCAAGCCTGGGACGAGTACTGCCAATCCTTGGATCACGTCAAGGCCTCAGCAAGGATAAATAAAATTCTGTCGAAAGCACATTCATGTCCGTCGTTAATAAAGAGAGGATGAAACCTGGACGGAATTTACGGATGATTCCCTCGAGCTTATTTTGAGTACGCAATTTCCCAGCGTGCAAAAGCACGTTAGCACGCCCTGGCAAACACTGCATAATGATGACGTTAGATTTGGGGACTTCGTAGACTCTGCCATTACGAAGGGAAAGGGTCTCCTTGGCTATAAATAGCTTCCCCTCATTTTAATCTCCAGGGCGAGACGGCGCATACTAGCGATCATGGCATTAGTTGCAATGCCGTTGTTAATTGCGAGATAAACTGTCCACAGTTCAATTTTGCACGAATCGAACTTTTTAGAATGTTTTCGAATTCTACACGTTACGGCACTGATTCACTTTCGATAAATTTTTCTGTCCACAATAGTCCGACCCGACGTTCGTAAGTTCACTTTCCAGAACTTTCCGTCACGAACTTTCCCGAAAATTATGGTCGAGTTCTCGAATGTTCACTAACACACGCAATTTCACGTTAACCGGATTGCGTTCACCTTCCAGAATTTTCTGTCGCAAATTTTCCAGAAAATTCTCGTCGCCTTCTCGAATGTTCAGTCGACCCACGCAATTTCACGTTTCCCGGATCTTCTCACACTAGTCCAACACGATTGCGTTCACTTTCTAGAACTTTCCCGTCGCGAACTATACCGAAAATTCTCGTAGAGTTCTCGAATATTGCCGAATGCACTCGACACTCGCAGTTTCACGTCGTATATTCCGCGCACGAGTCACACTACACCGTACTTGAAAATCCCACTTCGTTCCTGCCTTCATACCGAAGGCAGGTAAACGAGGGCATGAAACCGCGAAGGATTTCCAGACCTATTAGTTTATTTTCCTTCGTATTCAAAACATAATTGGATCGTATTGTCGACCTCCATATCCGGCAAAGGCTGGAAAATTCAGATCTCCCTAAGTCGCAGCACGTTATGTCAGGGGTAGATCCACAGAAACGGCCTTCGACCAGGTGGTGTGTAGCGTTGGGTACAGTCTTCAATACGAACAATACACGTTAGCCGTCGACATAGAGGGAGCTTTCAACAATGTCCGCATGGAATCTATTCACGATGCCCTCACGGAGTCAGGAGTGGTGACGGGGCTCGGCAAATGGATAGTGACTCTAATAAGGACTAGAGTAATCCAAGCGAACTTTGGGAAACGGTCAGCTGACAAAATTCGTTTGCAGTGGTGCACCTCATCTCTGCGATACTGTGGCTAATAGTAATCAACAAAATCTTAACTAAACTTGATGCGGAGGGTGTCAAGGGTGTAGCGTATGCGGATAATGTAGCGATAGTAGTATCAGGTATTTGCCTCTCTGTGATCAGTCAGATCATAGGAAGAGCTCTCGGATTGATCAGCAATCGGACCTGAAGCTGAGGCCTCTGCGCAAACCCAGGCAAGACAAAACTGATGATACTGTTTACTACAAAAACCAAGCTACCACCGTTTTCCCTTCCAAAACTTTTTTGACAGCAGCTTATACACTATCATCCAGCTCAAAGTAACTGGGAGTCGTTTTAGACTCTGGAAGATAAACATAGAAGACCGCGTTAAAAAGCCTGACATATGTGGTACTGGTCTCGTGGCCAGTGCTCAGTAGAACTTTCAACGTAACGAAGCTGGGCAAGGCGCAACGATTCTCATGTCTTAGCATCACAGGGAGTTAAGAAAATACCCTACATCTACATCCCCCTACATCCTACAAGTTCTGCCTATATCAACCTTTTTGATAAAGAACAAGCGGCATGTAGTGCGGTCAGGTTCAAGGAGTCAGGCAGCTGTATTGCCAAACCATATGGACATTCTGGTATTCTCAGCCAACTGCCATTAGATACTATCAAAGCTAAAATGAACTATGCCGCAACTACCGTTTCGGGAATATCTTTGATGTTAGATTTCCAATCAGTTGCGAATGGAGGGTAAGTTACGTGAAGGGAATACGATATTTCCCTCTTCACAGATGGGTCCAAATTGAACTATGGTGTGTGTGCAGCAGTATTTTGTGGCACACTCAATATCTCTGAATCTTACCGTGTCCCTGATCATGCCAGCGTTTTTGAGGCTGAATTGTTGCAATCATGAAAGCATTTCACGCACTCGGGAACATACAAGGCAACAACAACAAAGCCAGCCGTTCAGATAGTCGGGCACTGAAATCTGTAGGGATATCTTCCAAGCCTGTCACGTGCTGTAAAGAAACACTGTACAACCTTGAAGCAAGGCACACAGTCACCTTACGTTGGGGGCAGGGACACAGTAACGTAGAGGGTAATGAGGTTGTAGATGAGTTGGCAAGACTGGGGACAGCTCTTATGCGGGGCGCGCGGACATTCCGATGGCAGCTGTCAGAAGGAATATTTCCTCTCACTTCTCACGATTTCTAATCGTAATTGGCGGAACATTAGAACTTGTTTAATATGAAGGAAGGTGTATGGCCATCCTATGAGCGACAAAGAACGTCTGGGATTCTGAACAGATCGCGTAAAGGTATTGCCAGACTAATAGCGGTTATTACTGGACATTGGCCAGGCTGCGTATTCCCCACAACTCGCACTGTTGTAGTTGCGATAATACCAATGAACGAGAAACTCTAACTCACTTTCTCTGCCCAGATCTCGCCAGATCCCCCTACCGCGCGTTGGGATGTGCGTTTTTTCGCAGCCTAGGAAATGCGTCATAGGCGAAACGAGGCGAGCTGCTTCACTTCCTAAATCTCTCTAAATGGCTCTAAATGCGTCTCCACACTCGAAGTTTTATTTACTGACAACTCCATCCTTTAAGTAGCTCAACGGAGTTTATAGTCTGAAAACGGCTCTTTTCGTGCTTGGCCTGTTTTGCCTTAGCTACCACTTTTACCTTCCTACCATGAATGAACGATACACAATCGATAATCCAAAATAAAAAAAAACACACCTTCTGCTTGTGATACCAAATCCCCAAAATAAAACAAAAAAAATCTCACGCACACAAAACTCATTTGGTTTCTTTCAAAGACCTTAATATTTGCTGAAATCGTTAAATTTATAGACCGAATTCCAAAAAATTTGTCTAATTCAATACTACAAAATATCTATATTGAAAAGGGAACAAAATCATGTACCAAATGCGTAATTTACGAGGAATACAAACGGCAGTGATACAAGGTATAAAATATATAGAAAACAAATCCCTAAATATTTGGAAATCTACAACAAACAACAACAAATTCTCTGAGTCCCCCGAGGAGTCTAAAGACCCCAACCACAAAAGCCTAAATTACGATAAATACCCAATATCCAAGTTAGCTAAAAAATTACAGCATAAAATATTCAAGAAAAAAATCCACAGAAGATACCCAAGTTCGGTAACAAAATCTTCAATCGAGAAAAAAATTGCTGAAACACTAAATTCTTTAAAACCAAGGTGATGCAAAATCCCTTAATTAAAAAAAAAATCCATAAAAACAAAATCCAAATTGCACCTTCAAAAAGGTGTTGATTTCCAAATTTCTAATTCCAAAGAACGGTAGTTACTCAAAAGCCCTAAATTTGTAAAAAACTTCAGAAACAAATTTTCCGAACAATTCCCAGAAAAAAAATCTAAAACCCCCAAACACAGAAACCTAAATTATAAAAAGTCGCCAAGTCAAAAGAAATCCCAAATACGGTATCTAAATACAAAATTCTCAAAGCAAATTTTGCGAGTACGGAAATCTGAAAAAAATACGAACTTTACAAGATTACCCAATCACAAAATGCCTAAAGTTATAGAAATACAAAATTTCCAAATTAATAAAAATCTCCAAAACAAAATTCATCAACATTTGGAATCTGCTCCGGTGTTGTCTAGAAATTTGAAATACTGAATTGCCAAGAATGGAAATGAAACAGTGATTGAAAATCCCCAAATTCGGAAAAATCTTCAAAGACAAATTCTCAAATTAAATCGCAACCATTATGAAAAACCCGCAAGTTTCGGAGTGTTAAGAAATCCCCAAGTACGTTATGTTGATTGTTGTGTTGATTTTCAAATTTCTAATTCTAAAGTAAGAAAATTACTGCAAAATCCATAAGAAGAACTCTGCAGAAACAAATTTTCCGAACAATTCCCAGAAAAAATCTGAAATCCCTAAACACAATCAGCAAGTCATAAGAAATCTTCAAATAGAATATCTAAGAACAAAATGTCTTAAAGAATTGCGAGTATGGAAACAAAACTCCCAGTCACAACAGATTTCCTGAAACTTCAAATTTAGGAAATATTCGCAAAAAAAAAAATACGAACGATACAAAATCCCCAATCACAAAAAACATAAACTAATAGAAATCACGAAAACAAGAGTGATACACATTTCCCAAATTAACAAAAATTTCCAAAACAAAATTCATTAGATTTGATCAACATTTGTAATCTTCTCGGCGTTAATCGTCAAGTTTGAAATATCGAATTTCCAAATATGGAGTGAATGGATAAATCCCCAAATTCGCAGAAATCCCTAGAAACAAATTCTCGAAACTAATCTCCTTAAAATCTTCAAACACCAAAAACCCAAAATATGAAAAGAAATCTTCAACAAATGGCTAAGAATCCGAAATCCCAACCATTATGAAAAATCCGCAAGTTCGGGAGTGTTTCGAGATCCCCAAATACATTATCCAAGAGTAAAAACCTCAAAAAATTTGTCCAAGTAAAGAATAAATCCCTGAATTTGGAGAAATCTCTGAAAACAAATTCTCGAAACTAATCCCCATAAAATCCCCAACTACAAAAACCTCAAGTTCTCCAACAAATCGCTAAGAATCCGACATCTCAACCATTTTGAAAAATGTGCAAGTTCCGGAGTGTTACGAAATCCCTAAATATATTATCCAAAAGTAAAAACCTTAAAAAAATTGTCCAAGTAAGGTAACCCCCTAAGGCTCCTGTTAAAACAAACTGACATGAAAAAAATTTTCAAATGGAGCTAACTATACAAAATCTCCAATCACGAAATGCGCCAGTTCCTCGAAAAATGGGGTGGTAATCCCAAAATTAAGGAAAAAAAAACAAATAAAATTCAAATTTTCCGAGTATAGAAGTGATTTAAAATCACTAATTTTAAAGAAAAAAATTCTCCGAACAAGTCCCCGAAAAATTCTAAATCCCTAACTACAGAAACCTAGAAAATGAAATGTCCCCAAGTGATATGAAATCCCCAAATACAATATCCAAGAACAAAATCTCGAAAGAAAATATCACTAGGTACGGAAATAAAAGCGCCAATAATGAAAATAATGTCTAAATTAGGAGAAATCCCCAAAAGAGGGAGTTATTTAACATCGTCCAAAATTTAGCAAAAAAAAAAAAAATACAAATTTACCAACACCAATTATAGGAGAGATTTTAAATCCCCAAATTTGGAAGCATCTCCAGAAACAAATTCTCTACACAAAACCCATAGAATCCAAAGTCCACCACCACAAAAAACGTAAATTAGAAAAAATCCCCAATTTCGAGATTGCTAAGAAATACTTAAATACAATATCCATAAAAAAATCACCAAAAAAAGGTCAAGTACTGGAAAAAACTTTCCAAGAAAAAACCTCTGATGAACCCTTATGTACAAACAAAGTTGGAAAAAAATCTTTTAAGTATTCGAACAATACAAAATCCCCAATCGCAAAATGCCTAAATTTTGAAAAAATCCTTAATCATGGAGGTGATAGAAAATCAATGAACTAAGAAAAATTTCCATGGATCTGAATGCTGGAACATGTATGAAGGTTAGTCGAAAAAAATGGCGGCGCGACCGAAATGAAAATGTTATGCATGTCAGTTGGTGTAACCAAAAGGGACCACATACAAAGTAGATACATCGGCGCCGGCGGTAGCTTGTGCATTGACCAACCGATCACCGAAAAGCTCGACGACCGACAATTGGATTGGTATTGTCATGCCCAAAGGCCTGAGAACTCCGCGAAGGCAATACCAATGGAAGTGCCACTTGATGGTCCCAAGGCCAAAGACAGACCGAAGAATACGTGGATGTGTCAAATTAAAAAGCAACAACATCGCATTAGTCTCGGCGGTCTGGTCTTGATTTTCAAATTTACATTTCCTAAATACGGTAGTGATTCGAAATCCCCAAAATTGGAGAAAACCCCAGAAACAGGGCATTCGGTGGCTCAGTGGTAAAAATTTCACTCTATCTCTGAGTTGCCGGAGCGTGGGTTCGAATCTCACTGTGACCATGGATATTTGTGTTGCCCCCCTCTCGATCCCTTATTCTAATTTCCCTTCCACCAACGCTATGCTTGCATTAAAAGAGTTATCTCCTAAGGCCTTGACATAGACATAAAAAAAAACTCTCTGAACCAATCCCCAAAAATCCTCAATTCACAACCACAAAGAGAACATCACAGGTCTGACTATGGGGTTTTTGTGATTCGAAATCAGGTTTTTGGTAATTGGCGATCCCACATGTAACAAACTTTGGCTAGTTGTGTTACGTTCTCAAAAGGAAAACTTTTGTGTTTTCGATATTTTCCGCTATCTGGCGGATGGTGATATCTTCTTCTTCTTCTTCCTTGCCTCGTTCTTTATACCACTCCATGGTTTCGCGTTGCTCGACCTGCGTTGTTGGCACATCGCCCGTTTTGGCGGCGGATTGTGATATCAATGTCGCCAATGTCGATAACAAGAACAAGACAATTCTTCTTTCGAGAACTTTGCACAGCATTTTTGTAGGGCATACAAAATGTTAGCCGTTAAATCTTTTAGACCACACACACACACTGTGAATCCAAGGATTCGAATGCAACTTCATATAAAAAAAAATGGCAGCTGGGCAAGTTGTCATTTTGTTTTTGTTTCGATATGGATTCAAAACCATGGTTTCGCCGTGTGTGTGCGGCCTTAGATAATAGAATGAACGATTCATTTCAAACACTATGTTGCCCAATGGTGTTATTGAAGTAAGTTTCCACGGACAAGTTAAATTTTTATTTTGAATTAATATAAACACCCAGAAAAAAGAAAACACAAAATACAAGTAGGTGAACGATGAACCCATTAAAAATTCACCAACTTCTCAAACGAATTTCTGCTAATCCCACCACAAATACGCCAAATTTTCCGGTCGCACTTTCCGCATTGTTTTCGTCTCACGTTTAACTTTTGCTCGACGCACAATGGGCTTGCCCTCGTCGTTGTATTTTAGAAAGCATATCCTATTGCGATAGGTGCCAACGCAAATTACGAAATTATCATATAAATGTGAAGAGTCCTGTGTTTTATTATCCTTGTTTAACGCGCTCGGTGCGACCACATCCGCTTTTGGGTTGTGATGGGTTTTCCGCGGGTCTCGCCGTGTCGTCTCACGAGGCCGAGCTCTCTCTCTCTCTCCTGAGTGACTTAAAGTTCGCGTCGTGATGAGTCCGTCTGCTGATGCGTTGTTGTTTCCGCACAAGCAGCTTTCTTTGTGTAAAATCCGTTAATTAAGTTTTCCATGCAAATTAATTTTATTCTCATCTTTTCGTACCGTTATTGTCCGCGCTTTAATTTTTCTCGTCAGTCGTCGTTTTTTTTTCGGTTTAGGGTCGCTTGTTTTTTCCGTCTCGGCTTCCTGTGTGTACACGCCTTTTGCAATTAACCGGAGGGACCTTTACGAGTCTCTGATCAGGTTTCACAGTATAAAATGAATGAAATTCGTTTCTCGTTTCTAGTTTGGTGGCTAAGAGATCCAAAAGTCCTGAACACCAAACTAGGGGGTGAGCGGGAAGGTGACACCGCGACTATTATGAATGTTGTCTGGCGTGGAAAATTGTCTTACAGGATTTCAATGATTATGGTGATTAGGGTGACAACAATTGGTTCGCGGGCGTTTATATTAAGAATTTTCGTTTTTCATTCAAAACGGTCGTTTTGAGTGTGACATGGATGGCAACGATTCTGCGACTCATTGTCACGTAAATGGGATTGTTTGCTTTTGTCTAACGTTGAAATGGATTTAGAGCTGTAAAACGGGTTGAAATGAAATGAAGTTTGTAATAACAGTAAAGGATGATGTGATGCTCATTGTCCAAAGTATGGCATTCAGAAGCAGATAACGCGTGTCAACTGCCACTGATATTGGATAGCTATGGCAATATTAGGTAAGTGATGAATGACAATTTAGTGCCTTTCTGGTTATCTTTCCTGGAAACTCTAAAGTATAGTTACTTCGCAGTTCGCCGTCACGAAACTCGAACAAATTTTAAAAAGGAAAGCGTACGACAAACTTTATCTAATTTCTAACTTTGTCTTTGCTGGCCAATTCCCGAGCTGAGCGTATATTTCTGTCCTATATACGTCGCTAGAGCTACACTAGGACGCGTCCTATTCCATCCTCGGTTGCACCTACATCATTGAATTTTCATGTGACATGATGGGCGTCACAATGCCACGAACACTACACACAGTCTTTCCGCAAGGACGACTAATGGCTTCTGGTCAAATACATCAGGATGCTGCCGTTAACACGACACTCTTTTACTTTTACTTTTGCCGCACTCCAACTCGCGCTCTATACTCACTCTGTACTGAAACACATTCCAGACATCCATTTGCCATCGACATTTATAGCATCGTCCCGGAAAATAATGGAAAAATTCAATTGGGTTTTCCATGACCCTCTCTGCTTGGTTCGGTCACCTGGTCAGGATTTAAAAAAAAAAAGCATTCCCGAATGGCTCAATGTGTCTCCATGTCGAACTATGCGAACTTTGCTAAAATAGTCAGGTCGTAACCGTGGGATATAGTACTCGTAGTATGAAATATATACACAACATACATTGAAGCTTGATGTTGCTGCTGGCGTAAGCAATACACACAAACCAACACAAAAAAAAATGAAGAAAGATCAAAAAACCAAGTCCAGCGGAGTGCTAGTGACAAATAAAATCCCGGAAAAGCGACGAGGAGATAAAAACCGAACATAGGACTTTTGCTACGGCGGCAACTATTGGATTTTGATAAAATTGTATTATATCTTCGGGGTCTCGGATTAATTCCAAATGCTTGCCAGCTGAAATCCATAAAGGATATCGAGCTTAGCGAGAGAGCATTTGGAGAAAATTGTCCTTTTATTACTGATTGATACGAGTGCGAGTTGGTTGGTCTTTGGTTCGTAAACTTGGTTTGGCTCTCGGACATCATTTCATTCGCATTAGGAGGACATCAGGTTGCTATATGTAGGTACGTAATGGTTACCGCCTTGACCATATCAGAACCAATATCGTCAATCGTCAGGAGAAATGTCATTTTGATTTGCTCGTGAAGCGAAATGTGTATCATACAAAGATGGTTGGGGATTCACCATACTTGACGTTTTATATATGGTTTCATGTCGCATTCCTTTGAAATCCTTTGAGATAAATGAGAATGGAATACCATGGAATTGAGTGCCTTTCCTTTTTCTTCTTCTGAAACTAAAAAATATTTGGAATGGTGGCATGAGAGAAATCGACAAAGTGGCCAACAGATTTTTGTGTACCTACCTACTTCCAGTAATTGGTATTGTGCAAGGCATTTCCAAAATGCATATGTAAGTGCTTTCTATACAGTGTACTGCTTGAAACTGGTGCTGCTGTTCAAGAGTAACAGCAAAAAACATGGTAGCCATTTAAAATGCATTGTGCTGTTTCATTCGGCAGCATTCAACGTCTAATCTGTTGCCAGCGTTACTGGTATTTCTACGTGTTCCATCTAGGACGTGAAAAACGGTCTAAAATGAAACAAGCTAAAGTCATAAATGCTCAACATATTTTCAGCGGTTACTGAAGTATTTAGATTTTTGTGGAAAATCATTTTTTTTTCATACTAAACAAAAACTAATTAGTGAATGCATTCAAACTTATTTTATGTTACGCCAGAAAATTTGAACAAAAATTTGGCCAAACTTCGGAAAAATTAGGGGAAAGCTGGATTTTCGCATGAGCCTTCCTTTCGAGGTCCTAAACAAGACCCTAAAAGTCCTCGTCTCTAAGAGTGTCGCTTGCGATGCTATAAATGGTCAAAGACCCTCGAAAAAAGGTTTTTCTGAATATCTCGATAACGGTAGCATATAGAAAAAAGTGGTGTATGGCAAATTTGAAGCTTTTCTGTGCTTCTTCAATAAACAAAGGAAATACCAAATAGGTTCAAGCACTCCTAACGGTACCAGGAAGTCTAATGGGATTTTTAACAATGTTTCACGAAAATCTCTATAACGGTAACTCGTACTAAAAACTTTGTGTGGAAAATTTGAGCCTATAGAGTTCCGAAGAAAGTGGTCAAGTGGTCATATCAACACGTGCAGCCTAAAGGGCGCTATGGGGGTACAAACCTTAAAAAAGGAGTTTTTTTTTGGTTTTTCGTGAATGGCGCTAAGACGGGGGAGTATGCTCTATGGTCTTCTAGGAGAAATTTGTAGCGTCTGCGGCTGTTATAGTAAGACGCCAAAAGTCCCCAAAGATGGGAGCTCTCCTAACGAAGTTATGAGGCTCCAAACATTCAATTATGCAGTTTATGAGGAATATCTCTATAACGGTAACGTGTACAGAAACCTGTTATATCGTACATCCAAAAGAAGAATGACGCAAATGCAAATTTATTGATTTTTTAGAAATCACAATTGAATATGGCAAATTTTTGACTTATACAACGCTTAATTAAATATCTGAATTTCAAAATTGACGCGTCCAATGCTTAGGGCGCTATGAGGGTCCGAACCGTACAATAATGGTATTTTCGTTATTTTCGGGAATTTCTTCATAACGGGAAAGCATTCGGGAGGGAGGCCTGTAACAATTGGTTGCTTCTGTAACCTCAACTTAAAATGCCAAAACAACTCATCTATGGGGGCACCCCGAAGGAAGCTATGAAAGGTCAAAGTTAAAAAAACAACATTTCTCGGAATTTTTTTAATAACGGTAACCTCTTGGCAGAACCAATCTGTGATAAATTTGTAGCTCGTGTATGACATCAAAAGTTCCTAACGATGGCAGTTCCCCTAGGGAAGTTATGTGTGTCCAAACATCCAAATAAGCAGTTTTTTGGAATATCTCTATAACGGTAATGTCCACTGAAATTTGTTATCTGGCGAATTTCGCGCATCAATCGGATATTTAATTAAGCGTTGTATAAGCTACAAATTCGCCATATAAAATTTTTCTGTGCACATTACCGTTATAAAGATATTCTCAAAAAACTGCTTATTTGGATGTTTGGACCCTCATGACTTCCCAAGGGGGGCTCCCATCGTTGAAGACTTTTGACGTCATACTAACAGCTACACGATGTATGTGTCAAATGAAAAAGCAACAACAACGCATTGGTCTCGGCGATGACACGATCCAAGATAGAGCTGCCTGTAGAAATATGCTGAGAAATGATCGCCAAAACGGGCGATGTGCCTACACCGCAGGTCGAGCAACGCGGAACCATGGAGCGGTATAAAGAACGAGGCAAGGAAGAAGAAGAAAGAAGACTAACAGCTACACGAGCTACAAATTTATCACAAACTGGTTCTTTCAAGAGAGTCATCTAGCAGTTTTCGGTGCACATTACCGTTATAAAGATTGTTACGGTTACCGTTCTGAAAAAAAAATAATGTAATAAATTTAGATAGCCAATTAGATAGGTATAGTTACGGCGGCGTTAGGAAGTGGCGGCAAATTCCCCAACAAATTGTATATTCATTAATAACGAAATTCAGAAACGGTTGCTGCCGAATGGACTTCGGGGTCGTAATCGCCGAGTCCAGATTGTAAGACCAATGCACACAATTACGCGGCTTTATCATCCGGACATTCCAGTCTGCCTTTGAGCAAATCTTGTTTCAAGTGCAGAAGGAACAAGTAACGTGTCGATTCTTCGCGCAACGTATTGGGTGCCGACGTGATGCTCCATCGACCATTGTGTCGCTAATTCGACGTCGGATCTTCCGGATGACTTGCCAGCGAAACCCGAACCTGAAAAACGACAAGAGATTCCCACAAAGCATTTGGAAATAACTAAAAAAACAACATGAATACTTATCTGATATGATCGCTGATTCCTGCTCTGCTCTCCTGCTGACTGCTGATTCCTGACAAATATGTCAAAACGTCAAAACGGGAAGTATTCTCGTGACTGAGGTGAAAAACAGATTCAATACTAACAAATATGTTAACGAAAAAGTATTCTCGCGACTGAGGTGAAAAAAAGAAGTAACGGACGAAATTGTGCCGAGGGGATAAAAGCGCGGAAAAGATGCCGTTATTCCTGTTTTCCTTTGTTAATCCCGGAGCTAAAGGTTCGAACTACATTTTGCCATTTTGGGAAATTATATATTTAATCTCACGAATTGTTGTCTTTTTCTTTGTTAATCCCGGCGCTAAAGGTGGAATTACAGCAGCTAAGACAAAGACCTGTTTGTAGTGAAGAAGAAGGAATTGGAGGATCCGATCTGCAAGACGAATGCAGTGAGTTTAAGGCGACGACGCAGTGGAAATAATTTCTTGAAATCTAAACGCAAACTGTGCAGCGGCACTCGAAGAGACGGGGACTTTTAGGGTCTTGTCTAGGACCTTGAAAGGAAGGCTCATGCAAAAATCCAGCTTTCCCTTAACTTTTCCGCCGGGAAATGCCAATTTTCCTGGGCTATATGGTAAATTGTCATTTATTACAAAATTTAACCCTCGGATGGTTCAGTGGGGTCTGACAGACCCCAGAGAAATTTAAATCTTAAAATTTTAATAGAAAAACTTGTTGAATGGTATTTTGAGGCATATGTAATTTAAGTATGTGTGACATACGTTCATTTAAGCATAAATTTGTTTGAATTTGTGATTTTGTTAATAAGTTATCGCACTTTGAAAGTGGTCTGGGGTCTGTCAGACCCCACGAACCATTTACGTATGTCTTTTTTACAAAAGTAAATTTTTCGTTTTGTGCGAAATTTTCAAAGTATGTTATTTTGAAAACGATAAAATGTAATAATAATAGTCGGGAAGGGTTGAAACTTTGTAATTAGAGTATATTTGGGAAATTAGATATGGTAATTTTGAAAGAAATGGAAGATTTAGGATGTTTTGAATTAGGGGTTTTTAAATTTTTTACTCAATTCATTCACAATTATGCCGTTTTTTACCTGGTTTTCATTTATGAGGATCTCCTTTCACTATTGTGTCATTACCTTATGGTTTTTAAGTCAAGACATAAATTAATGACTTTTATGTGCGTAATAATTAGGTGGGTATTTCACATAATACATAAAGCTTCCTCAGCGAACTTGGCTATACACTTGTCAAACCTTTTCTAAGAAGGAGGAAATCAACGGGCAATATTCGCCGAAGCGCAGTGCAAAATATTAAAGAAATTTTGTGCATTGTTCAGCTTGCCCCCCCCCCCCTCGGGGGCTGATGCCCCAGGCCCCCCAATGTGGTCAGATGGTCCCCCAAAGAGACAAAAATGTTTTCTATGCCCACGAGCAAATGATCGGAAGGCAAAATACAATTGCAACGAGTGCACAAAGCCAATCTGCGAAGACCATCGAGGAAAAAGCTGTGAAGAAGAATGCTCTAAATATTGACTAACTTTGGATCCTGATTTAAGAAAAAATATTAACCTTAGCTAAAAAATGTTGATGTACTTATCTTTGTTAATTAGTATTAAATACGTTTTGACTAATAAAAATAAAATTTTGTTAACATTTTAGTTTTTATATTGGTTTATTTGTAATAAGTTTAAACTACCCTCAAATTTGACACCACCTAATTTTTTCTTCAACATACTAAAAGCTACTGTCCGAATTCCACTTTTTTTATATACCACTTAATCAAAAGGCTTCACAGTTACTTCTAGTTCAAACAAATGTGCCAAAAAAGCAAAAATATATGTTATAGAGCGATTTTTGCCTTGGGGTCTGTCAGACCCCACTGAACCATTTACGTATGTAAAATTTACCTGAACCATCCGAGGGTTAAAAATATTCCACAATGTAAGCTATAGATTTAATGGTTTAGTGGAGTGCTAGTGTAGATGGTGTGGTGATTCGAGTCTGGCTCCTGAGTTCCAGTTGTGGATGCTTCAATGTTAAGACTAGAATGCTGAATGCCGGTGGCTCGTTATCTGGCTGGCATTTTATACTGTAGTGTGAGTGGAGATGCTGCATGCTGTTGATCGTTCTCTCGTGCTGTATAGTGCGAGTGTTTTTTTTTGTAGAATGGGATGCATGATTCTCAGCCGCACACATATTTAAAAACATTTAAACGCAAAATTCCAATGAACAGAATAGGACGGAACCATTTCAATATCAGCTGCTTAGCCCATCTTTAGGCAAGTATTAGTAGCTTTTAGGGATAAATTGGTGTGACGTTTGCTAAACTTAGTGCTACCCACATCCCGAAATTGCAGAATTTTCGGGTTGCCAAATGCAAAATTGATGCGAAACAGTCCAGTTGTTCTTCTCTTTTAGATTTACATGATCATTGTGAACGATTATAGGGTGTCTCTGTTTGGCAAATTGAAATGAACGTTGCACGTATAGAAGAAATTGAGCAGATTCAAAAAGTTAGGCTATGAATTCACTTATAACCCTAAATTACTAACAGTACGTCAAATTGACGTGTTCACTCACATTATAATGTGTATGCGCAATTCTTCTTAACTACTCACTGCAGCAGTGCTTTCCTCAGCTAGTTGTTATGGCGAATTTGAATACGTTGATGTGAGTGGCAGCATCCTGTTCGTGGTCTAATGCGGTAAGTTGAGCAATGTTTTAAAAAATCTAACTACTATTGGACATCCGCGGCGCAGGCATGTTCCTCCGGGGAAATCCATTCTCGAAACATTATTCATATACGACCAGGACCAAATGCCAAAACAACAGACCGTACAACTCCTTCTGAATGTTTTGACCTTTTCATAAGTAACGAAATGGTGCAGATTATTTTAACACACACCAATCATGAAATGGAGCTTCAAAATACGAATATCTGAATAGTTCGCCTCTGAAACCCACGTGTATGTTAGAGCTATGGGCGTATTTTGGTTTACTAAGTTTGTTTGGGACACTGAAAAATAATCACTTATCGGATGAAAAAATGTATGAACCGAAACTGGGTAAAAGATGCGAAAAAGATTGTAGGAAAATATGAACACGTCGAAATTACGTGTTGTTAGTAATAACGCCCTAACCAGTCATGTTAGTATTCCAGGGATAAGGAGTGCCTGTTCTTGGTATTTCCATGTTCGTTGCTTGAATATACTCTTTTTCTGTTACCCCGATTTGTTACTAAAACATCATGATTATATTGTAATTATGTACTAATTATTCAAACATTATTAGACTTACATCAAAAAATTTGGTGGAGGTTTGAAGCAGAACCTACTAGGTATGGTCGCCGCTGGACTCTTACAATATTAAGGACTCTGTAATATATTTTCTCATCGAAAATATATACCCAAACGCCAAACCCATCCGATGTTCAAATCTCTGATGATCCCGTATTTTTTGTTTGTTTTTCATTTCAATTACATAAATCGAACGACATCACGCAACTCCTATTTCAATCCGTATCATTATCATCTCTAGTCGCATTAAAATGCCCATCCCATTTCGGACTGGCGGCAGCAAAGAGACAAATCCAAATAAAATTGGGTTGCCTTTTCCAAGTCTATAAATTTGTATTTGATACGACAGCCAAAATCATTTATCTAACTTTGAACAAAGTTGATCCTTTTATTTGGCAGCCGGTATACAAGCAACAAGACATGAATTCATTTTTATCCTATTCAACTGTTGCCCTCGAGTTTTGTGTTTGTTTTGTTTGTCACAATTTACCATGTCATACAATACCTACGGCAATATATCACGGAAATTCAAATTCATTTGCACGTTTTGAACGTGCTCATTTAAGCGTATTTATTTGTAAGTGTGATGGCTGGATTTGTAATGATGTGAGTTATTGTTAGTATAAATCAGAGGAAGTTGAAAAGGACCCACACGCCCTTTAAGTTTTAAAATATTCTCTAAGTAAAAATATTATTTTCAGGCTAATTTTGGCTTCGCAATGATTGATTCTTCGTATTGTGATTACATTTTTATAGCAATTTTCTATCGATTGCAGATAGCCTACGGACGGAGCCCACTTCTCTTCTTGTCCGCAGTGGTTTCCGCTGGGGTCTCATTGTGCTAATTTCATTCGATTTTGGTATTTTGTATCCACCGAGCGGAGTGAATTTGGTGGTAGATCGATGTCACATGTTGTATAAATTACAAAATTCGTCAGTTAGTCTGGTTGGTGTAGTAGGTAGGGCGTTCGTCTACAAATCATAGGGCCCCGGGATCGAATCCCACAGTAGGTAGGTAATTTATTATACATTTAAGACCGTAAAGAGGTAAATGAAAATAAAAATCCATAGGTGTTGGCGAGGTTGTAAAAAACTCATTTATGAGTTCTTTCGCTTTGAAAATGGTGTTTTTTTTATCCCAAAAATATCGAGAATTAGTCCTTTTAATGTAATTGAAAGTATTCTTTTGAGTTCAAATTATTACACCAAAAGGATAAAATCAGAGCAATTTTTCTAGTAAAGTTATTACATTCGTTCAGAGTCTTTAGCAATACCTTGCTTCGAGCCTTATGGCAATACTATCCAATTCGGATGGACACTATTCGACACCGAATCGGTGTATAAATCACTCCGAATTTTTTGAAAACATGTATGCATATAAAAGATAAATAAGGCGTTGGTGTGGAGACATTTTAATACACACGGCCATATTTTCAATATGTATATCCATATCAAGAATATACTTGTGACTCTTTGCCCTTTTTAGTAGGACCCTCGCCTATTTTTTTTTAGAAAAAAAAACTTATAAACCCCCAAGCCAGAAGGGCCCCCAGATACGGAAACATAAAAAAAATCTTTCATTGAGTCTAGTACTGTTGCCAGATAGACCTCGTGACTTCCCCCTAAACGAAACTTGATTTTCTCCTAAAATGATGGTCTTCCCCCCTAAATTCTTATAAGGGCAGAAAATGACCAAAAACCCTCACGCTGGACGCAAAATGTGATATGTGGACGAGGCGATGAAATCTAAGGGTACCTTGAAGGTGAATGACTCAGCTATTTAGCGCATTCGGTGGCTTAGTGAGAGATGACACTCTATCTGTAAGTTGTCGTAGCGTTTGTTTGAGTCCCGCAGTCAGGGCCGGCCTTAGCATTTTGGTGGCCCTGGGCCAAATCGACGATGGTGGCCCCTGTCAACATCCAAATAAAAATTGATTTTAGAGACACCAATTTTTTACCTTGACGTTGATGTAGATGACCTGAATTACTATTATCCAATAATTGTGCTCATAATGTTGATTTCGTAATCGGACGTCGCTTGATCGATATGACGAATAGAGGTCCAATGTTTTATGCTTGACGTCGACAACGTGCGGTGGTGATTATTCACGATAAATATTACTTGAAACTCCTTGGGACCTGGAGGTGAATAATGTACTTGTAAAAAAGCATTAATTTTTCGAGCTGGAACATCGGTAAATTTTCCTATAAGTTCCGAAAAAGCAAGCGTGTTTGCAAACTCATTTTCAATTGACAACATTGCCTAGCAATTTAATTGATCTTGCGTCATGGTTGATCGCAGATACGTTTTGATTAGCTTCAGTTTCGAAAAACTTCTTTCACCCGATGCCGTCGCTGGCATGGTTAATAAGACTCGAAGAACAATGGTGAAAATGGGGAGCAGATGTCGCAGTTTGTTTTACAAAATACCAGCGAGTGCTCTTCTCAGGAATTAAGCATACGAGCATTTTCAATTCAGCACACATATCTTGGGGATCAATGTCCGATTCCGATGCGTCTTTTAAAACATTGCTCAAATTAAAACATGCTCGCATAAGCTCATTTTCGTTAGCTGTTTTCATTTTCCCATAATTAGTAAGGTATCCAAAATTATTAGTGTGGAGTTTTAACTGATTAAAACGTTCAGTGAGAGACATTAGTTTTTGATTAATTAAAACGTTAAAAAAAATCCACTTAAAATTTCCTTTTTGGGTCCGTAATAGGGTCATCGTCGGCTTCTTACGAAAATAGTTTTTTAGCTTTACATCTTCTCATGGAGCTTGCTGCAGGAAAAACCAAACCATTTCTTCGGCCATCATTTCAAGCTCCTCGGCTAATTGTTTGGCAGCATTTTCGGCTAATTCGAATCCAGTCTCTTTGTATGATTTAAAGAACCTTTTAGTTTTCTCGAAACATTTCATGGCAATATCAATGGCATATCCTTGATTAGCACTACCTTACTGATAATGTTTATTTGCAATAAAATGTCATACCAATAAACTAATGATACTAGGAACGAACCTTATTTCTCTTCAACGGAAATAATTCGTTTAAGTACATTCCTCTAGTGCGTTCATTCATGATTAATTGCTGGCTTTGCCTATCAATTGTTATTTTCTTCCTTAATCTTAACTCCAGTTCAATCCAGCCAGCCGTGTGTTTGGAAGACACTTCGTGATCTTGCAATAACGTTGCCATGTGTTTCCAATCATCATTGCCCCCAATCGTTAGTTTGATTTCGAATCAGAAAATAATTTACAACAAAAGCAAAAAACCACGTCATTTGATTTTGAGCACACTAACCATCGGCGATTTGCCCTCTCACCATTCGTCATTTTACGGCTATAAAAATCTTCAGAAAAATGAAGCGTTTTGCTTTTTGATAATCGAAGCTCCTAATTTCAAAGGGACCATTCCATTCTCCACTAAAAAATAACCGTAAACGTTCAGTTATTGTGGATGGCCATAACGAAGGGTCTTCCATTTTATTGGTCATTGGTATTTTTTTACCTCAGCATCATCAACAACTTTAGGCTGGGATGTTGATGTTACTTCTGCGGTAATGCAACCAGGCTGAAGATTATTAAACGACGAAATAGTTTTTTTTTCACTGTAACTACGAAATGCCTTTTTAGTGTGCCGATAAATGCTTCCGCTGTCGCCTTTTTTTTCCTTTTTAAAGCACCCGATTCTTGATTTAGCCCAACTCGTTTTGGTGGAGGCAATAGAAATTGTCCATATTTCAGAAGGGTGTTGCGTGGAGGCCCCTTGTTATTGACACTGTTTCCGAGTTGTGGCCCCTGGAAAGTAAAGGTTCTTTGATAGTGGTGGCCCCTCGAAAGTGGTGGCCCTGGGCGACCGCCCAGTTCGCCCACCCCTAAGGCCGGCCCTGCCCGCAGTAACCAGTAATGTGTGTGTTGTCTTTAAAAAAATGCTCCTATCCGGCAGCCAGTTCAACAATAGAATCGTCTCGGAGCTATTCTTTGTTTTACAACGACCAAGCCCTCTCGAATCAATATTAAAAACTCTTGAATCGCAACTACGCATCAACAACACAGCTGTCAAGAAGACTTATCTACAGATGGAGCGTCGGTATGCGCTCGGCGTTAAGCCGGGATAATCGGAGTGGGGATTTGCCTCTCGTATCCCAAATTCACATAAAAAAAGGGAAACGTCAGGGAAAGGACTCATATCCGATGAGCATGAACTTAGAAGTCAAATTAACTAAATCCATCAAATGGGTTTAGCTACTTTTTTCAGGGTTTTTGTTCAATAATATTGAAAAGAAATCAAGGTTGAATTTGCTAGAATATTGAAAAGAAATCAAGGTTGAATTTGCTGAAGGTTCTTGTTTAAAATTTAGCCTCCCTAGCATCCTCTTGTTGCAGTATTTGACTCTTGAAGTCATACATCATCAGGAAAAATATGTTTACAATGTTAACAAAGACATAACTGTTGGTCTATTGACCGAAATGGATAAGCACGGTTACTAAGATCGTTCAATAAGGTTTAAGTCAGAAAGTCTTTTTTTAACAGAGACCCGATAGATCACGAAACAGATCCCTGCCGATTTACTAGTGATTGCAGATACAAGATTAGCCGTTTCGCCTACGTAAAGCGTCTTTGGAGAATCTCTAGCACAAATCTGATTTTAGTGGATTTAGTTCGTATTTGAACAGGACATGTAGTCGTTTAACTTAGCCAGAATCAGAATAGTCAAAACTCTTCAGCTAGTTGATGTGATGCTGGACAATCGCTTTTAGTCTAGGATCGATGACAGTTTCGAGACAGGTATGCAGGGGCACTCCTCAAGGTGGTGTCTTTACGTCTCTTGGGTTTTGTGATAAATAGATGGTCTCAAAAGTTCTCCAGTAATTTTTCAAATTTTAATTTAAAAAAAAAAAAACTTTGAAACATGCCAAGCCCAACATTTTTTCAACATCACGATTTTCTTAGGAGTTGAAATTTCCGGTCGCAGAAATATTGTTAGAAAATTTTAGAGAAACCTGGCTTGTGGTTGGATTGGTGCATAGGGTCATGTATTTCAGACGCACCGTGAACGAATTCATTTTACGGTGTTTTTCAAACTCACGACCTTCGTGACGGACTATGATGTCGCTCAGATTGTAAACAAGTATCAATTTATGGGAATAAATAACATTGCTGGGCGTGCTATTGATCTCAACACCTCAACAAAACAGCAGTTTAGATCTTGGAAATTGGATGTCACTCACACATCTGCGGCCCTAGTTTACTGGTGGACTACCACGCATGTTATTTCTTTTATCTTTGCTAATTTTAGAGTTAACGTATACTTTGATTATAAAGGCAATGACGTATATAAGCTCATGCTAACCAACATTTGTGCAAAGTTCCATATCGGTACTTATAGCGATTTAGGAAAACGGAGGTGAAAAAGTAAGCTTAGCTTAAAACGCCCATAACTCTGTTACCGTTACTCCAAACTGGAAAAAACAACTGATATAAAATGAACTCATCGAATTCTTTGACCTGAGTACCCATACGTCCATGTCCGATAAAAACGAAAAAGTCAAATCTCCGGGACACCCTGTTATTTTTGCCCTACTAACTTTCAAGTACTTCGTGCCAAAGACTGTTGCCATTCTACAGATTCCTACCGAATTGCATGACGATTGGTTAAGCCGTTCGCGTTAGTGAACAAATTTTCAAATGTCCGGGACACCCTGTTATCTTTGCCATACCAACTTTTAAGTATTTCGTGCCAAAGACTGTTACCATTCAACACATTCCTACCGAATTCCATGACGATCGGTTGAGCCGTTCGCGAGTTATTTAGTGAACAGACGGACGGACAAACGGACGGACAAAATCGATTTCATAAGGGTTTTTTGAAAAATCTAATAAACCCTAAAAATGGAGATGAGAATGAATTTCTTCTGCATTCTGATTACATTCAACTGGCCTCCAATATCTGCCTTGTTGAGCGTAATTTGTCTATTTTCAGTGCAGTTTTTGTATCTCGGACTGCATTTTCCACTTGCGAAATTAGTTTGTTTCGCCTGTCACTTTCATTTTAGCAAAATAGCACCGTCAGAATATTTATAAATCCTTTATTGATTGAAATATGATTTACGGTTTTAATAAGATTTCTTCTGAATTTATCAAAGTATTAACACTATCAAAGTATTAACGACGGAATTTACATGAACTATAGAAATGCACCCCGAACCATAATTATTTTGATACCTTTTTTGGACTGTTTTCATCAAAGCCAGATTCAAATCCACTTTCGATTACAAATTTAGTGCGCCGACCAACCTGCAGAGCAATCTGCGTAGACTAAAATACGTTAGCGAGTAGACGACTTTTTTATAAGGTTCCCCAGGTGATGTTAAAACTATGAGGCCGAGGCTAATTTTAGGCGGGCTAAAGGTACGTTGTGCTCGACACGACTGCATCGGCTCTAGCGACAGCGACTCGCTCATTTCATATAAAAACTCGTTTTTAAAATGAGAGAAAAATGAGTTTTTATATGAGATGAGCGAGTCGCTGTTGCTAGAGCCGATGCAGTCGTGTCGAGCACAACGTACCTTAATAGTCTTTTGGGCGACCCTAGGCATTAGCGTTTCAATTTGACCCGTTCCTATATATGTCTTGTGAGTTTGAGGACTGATTACGTTTGCACAATAAAAAAAAATGATTTTCTCAGAAGAACCTACTAAGCGGATTTTGTCCGTTTTGCATAATATTTTGTGGACACACATAGAAAAGCTATTTTCTATAGTTTTACATCCACTTTCCAAAATCTTAACTACTTTTTTCAAAAGATGGTGAGATCACCAACACGCTCTTCAGTGTTATTTATCCTAAAAATGGGTACTCGTTTAACATGTAAGTGAGATCCTAGTTCACCAGTGGGGTCATTGGGTCGTGAATTGCAAACCATAATTCAACTGAATACTCTGACGTTGGGACCCGAACCCACAACCCATTGAAGACGACACCAACCAGACTTCAAGACAATATTGTGATGACTATACCTATACCATTTCAATATGCTCAAAACACTTTGGCAACTATTCAAATCTTGTCTTTTTTCTAGGTTTCCTTTTCAATCTATCGGTGGCGAAATGACCTAGTTTCCCTAACTTCACTATAATCAACTGTTGGGACCGAAACAAATACGTCGAACATCTGATGCTATTTTCGTATTTCTTTTTTTGCAATACGTCTGACGCCATATTTATCCACGTCTAGAAGACACGTACAGAAAAACAACATTTAATACTTAAACGAACCAAAACCGAGTGAGGGCGAGGAGGCTGGTAAAACGAATGGTGAAAAATTGAAAGTTATTTCTAGATAAATGGAGGATAAAAGGGATTTGCTTAAATTTTTTTTATAATGTGTCGAACCAGGAACACTATTACACAGCTTAGTGGACTTTATGGGTAAAAAAGGACATTGTACAAAAAAAAAAACAGACTCAAAGGGATCGAATTCTATCCCTTTTCAGTATATATATTAGATACTGTTATACTATATGGTGTGCCCGGGTGTTACCACAACTTTTATTCAACTCTGACCATCTCTGACTCTGACCAGTCAGTCATTTGGGTTTAAATCAATGTTCACCCGGGCCTATGGGGATACGTGCGCGTATACGAACCCTTAGGATATGGCAACAGACCTACTTTAGTTTTTTTTTTGTGTGAAGTACGCCAATTCGACATCTGTGTGGAGTGGAGCTAAACACCCTTTTCACAAACGACGATTTCTGTACGGAGAGTTAAGTCCCTTTTCATATGCCAACCAACGTATATGTATTGGGAAGTAAACACTATGGGTTTTGCCGACAGCTATTTTGATATAGTGCGAGATATATTATATACCTTTAGATGTGGTGAGAGTTTGTTTATATTTTACGCAGAAATTAGAAGGATTCTTAACGTAGCAGCCAAAACATCATAGAAGGCTGCATCGATAATCATTAGAGAGTTTTAGCAAGTCGTTGGAAATAAAACGACATAATTTGACATTCCATATAAAAATTCGCTTGCTTATCGTATACGAAACAGTATATCATAATTTAGCATATGTCCTAAGGAGGCATGGACATATTTCCGTGTATTTGATGTCTTTAAACAGTCAAAATTGTCGGGTCGCGATTTTTAGCTGTTGTCAAATTAATTGAAAACTCTCGTATAAGTTTTACGTACAATTCGCGCGGTAATTTTTCTTTGGAAATCGGGAATTACGTATACGCTTTTTTATACGTCAGTGTAAAACTCTCTATTATGTCAGAACAGAAACTCATTATGACGATGCGTATATTTGGATTTCCGGTATGCCGAATATATTTGGAAAAAAAACACTGTTAATTTACAGTCAAGTATTTGGGGTGGATTTCGAACAGAAAAAGATAGAGAATCATGTTTAAATTCCTCCTATGAAACGTTTACACATTTCGGTAGAATCTGATAAAACTCCACATCTATTCACGTGCCTCTTCTAAAGGAGAGCCATTTATGTCTTTTGATGTCGGTGTACGGTTTCAATCCTACTATCGCTACGGAAATAACCTTCGGACAAATTAAGAGCAGAGTACCTCACGATAGTTTGCCTCTTGCTTGTTATGTTACTCAATTGCATGTGTCCCTATCAAAGCCCGAAAATATTTTGCAAGAAATGTGGGGAAGCATTGTGCTACTATAGAAACCCTCCTCAAAAGTGGATCCTACCAACATTATTTTCGTTATAAAGATGCCTAAAATTAGCCTTTTCCTCGTTTTAATTTTAAATAAACGTGTCCTCGATAGATTTAATGGTCAAATGTATTCTTTCGTGGAATCCTCTAAGTGATAACCATAGTGCATTTTTGTAGGTTTCCTCTTAAATATTCAAATTCACTTCAATGACACAAATTTTAATGTTCAACGCACGCTGTCTGAATGGTTCAGGATTGTATGCATTCGAGTCTTGCTCTAGTTATGAATGGTGGATGCTTCGATGCCAACACTAGAATGTTGAATGCTGCTGACTCATTGCTTGGCTAACCTTTTGTACTGTGCGAGCATGCTGAGTGGGCATGCCGCATGCTGTTGGTCGTTGTGCTCGTGCTGCACGGTGTATTCTAGCGGGACATTGCTTACTTTTACGTTGCTTGCGGTGGCGGTGCTGTTGTGTTATCAGTAGGGTAATAGTCAGCTGAATAAAAAAAAAATTATGGTTTGTATTAAATTAATAAAAAAACATTGGTTCCGTTTACAGTATAACGAAACCAATTTTCTTTTTCAATTATTAAAAACAGTAACAGAGGAGCTGAAGACAGCATGAATCGATGATCGTTTGTTGGGAACGTTGTTACAAAACGCTTTTGAAAAATCACGGAGAAAGTCGCAAGGCTTACTGCAAATGTGAAATGATAAATTAAAAAGTTTCAACACCTCTATTATAAACATCCGCTTCCAATTAGTATCAACTTAACCCAACACGTTCCAATTTGCAAAACTAAATATCACTTTGATCGACTATAAACTGCATCCATTATTGGCAATTTATTCTTGACACGAAATAAAATATAAAAAAAAAGAATTTTAATTGACGGATGTAAATGGTGCAAAAGCCTGTCATTACAAAATTTTTCATCCCCCACCATGCTCTGCTTAAAATCATTATACATACAGCACCACTCATCTGTCGTCGTCGACCATTTCCATACGATGATGGACATCATCGCAGTTAAACGTGTACCCACCGACACTCAATCCATAAATTCACAACTGATTTCCATATTTTCAGGACACAGATCTATAATCGAACCAAATCCTCGTGTAAGTACGATTTTAATTCCTTTTTTCCGCATGCCATCAAGGATAATACGTCAAAAATGGACGCAGACTGTCATTTCCTCCAGCGACAACGACGCGAGAGACGTATCGAGAGTATACACATCATAATCGAAAAAGCATTCTGACAAGGGGTAGGTATTTATCTGCGAAGGATGTATCCATCCATATCAAACCACGTCCTGACATTTGCATTAAAACATTTACGTTTCCATCCTTGGCCGCTTCTTTGGGCTGAATATCGTTTCTACGCGACGATCCTATTTTTTGCCCGTGTCGATATTCATCCCGTGTCGCGTTTTCGTTCTCGTCCTCGGAAATATCCCCAATCAGAGAAAAATATATTCGGTGCAGGCGACCTACATTGCGACATCATAGGATCTGCTTGTAATAATATTCACTCGTTTTCAGAATATTTTTCACCCTCGCCCCGTCTGGATGGTGATGCTAGACATGCTGGAACAACGTAGGTACAGCACGACCGAAGGACGAATCATCATCATCATCATGAGTTATGATTGTCTCCAAATCAATTTTTATTGCCTCGCAGATTTTCCACGCTTTATTGAAATTTTATTCGTAACGTCTTAACCGTAAATTCCATTTTCGATTCCGACGTGTCAGCGAATGGCAACAGCCTCGTTTGCTGTAGGATGTGCCTCGCCTCCATGATATGGTGATGGCGTGAATGAAAGGGGGGTGTCCTAGGCCATATTGTGTCTGTGAAGACGCTTTTCGAGGATTTTAAAGGATTTTCCAATAGTGCCAATGGCAAATGGATAGTAAGGGAGAATGAGAATGAATCCAAAAAAAAAAACTGTCAACGGCACAGATACGCACCTCTTGCGTACACTTTCCGCTTTCATCGAACGTCGATTTGCGTGCTTTTATCCATTATCCTTCGCTGAAGTCCAGAATAATTCTGAGCCACGCGATAGCAAGACTATGGGTAGGTATGCAGGGCGATTGGCATTGCTATTACGGGGGATATTGTCATGTTTACGATATTGGCCAGGATCTGGGATTTATGCCAATGAAAGTGGTCGTAAAAGGTTGCGGGCTCATTGTTCATCCTATGGACGAGACCCGTGTAATACAGAAAAGCGCGTGGTGCCTGTTCATGTTTTACCGCGTGCCAGAGGATGTATTTTTGTTTGGGTGAGTGTAATTTAGGCACTGACTCAATGCCCGGTTTGGTTAGGACCATTTTATTTATTATGAAAATTCAAATTGCTGTCGTTAAAGTGCTTAAGTGTTTGCATTAATATGAAATAAAGTAGCCCATTATTGAACTGCTTTCGTGGCCACTAAATCGTAGCCGGGAATGGTGAAATAATTTTGTGTGCATTCAGTTTATTAAATTGTCTTGTACGCGAGATGAAAGCGCGCCGGACAATATTTATTGCACAATTCTATTGTTTCTTATTATCCAGCATAACAGGAAATTAGGTTCAGGACATGGATTCCATTCAGGAATTTATGATTTTCAAGTTGTTGACTTGAAAGTTGGTGCGCGGACTTTTTTGATGGTTTTAGAAGATGAATAAGGTAAGATTTATTCGTTTATTATAAAACTGTCTCTCACGTTTTGAAAATAAAATTTTAATCGAAATCTTAAGTAGATTGAAGTGTTTAAGTACAGAATGGAATGAGCTCAGATTGACTTACTTGTGATTCATATTCTATTTTTGCCTTCAAAGTGAGTTTTGCCAAAAGGTTGACATCTAAATGTCAAAAGGAATATGCCGATAGAAAGCCAAATTACTGGATAAATTTTTATTATCTTGGCAGGTTCGATAGTTCCTTGTGAATTTCTTCTTCTGCCTGAAATTTTAATGAAAAATTGATTGTGAAAATTCTCCTAAGTTATCTAACACATAAAAGAAGTTTATGTGAAGTCTTAAGGTGCATCCAGACTGACTGTCAAATGGCAGCACGTGCTACCAACTAGCAGTTATCATTGTATCTAAATTGACAGCCATTTGGTTGGCCGTCAAGTTTTAATATTCAATGCGGGAACTCAATCATATGCCAGCTGATGCTTTGACAAACGCTTGTCGAATTCAAAGTGACAATTTAGCAACTTTTGTTCGATTTTATGTGTGAATTTGAATAATTCTTGAATGGCCCAGTAATAATTTAAACGTGCAGAGTCCAATTTTAATAATTAAATTTAAAGAAATCTTCAAAATGAAAGTTTGGTTATGTCATTGTCAGCCACCATTTGGTAGCTAGCGTAGATGCTACATGCCAAATGGCGGTTCGGGATGCTAATGCTAGTTTTTGGACGCGCCTCCGTGTAGAAGCCAGTTTAGATGCAGCTTTATGTAATTTCAGAAACTGAAGCCAATTTTTCAGTTGTTGATTAGGCGCGGAGTTTAATAACATTGACACTCTCTCTTCATTACTATAACTCCTAGTGGAACATGGTGCGTTGATGACTACCGTGTGTAGTCATCAACGTTACAAAGACAACTGAATTCGGAGTGTGATATGGTTGTCAGCCATACCACTTCCTAGTCGCATTGTTCGTTTATTCTACGTTAAGAATATTTCTTATCATCTTCTTCTGAATAATAAACTTGCGACGAGTCGTGCCGAGTTTGGAAACTCGTTTCTCTATGAGTGTCTATTTCACAGAGTGGCGACCGAACGATCACGGCCACAGAGCACGACTGACATTGACACACATATCCTCAAATGACGCAAATACGTCATTATAACAAAAATTTACCAGCATTAGCACGAATTCCAAATTACACATTTGGACCATCATTTGCACAATAATCACTACAGCAGGAGTTCCCAATCTTTTTCGTATTGCAACTCCCTTTTGAGCTAAACAATTTTTCGCGACGTCAATTTCAAAAGGGATATTTGCGTGTACGTGTAGTTTTAGCAGATATCATTCTAAAAAAAGAGAATAACTCCTCTTTCCCTGATCCTTAATTTACTATGTCCAGTTTACATCCTCAGCTGACCTTCTTTACGTATTTTTAGCTTGTTCAACGAAAGCCGCCATGGATTTCGTTAGCTTCCTCCACAATGCGTTTGATTCTTATTCTGCTAAATAGCTGGACGTTGCGTTGTACAGTCATGCAGGTATTTCAAGAATATTTTGGCAGGATTATATATAGTATTCACGGATGCTCAGCGAGCAAATTATCCAATAAATTTGAGCATAATTTCGTATTTTTTTTTCTCGACATTGGTTTTGGTGTGAATTTTCATTTGAATGCTTAAACTAAAGAAAAGCCAGATTCAGAAAAATTTCACAAATCCAATCACACAATTCTGATGATCAACAACAGTACCTACGTACTCTATACTCTGAAGCCTTGAAACCTGGAATGTCTAGTAATCCGGATCACCTGAAAGATTGCATTGCACACTCTGTATAATATTGTCCGAAATAAAATCAATTCTTGTCTCTGTTCTGGGAAAGAAGATAAGAAAGAATTACATAACAATATTCTTCGAAAATACAAGTCCGATTTTCCGAAAAAAAACCTGAACCTGTATTTTTGTTCGAAATTTTCGATTTCTCTGTAGTCCAGATCGACCCCGGTTTTAATTAGTCCAGATTTTCGAGTAGGCACTATTGAAAGTTGTATAATTGATCGCGGGATATTCTTGGAAAAAATTGCTTCAAAATTTAAATACGAATGAGGACGACTTGAATTTTTGTTGTTTCTTTTCGTCTTTCTTTTTGCACCAAGATATTTCTAAAATTCTGTTATGGATGAGAACATCGAAAAAAATGTATTGCCTCATACATATTTCACTTTCCAATTTTTACTTTCGCATAGTTTCTGGGTCTGAGAGGTGCTAAGAGCTAAGCCTCCGTGGTTGCGCCACTGGAAAACATATTTAGATTAAGATTGGTTAAAGTGGCATGTTCTGCTATCAGCTTTAATAGGGGGAACTTTTGTGTTTCCGATATTTTCCGCTATATGTCCGCTATATGGCGGACGGTAAGATAAGTGTCGCTAGTGTCGATAACAACGATAACAAGAACAAGAAAATTCTTCTTGCGAAGCTGATAGCGTAATGTTCCGCATAGGCTAAGTGAACTGAACTCACCATGTTGATTCACACTTATCAGTCACAGTAATTTCCCTTACAAGTTGACAGATTGTCAGTCTTGGTCCAGGAACACGAAGCTCCGCGTGTACAAAACGATCATCCGACCCGTGCTATGTTATGGCTGCGAAACATGGACCCTTACCCAAGCCTCCGAAATTTTGCTAGACCGATTCGAACGAAAGGTCCTTCGGCGAATTTTCGGGGCCGTTCGCGAGCGAGACCAATGGCGTATCCGATACAACCATGAGTTGTATCAATTGTACGATGAGCTGGAAGTATCGAAAATCGTGAAGCTTCAACGTCTGCAATGGGCGGGGCATGTACAACGGATGGACGACAATCGCATGCCAAAGAAAGTTATGAACGCACAACGAATTGACGGAGCGAGGTTGCGTGGACGACCGAGAGCTCGCTGGGAGAACTCCGTAGGTGAAGACGCCCACCAGCTGCTGGGCTTCCGAAACTGGAGGACAAGGTCACGTAACCGCGACAATTGGAGGTCAACGATTCAGGCGGCCAAGGCCCGACGTCGGGCTATAGTGCCACATTGATGATGATGTCAACTTGTATGGAAAATGATTTTTACAGTGACTGAAAAGTGTGGATCAACCACAGCTGATAGCGTAATGTTCCGCATAGGCTAAGTGAACTGAACTCACCATGTTGATTCACACTTATCAGTGTGATAAACCACTGAGTTTATAAAAAAAACCTGTATGCATTTGAATAACGGTAAATTTCAATGAACATACTGCTCTTTCAGATGTTGCTTGCTATTCAAATGTCCACCAAATTTAAGAGCTGCTTAACCTCTTTGCTACGTATAGCACATCTTTTTGACAACTATCTTGACGTATATTCTTCATTTAGTGGTCCTATTGGCAATCTTGCCTTACGGCAATTTCAACTTCTTCGAGGCGGACTACACCTGTTGTGTCCGTTTTACCGCATTTCCCATATAACTTTGCGCCAAACTTCCGGTGTTAACTGTTCGCATTCCTGCCGAATATTTCCATAAGGTCTGCGAATATTTGGGCTTTATTGTTTTAACCCCGGAGACTTAAAGGAGCCCCAAAGAAGAAAGTCTGGGGAATTTCGCTGGTCGTGCCGAATCACAAAAAAATGAGGATTTAGGTGAACAGGAAACCCTTCCTCCCATCCATTGCGGTTTTCAGGCTATTGCGCCGGTGGCTTCAATCGCACCTCGCTTTCAGGGGATGTTGCCGTTATCATACGAAATCACTTTTGGAGTAGGTACGATTTAAGTGGGGTGCTAATTAGGCTACATTTGTCGCTAGAAAATCTAGATATTTCCATACCATGACCTTTAGCTAGTGTTACCGTTATAATTTCAAATAGGCAGATTGTCAAACCGATTACGAACGCATAACCATGGCTCTTTAGCATTTAAATATCAGCTCTCGATCGATTTTTCCTCAGCATTGAAATTATTATTGAGTACGAATGGATATACAATGCTCTCCCTCTCAATTTAGAAAAATATGAAGCAAACCTCGAACCGTTACGAAATTCAGACAACAAGTACCAATCAATTCTAATGTTTGAAAATCTCCAAATATCTCGACCTATCTATCGTTAACAAAAGATTCCTTCTGAAAGATACTTCTATCCTTAGTGGTCAAAAGCCACAATAAGAAGTTTCTTAATATATAACATATTGCTATTGGCACGATGAACGAAACAGCAGAAACTGCAGAATATTCTCACCTCTTTTGCCCGTAACTTTTCCACTTGACTTAACTCTCCGTCATGTTGGGGATTAAATTGCACTTCATGTCCTCGGGCTATACTGACAATTTGACAACAAACACCAACGGATTCCAAAAAGGTAAGTGTAAATACAATATAACCCCAATACCCTCCCTCCACTAGAGGACACAGACACAAAACACACAACATCCTGAATCTATCGAATGTCATAATTCTCGTTATAAACGAAATATGTCAGCAGATATGGTGCTTCTGCAATACACAAGTTATATATGAGTGTTGTGTGCACTGGTATGCTCCTCTCCTGTATATGGTGTCAGACCATATGAAAGCCACTTGGCATTTTCAATTCTTGTTTCGCCCAAGTTGCAACCACTCCGTAGCTAAGCTACCATACCGACGCCGGGCACCGCAGTTCTACTATAGGTACCATTATCGCGCCACGTTGTACGGTATCTTCTTATTTTGGCCTTGATGTTGTAGGCGGAATGCTGGCCCACCATCGCCACCTCCATCAAGGTGGAAATTTTCTGGCCGTTATGAGCATTTTCGTCGCCGTGGGCTCATCTCGGCAAGAAGCTGTCAAGAAAAAGTTACGGTTGCTTAGCAATTTCCTATAATGCTGCAGAAGAGGTTACTTACGTGATTAGTTGCCAGGCATTTCTCCGGAGAATGGTCAAAGTATAGGTGGGCATCTCTCTGATCGATGATACATTCACATGTAATAGGAAAGAATTCGAAAGAAGGGACGAATTACAACTTGTTTATTATTTCAGCTTCACCAAGGCTAAGGATGAAACTCGGCAGCAATATTCACGCGTTGTCCTTGAACAGCCACCTACTGAAAAATACCAACTTTTTCCATGTTGAATTCTCCGAAATTTAATCCAAGCCTTGAGCGAAATACACTGGAAAAGTATGAAATGAAAAATAAAAGAGAACCATGCTCAGGCCCAGCTTATAGGTGGGTAAATGGCCTTTCGGATGACCGGTCACAAAATATGTTTCGTAGACAACAGGTAAGTGCCACTTTAGGTCGAATGAACTTTACATCGTTGCCCGCATTCGATGAGCGACACAACACGCCAACATATTGGCATTGGCAAGGACCTTTCGGTCTCTCTTCTCTCTCACGATTCGTGTATGCTATAAACTGTTTGGTAGGGAAACTTCAGGGAATCAAATGTCGACAAATCGATATTACGTACCATCGCAACTGTTGAATTATTCGACTAATGGGAAGCGCTAATGCCTTCTGTGAAATACTATCCGACCGATATATGAAGAGGTCATTTTGCAGGATACGTTCGGTATGCATACATATATATCTTTGAGAGGTTTTACTCTAAAGAATTTACTTGTTGTTGGGGCAGCATACGTAGGAACCCCGTATAGATTCGACGAGTAGTTGTAAATTTGAAATGGAGTTGAATTGCTATAATGCTTCTGTCCATACGAAAGTGGATTTTCGTGTGTAAGATATATATCGAGTTCGGGAGTTAGTCGTGGCAGTACAATGAATCCTTAGGGACTCATCAGATAATCTATGTGACGGGAATATGCCTGAGTACCTGACATATAAATTTTCAAAGGTTTTTTTTTCGTATTTTCAGTCTGCTGTGTCAGTCATTGCGATGCAGACGAAAAAATGACGTTGAAATGAAAAGCGTGTGATGTTACACACACGAAAAAAGTTTTTTTGGTATTCGGTTCTGTCAGAGTTTTAGCTACACCTATTGTGACATATAAAAATATGTATGCGTCTGGCCATCAACTGATTTGACAGGAAAACGCAATTTCTTTTGCATATAATATGAAATTATTGTTGAAAAAAATCCTTGACTCACACTGTAATTTCAGGTGTACCTAACTAAGATAAGTCTGGGGTTACGGATGACGTCTTTTGAGCTCCGCGTACAGCATGTTTGGTAAACATTTTGGATGATGCAAAACTTGCCAAAAACATAATTAACGCATAAAGCATCTCTTTGAAACCACGAACTCAATGCAAGTTTAGATAATGAATTTAGGAACAAAGCGGCACTTCCAAGCTTCCAAGAAAGATCCTGCCCAGCGTGCGATACTGGGTTCTTGACAGAACCGCAGGCATTCACAAGGAAAGTGAATCATAGTTTCTCATCTTTAATTTTCGCAACTGTTAGGGATGCCCAGCAAGGTAGGGAGATGCCCTATTGGCCTGGGCTCCGGGATAGCGGCAATAAGTTTGGTGATATATTTACGTGGTTTAGTCAGGATCTCAAACGTTCCTTTCCAGTTATCGAAAGACCACATTCTACTTGATATGGCGCATGTCCACAAATATCTTCATTTGGCATTAGCAACCCTTAGCAGCCTAACTATCTGGGCAGTTGTGGATACTCAGGTTGTCTTGTATGTCCTAAGCGCATTACAGGCATTCATGATTGCAAGCGTTTCGGCCGGGCATGATCAGGAAGGCGATAATATTCACAGATATTTAGTGATTCGCACTAGATTTCGGAATCCATGCCATAATCTATATTTTAAACACATCGGTGAAAATGCGATTTCAAAGTTCTTGACTACCTCATTCACCTCTAGTTGGGATCTAAGCATCAAAGTTATCATCAAAACTTAGGACGTGCCCTGAAGTCTTGTACAGCTTTGTATACGTCTTGTGGTCTATAATATTGATACGGCCGTTTGGTCTAGCATTCCAGCAACTTAAGGATCTCCAGAGGCCTAATGATTTTTTGAGAGTCTCAATTATTTAGCCAAACGGAAAAATGCTCAAAGTCCATATTGAACCTATTTCAAGATTCTAGTAAAAATCGTGGGAAAAGCACGCGGGAATCAAGCGAAATAGTCGGTCAGAAAAATATTGATAGACAATTTTTCGAGCAGTGCATAAATGACATCTCCACGTGCTTTGCCTTTCATTACTGATTCCTGCCTATTATGATTATCCGCATTAACAAGAAAAAAGCAAAATTTACTGACAGCCAAGCAGCAGTTATAGCGCTGGCGAGCTGTACTGTCACATCGAAGCTCGTGTGGGTTTGTCAGAAAATCCTCTAACAGGTAGGCATTCTTAACAGTTTTACCCTTTTCTGGGTACCTGGGCATTCGGGTGTTGAAGGCAATGAGCAGGCCGAGCTTGCACGGAGCGCATCCACGAAACCCTTCTTTGGCTCGGAACCCTACTGTGGCTTACCACTCTGTGCATGCAGAAATGTAATTATAGTGACTGGGAAAAGGCCAAAGCCACCTTACACTGGGAAGCTCTTCCAGGGCTTCGGCAGTCAAAACTTTTCGTTGCCTACTATTACTCACCCAAACGTACCTCATATTTATGAACATTATTTAACTCAAGGAGACCTTGAGTCAAGTATGCCGAAATTCAATAAATTAAATGTTATTTCCCATACTTTTTCATAGAAATCATTTATATTCACTAGTCAATGCATCCTTGATTTAAGGAGAAACTCAAGGAGACCTTGAAATTTTCTATAGTCAACCTCACTTGAAGTCAAGGTAGCCTTCCTTGAAATATAATATTTCAAGTCTATTGAAAACTTTAGGTCTCGTTGAGTTTCGCTTTAAATCAAGAATGCATTGACTCCTGAATATGGAAAAGTATGGGAAATTACATTTAATTTATTGAATTTCGGCATCCTTGACTCTAGGTCTCCTTGAGTTAAGGAATGCTCATAAATACGGGCCTTAGTCTAATGAAAGAAGAAAAGCATTTTTTATTTCTACCGCAATAGATGACGACTACCAACCGGAAGAGGGAGAGAGTGGCTCGTCATCCGGTGGTAGCCCATTGCAAGCAGCCCAATCTAATAATAGTGGGCAACATGCAGGATAATCTGCACCGGAAGCAGAGCCAAGACCAAGAGCAACTTTCCGGGGCAGAGGTCGGTACAGCCGAATTAGTCGACAACAAAAGGAGCTGCTCATTGCTGTCTACGAGGACGGAGGTACTATGAAGGAGGCATCACTGGCAGCTAAGATAAAGCCTACTTCTGCTGCCACAAAAATTCGGACTTATAAAAAAAAAAATACCGGCGTACAGAGGGCTGCGCCCGCAATACGAGGGTTTTTTAGAATTTTAATGCATAGTGAATATTTTTTGTACATATATTTTATAAGCAATAAATAAGTATTGTGCACAACATTAATGAAATGCTTCCTGTAAATCTATTTTTGGATTGGTCTAATTAAAGGTGGAACGCCTTTCATTCTGGAACGCGAAATAGATTTACTATTTATCCAGTTTGTATAAAAGTACTCCAAGGCAAATCTAAAGGCATTTTTCGATTTAAGAATTTCTGATGGCCGTTGACCAAAAAGAAACTCAGGCAAACGTAAGGATGGCTTGGCTTTATATATGAACTGAATTATTAGCTGTAAATCTACTGTTACTGTTTTTTAATCAAGGAAAAGCAACCTTATATAAAATGATTCCATTGTGTTCCCTGTCATAAGAGCCAACAGCTTTCCTATGAGTATTGAACAAGTATACTTGTGCAGCTATTCAGGGACACCCTGTTAACTTGGTTCTACAGTGGCGGATTTACACATTTATCGCTAGTAGGCTGTTGACATTTTGCCGCCCCTACCAAGCTCTACGAGAATATTGCTGAAGGGACGTTACCTGAATCAAGGGTCAAGGCGTTTAGCTATTTTATCGTTTCCCACCCAATCAAGTGGTGCAAAAATGTGCGGAACACTATTGTTTTTTGAGTCGAGAATTATTACTCCAGGACCGACTTCTTTGATTGACCTTCATTTATTCTCAAATTTCTCCTTTACACTTTAATAGATTAGTGCTTGCCACTTCGTGGGTCCTGAGTATTCTTTTATTTTTATGTGATAGATAATATAAAAAAACGATCTAATAATTCCTTGGTTGGAGCGTCGGTTTGAAGGGTAGGTTCTTATTCTTCATAATGTCCAGCTTTTAATGCACCATTGAGCAGTACTCAGGGCGGGGCTTAGCCTCTGTGGCGCCTCTATATCCGCCCTCCGTCACTGTAAGGTAAGACAATTTCAAGATTTTTAATTTGTTTCAAAATGAGTTAAAATTTCAATTGACAACATGACGAAATGCAAGGACTCGGTGATATTATTTAGCAAAAGTCTTGCTTACTAAGTTTAATTATTTTAAATGATTTTTGGCATCGTTGGTAGGTATGGTATATTTTTCTCTGCAAAAAAAAATACAAATTCAACAATTTAAACGTAAACATTTTTAAAATTTCTTTAAACCTTTTCACAAGATGGATACATACATATTACCTACTTAAAAATTGAATAGTCAATATAGTATATAATATGGAGAGGACCCCTCCCGAAACCCGCCCTTCTACGCATTTTTTGGAAAATCGAACTATGATTCCCTTGCTCCCCTCTTTTTGCGAATTATTTATCCTTTGGCAACATGTCCAGCATTTAATGTAGATTCTGGAGCTCCTTGATTGCTTCACCCAAAACATCCTCGCATATGTTAGATTCCTACCCTTGTTTAATTGAAGCCAATGCGTTACAAAAATTGTTTCTAATCTTTGCTTAAGCGAACTACCCTCCACCAGTAGGCTATTCGGAGTGAGATTAGCAGAATTTTGCGTGAAGTGTCTGCAGTGAAGTGTAGTTCATAGGATAACTGAAATTTTTATATGAACGAGTATTATTTACATTACAATGTAAGTGTGCGATTGGGCACCCTGGAATACGCCTAGGTAACTAGAAAAAGGTTAGGAAAAGAGCGTTAAGATGTTGTCTAATTATGATTGCTCCTTGAGTTTCCCAAAATTAATCATTCACAGAATTTTAAGCCAACCGAAAGTTTCAAAAATTGCCGCCTTTAAAAATCTTCAGCCATGGGCACTTGTCCAGGTTGCCCATGGGTAATCCGTGCCTGGAAATACTGATAGAATCGATGTTTTTTTTATTATAACGGTGACAAATGCTTACAATGTGTTTAACTCAAAAAAAAAATTATGTTTGCCCCGAATTTGCCGCCCCCGTAGAATCTGCCGCCCTAGGCTCCAGCCTACTCAGCCTACTGGTAAATCCGCCACTGTGGTTCTACTAACATCAAAAATTTTTGTGGCAAACACTATTACCATTCTATGTATTTCCACCAAATTTCATGTTCATTGTTTCATCAAGTTAATTGTTCATTGAAGAAATGCTTAAGAGGCTTGCATTGTGAAAGGCCCTTACTAAATACTTATTTGGCTATATTTCCGGTTTCGATACAGTTATTCGAATGAAAATTCGTAGACATATTCTATATGTAATTTTCTAAAAACCCTTAGCAGAATTTTCATATTTGGAAACCTAAGAGGGGCTACACACGAACAAATTGAAATTTTACAAATTTACTGTTATTTACTTTTCCTTTGCAAAAGTCAACAGTCTTAATATTTAACGTATATAAGGCCCTACCGACCAATCTTTGTGCAAAGTTTCATATCGATCCCTATAACGGTTTAGAAAAACGGAGCTCGAAAAGGAAGTTTAACTATAAACGCCAATAACTTTTTTACCGTTACTCGAAACTGGAAAATTTTTAACTGATATGAGGTGTACTCGTTTAGATCTTTGATTTAAATACCCATACGTCAATCTCCGATAAAAACTAAAAAAGTCGACTTTTTTCAAACGTTTGGGACACCCTGTTGTCTTCTTCCTACCAACTTCTAATGTATATGCGCCAAAGACTGTAACCATTCTACACATTCCTACCAAATTTCATGACAATCGGTTGAACCGTTCGCGAGTTATTTAGTGAACAGACCGACAGACGGACAGACGGACAGACGGACAGACGGACAGACGGACGGACGGACAAAATCGATTTCATAAGCGTTTTTTGAAAAACCCTAAAAACTGTGAGCTAGAGGAGAAGCCTCGAGGTGGATGTCGCCGTAAGATATTGACGGACGAGGTTTTAGACAATTTTGAAAACATCGTGCAGCAGCATCCGGGCATTACCCTTCGCGGGACTCGGCAGAAACTTGCACAAGTCGGAGTCAACATTAGTCAAAGCTGCGTTGACGATGGCTTACGGAAACTAAAAATTACATTAAAATTAGCATCTTTTGAGCTAGATTGCATGAATTGTGAAAGGAAAGGACCATCCAGCTTCGAAAAGAATACGCATTGGATATTTCAGGAAGGTGTTCACAATCAAGGCAAAAAACGATTTTCATTGATGAATGCGGCTTCAATTTGCATCTTCGTCGCAAACAGGCTCGTTCCCGACATGGAACACGTGCCAATGTACTACTTCCTGCAGTTCGTGGGAGAAATGTAAGTATGGTTGCCGCGATAAGTAACGTAGAGGTTATCCATACGGTAATTCATGTCCATGAAACCGTAAGCGCCAATCGCTTTAATGCATTTCTTAGGGGTATGACGGCGAAATTGGATTCGTCTTGGGAAGGAGCACTAGTAATCCTAGATAACGCAAAGGTGCACAAAAGCGCTGAAACAAAATAAATTTTATTATGTGCAGGATTGGTTCTAGTGTTCCTTCCGCCCTATTCGCCCATGCTTAATCCCATCGAAAAAGTTTTTTCAAAAGTGAAGTGGTATGTGCAGCAAACATTAGAAGACGTGAGTCGGGAACACGTTCTGACAGACATAATACAAGACGGAGTTGCATCGATAACGGCTTCTGATTGTACCAATTATGTATTGGACATGATGATGCTACTTCCTGCTGCTGCGGTAGGACAGGAAATGCACTAAAACAGAGTTTTAGTTTCTTCTTGTTGCAGAGGCTAGAATTAAGACCATTATGCCCAATAGCAATTGTTCAATTCAAGGTCGATATTTTATTAATTCTCTAATGTAATAATTCTTTAAGCACATGATCCTGGCCTCTTCATCAACGTTTGAGCACATTTCACTTTTTACGGAATTAGCCTTTGCGAATATGCAAACAACGTTCTGGTTACTTATCGCAGCAATTATGCCCGCGAACTGTATATGTGGTAAGACCCAACAATATTTTTCCTTGATTTGTGACCCCTTTCGTGGAGTATTTATTCAATACGTACTCCTTAATAAGATGGTTCTTTCGGAACTCATGCTGTTTATTTTAAAACATTCTTTATTATTGCTTGCACTTTACGCAAATCATCATTAACCTAACTTTAGTAACGTTGACCCCGATTCGGGCATGATTCTTCTGAATTATACGAATTGTACTGCTCAGCTGTACCTAGTATTATACTGCATACCATCCTCGTCCGTTAATATCTTGCGGTAACATTAATTTCTTAGTAATTTAATTCAACTTTTTTATTGAGAAATTATAATTAATTTGATCTGGAAATTTATTTTTTTTATTTGGAAATGTATTTATTTGATTTACTTTTTTGGCATGTAGGTAAATATATTTATTTGACTTTGAAATTTATTTATTTGATTTGTAAATTTTTTTTTCTGATTTAAACATTTTTTTATTTGAATTGTATATTTATTTTTTTGGTTTAGACATTTATTTTTTTATTTGGAAATAAATTCTTTTGTTTTGGTTATTTATTTTTTTCATTTAGTAGTCCATTTAATTGTTTCGGATATTTATTTATTTGATTCCGAAAAGTGTTTTGTTGATTCGGAAATTTATTTTTTTGATTTGGAACCGTATTTATTTGTTCCCGAAATTTATTTTTTTGATCCGGAAACGTATTTTCTTGATTCGGAAATTTATCTGTTTGTTTCGGAAAATTATTTACTTGGCCGGGAAATGCTATAATTAGGCTGAGCTGTGCCATTAAAATTTATTTATAGCATTTTAAGGCAAGCAAATAACTATCCGAGTCAAATAGATAAATGTCCGAAACAAATAGGCAAATTTCCGAATCTACAAAACACGTTTGCAGATCAAATAGATAAATGCCCGAAGCAAAAAAAAATGAATTCCTAAATGGAAAAAATTAATAAACAAATCAAAAAAATAAATTTCCAAATCAAATAAATAAATGTTTATATCAGAAAAATAAATGTACGATTCAAATATAAAAATTTCCAGAGCAGAAAAATAAATTCACAAATCATAAAAATGATTTTTTCCATCAAAAAACATTTTTCACAAATCAAATAAACAATGCTTCGTATGAAGCAAACGATTTAAAAAGATAGTACTTTAATATAGTAAATAATGTGCTTTTATATGAATTTCGATGAGCATTGAAAAAATGAGTAATTAATTATTTCAATCTGAATGAGATTTTGTTTTTTTTTTTCAAAATGACGTATATAATTGTCAATTGTACTACACACGCTTGGAATAGGACGATATAAATTGTTTTCTTAGACGTTATTGGCCATCTCTAATCTACCATAACTTCCTCAAAAATCAAGTCACACCTGCTGAGCTTTCTAAAATTTTTATTTTACATTAGAATCGAAGGTAGAGGTGACCTCAGAATGATGGAGGTTCGGGAACATAACGGAATCTAAACATTGACAGTGTGTCTTCGAGTCTGTAAGACCCAGTGTCGGTACTTAAAAGTTAAAATTATTAGGTCTCGATTGAATTTGAAAAAAAAGCTCCAAATTAGAAGTGTTTTTATTTTTTTTACAAGTGAACGTTTACCTTTTTATTGTCATGATCAATTAGATTCCATTTCTTAAAAAATATTTCTATCGCAATAGGTGAAGAATACCAAGGAGGAGGGAGAATGGTATTCCAGGGGAGTTACCCCGAGCAAATAATCAGGGGAAAATGCGGGAGAGTCTGCACCCTAAGCAGACACATTTACACACCTTTTAGTAACGGTGACCCGATTCAGACAGGATTCTGTTGAATTATCTGAATTGTAGTGTGCAGCTGATGTCGTGTACCTTTACTAATAGAGAGTTTTAGCATGTCGTACTATCGTACACATTTCAACTTTAATCGACAGTCTCCGCTGTTAAATGTACGTCAAAAAAAAACTTACGCCTACTTGGGACAAGCAAAATTGTGGGATATGGTTTTTTTTTGCGCGCTACACAAGCGAATTTTTCCTTTAAAATCTCATAGACTTCCACTTCCAACCGCCCGTTAATATATATCTTGGAGTGTCATAAATTTAATATAATTTATTTTTTCTTATTATAAGAATATTATTAACCTTTGAAAATTTATTTATTTGATTTGGAAATGTATTTACTTGATTTACTTTTTTGGCCTGTAAATATATGTATTTATTCGATTTGGAAATTTATTTATTTGATTTGTAAATTTATTTTTCTGATTTGGACATTTATTTTTTTGATTTGGAAATTTATTTTTTTGTTTTGGTTATTTATTTTTTTCATTTAGAAGTTCATTTATTTCGTCCGGAAATTTATTTATTTGATCCGGAATCGTGTTTTGTTGATTCGGAAATTTATGTAATTGTCTCGGAGAGTTATTTACTTGACCTGGAAATGCTATATATGGTAAGCTGATTTTTTTTTGCGTGTTAAAATTTTTGCAGAGTTTTGGTTCAGCATCACCCTGCGACTAGAGCAACTGTCGCACTTGAACCCACGACCCTGTGATTCAAAGGCGAGCCCACTACACTGTGTAAAATTTTGGAGTGAAGCCGACTTAATTTTCGTATACATATAAGTCCATAAATTTTTCGTATAAAAATAATAAGTCTCATGGATATTAAATTCTATTCTACCTCATATTAATCTTATACCAGTGATATATCCTCTTCGGACCCAACGTACACATATGTGTACAAATATTTCTTACTGTTAATTTTCATGATAGAATATTTTTTTTTCTTATAACCACGTTTTTTCAATTCTCTAACAATGATTGCGTGTTATCAAAACAGTTATAACGTCTAGACTTCGATAAAAGTTGAAGGAATGCAAATTATTTCATTGCAGTTCATTGCGACTTGACCGACAGCCGCTCTCTCTTCCGATTTCCGTTACTAAATTAACGTTGATGACAAATATCGCGATATTTCAAATCAGAAATTAAAGTTGACTAGTTCCTTGTTGTCCGTAAATTATTTTCACATCGATTGGTCTTTTATTGTTTAAGTAACGGTGATTGAAAAAGGTTTGTACACATATGTGCACATTAGGTCTCAATACCATAAATGAGATTACATTATCTTGTACAGAAATGCACATTGATTCTTAGCAATTGTACCAGATATGATTTTTATTTGGTTGTACAGTAAAACCCCATTGGTTCTGGCCCCTATCCGGACACATAGAAGTCCGGATGCGGATTTTTGGATTTTTTTTCTTACGCGAAGCTTGAAATTGTAAAAAAAATAATTTTCATTAATTCAATTCATTAAAAAATGGGTACAATTACCCCGATTCTGGATGCACAGGAAGAACTAGAGTTCTTTGTGTTAGTTGTGGTGTCTTCCTGTGTGTTCTGAAAGATCGCAACTGCTTTTTGAATTTTCATAAGGAATGAATTCAAATTCTTACTTTTGCATCATTGAATTTCGTTTGTTATTATTAATTTGTTTTGTTTTTGTTTTTTGAATAATAATGTTATTTTAATATTTTTGTATAAAACTACATTGAAATATATATTTTAAATGTAATTCCCAGCTTTTTTCGTATCTACGTAACATTTGCAGGTGGTCGCTATGTGCGTCTACAGACCTAATGTACACATATGTGTACAAATTATATCTAATTATCTAGAATAGCTAAATTTTTCAAATCTTCTAAACTTATATCAGAATACATATCTAAGCACCCTAAGTACGTTTTTACAAAGTTTTTTCAAATAATGTGCTCTCGGGACCGAAGAGGATATAGAAACATTTTATTTTCTGACTGTATAGGAGCTATATGTGCGTAAATAGAAATATTAGAAAGTTTTAGCTTATCGTATGGAATAAAACGACATAATTTGACATTCCATATAAAAATTCGCTTGCTTACCGTATACGAAACAAAATATCTTAATTTTGCATGTCCTAAGTAGGCATAGGTGTAAAACACGACAAATTATTTCGCCAATTTCGACTGTTTCCAGAGCATCAAATATACGGAAATACACCCATGCCTACTTGGGACATACAAAATTAAGATATTTTGTTTCGTATACGGTAAGCAAGCGAATTTTTATATGGAATGTCAAAGTATGTCGTTTTATTCCATACGATATGCTAAAACTCTCTATTTAATTCTTTTATATAAGAAGTTTATACTGTGCCCATATAAAAATCTATAATTTACGATGTATAAATTCTATTCGTATAAAAGTGCAATGTACTATCGAATTATATATAGTTTATATACTAGGACGTATTAAATTTAATACGTTTTTGGATATTAATCGCATACCTAGCGATGGTAAATTGAGTCGGCGATTTAATACAAACCTGAAATATTTGACTAAAAATGCATTTTTAATTTTTTTGTTAATTTTGGAATTATTTTATTTATTACATAGATGTCTACAAATGATCTTTATAGATAGTTTTATATTTTTTTAGTATTCGTTTAACATCTGAGTGGGATCGTGTTGGTATTAGGTACTTGGTACTTGCAAAAGATGAGAAGTCGATCGATAGCTTGCTCGTCAATTTGCCTCGATCGTTTTGATCGTCCTGTTGGCGATGGAGGGAGAAGTCGAAGAAGACGAACGACCAATACTGTGGCTACGCCCTAGTCTACAACAATGAAAATAGTAACTTTTTGTAAATGATGAAAGCCATGTCTAAATTAATTATAAACTTACCAGAATTAACATCAGCCTCGTAACAATGACATTAGGTTTGGCATCTTTTCAACTAAGTAAGAACATTACTATTGCCACGCAAACGTCTTCCCGATTGTAAAACAAAGAATGACCACATTATTGGCATTGGAATCTCAGCTTGCACGCAGTAACGGGATATTATGAGAAGAATTTGGTCTGAATCTAAAATCAATACACTAGCCCTATATATATTATACTATGACTGTTTAAATGACACCTGGGTTGTGTGCAATTCGACTGCATAATGTGTTCATTTGGCATAGACGCATATTTTAATTCTCAAGGTGTATTTAAATTAATACAAAAGACAAATAAAATTCATCTTTATAAAATATGTCGTATGAAAGGAATAGAGTTAAGGTTTAGAATTCATTTTTTATACTTTATTCTTATAAATTTAATACAGACTAGCGCTGTAAATTACAATTTAATTCTGCTTAGGTATAAATTTTATATTAGTCCAGGTTTTAAATAATTCTATTTATTGAGATTAGTTAGCTTTTATAGAAGAAATTGTATACGAGCATTTAATAGAATTATTCGTATAAAAAATTATCCGAATATTTTGCACAGTGTAGCTACTCGCTACACCACCACCTGCCTACCCATACAATTAATAAAAATGCTTTCTGTAGCCATGAACAAGGTCATTGTATTCACTCACAACTTAAACTATGTTCTTAGATTCCCAAGCGAACATTTTTGGTACAATTTCCAAATTTACCTTTTATTGGACATTGCAAGCATATTTTCTGTTTTTATGACTCTCTCCAGACTAATGATCATAACTTTACAATGTGTGGTTAATGTAGGTCACTACAGTTTCTAACATAGGAAAGGAATAGTCCTTCGGTGTGAAATAGTCATTCACTTTTTGGACATTAGGAAATAGATGTTCTTCAAGGATAATATACAAGCTAAAAAAATTTTTTTTTTCATGTCAAATATAATAAATAACAGGCGCGACAATCCAACATTGGACTAAGGCCGCAGGATGTGTTAGTGACATCCTATTTCCAAGATCTTATCTGCTTTTTTATGAGGTAATGAGATCAGCATCACGCTCAGCAGTGTTATTTATCCCCATAAATGGGTACTCGTTTAACATCTGAGTGAGATCATAGTCTGTCACAAGCTCGTGAGTTCGAAAAACACAATGGAACACGGTGAGATTCGAACTCATGAGCCTGTGCACCGAAGGTGCGCGCACTAACCGCTCGACCAGCCAGACTACGTGTCAAATATGCAAGGCGTATATATAGGACAATACCGAAGAAAAAAACATATTAAAGGGTTCTTTTTAGTGTTTTTATTTAAGAAATGATGTTTAGGTACAACTCAGGCGGAGTTGAGGTCCCAACGACTATTTGGATAAAATGAGTGACATATGGCTTAAAAAGAAAAACACAGGACTATAGTAATTGCAATAATTGCATATTTACCTGAATATCCGAAAAGTACAAAATCAAAAATCAAGTGTTCAATTCAAACAAAATAAAAATTTCGAAAATCCTATACAACACTGACATTGCATACCCTTCGACATGGTAAACAAACGAAAATCAAACTCCCATTCCTATTGTAATCTAAATTGTCCAATCTAAAAAAAAACCCTCACTGCTGCCATCTCCATCTTATACGAAAACTGACTTTCAATTCTGCAGGTTGCATGACAATATAATCGAAGAAGAAACCAAACTAAAAAGGGACTTGCTTACGAAACATACCAGTGTCGTACTTTCTTACATCCTTGTAGAGCAGTGGTTCCCAATCTTTTTCAGTCCGCGCCCCTCTTTGCGAAGTCTGCTGAAGCTGGCGCCACCGGGGAAAATTTTGGCCAAAAACCGAAAGTAGGCATAATAAAATTTTTATTTCCGCCATTGTTCACTTCGTGGGGACTTTAATTATACATTTGCGTTCTTCGGTTAATTGCTTTATTTTATTTAAAACTTCCTTATAATTTCTCAAAGCTGTAAAATACTGAGACATGATGTGCAAACATTTAAGCAATCACACACTAATTTTGGACAGAAGTCTAGACTTTTTTTATATTGGACTTTTTTGTTGTTTTTGTTGTAGCGATTCAATAGATTTTCTTTTTCTCTCTTGAATCGAAGGGGGTTTTGGCAGCTCTTGGCCGTTTTTTTTAAACAACGGGTAGCTCCAGGACGATTTACATCGAAGAACCGGCTGCCGTAGGAGCATTTTTATGGACAACACAAACATCCATGGGTCACAGTGGGATTCGAACCCACGCACCGGCAACTCAGAGATAGACATCTCTGCCACTGAGCCACCGAATTGTCATAGTCCAATGCAGAGAATTGCCTGTTAACAATGCAAATACTCGTATGCAAACACGTTACCCACTCTTGCGTAGAAAAAGCACAATTGTTTCTTAGTGGAGCCCAAGTTTTGGAACATTTTGGACATTTTTGAAAAGCACTTAACGTGAGTTTCTTCGGAAGTTTGGCAGTAGCAAGCAGTTTTATTTATGGTGGGGATTTGTACAGCCAAAAGCAAGTGGAAAAAGTTTACTTAAAATCGTTTTTTGACAAAAAAAAAGTCATCATAACACAAAAAAAAATATTTTTGGCTTATTGATGAGATAAGTGAAGCAGTGCTATTACTATAAGAGTCCGAAGGTGTTCTAATAAATCAAAAGAACTTTTTTTCATCACGAGCCTAGACGTCAATGTAAAGCGATTTCGACCTAAAATATTTTCAGCGATCTTTTGGCCAGAGGCTCTTAGCTAGTATGAAAATAAATTTATTGTTACAGCAATATATAAGTCGTACTCACGCCCCCCTTCCTAAGCCGTCACGCCTCCCTAGGGGGGCGCGCCCCACAGTTTGGGAATCACTGTATGTAGAGAGATAGATACACTGAGATTCAAACAAAGTGACATGTCTTTCGATTTGCCTTGCTTGTTCCTTAGTCCGACTCGTCTCTCGTCTAATACTTCGTATTCTTCCCTGTACTGTGCTTTTTTGTTGCCTGCTTATTTTACTGTGTGCGAGTGTGTATATATCCGATTCGACATTCAGAACTTAATTTTGAATGTAAACATGAAAGGGTTGCACAAAAAGGATTACGAAGAGATAGCAGCATAAGCTATTCGATACGACAAGTTGTTGTACCCTAAATACGTACGTACTCGTATCGTATACGAATTTACGTACTATTGCTATTTGTGTGGGACAGCCAGTACGTCCGTTTTGTCGTGTGTATTTTATTTTGTGAATTACACACAGGACGGTCTTTATATGGCAAAGGCAAATGAATGTGTACATATACATCCTTTCTAGGCGAAAAAGGATTTCATCGGATCTTGGAATTTAAAGAAGAAGCCAATGTCAATCATTGAATGGGACACAAGTAGAGTGTGGATGGACATTGGACGAAAATATGGTACAAGACAAGAGGTGCGGGGCACAGTTGAATGGTGTAAGGGTCAGCTAAGTAGGGGATGTGATTGATTTATCCCTTTTTTGTCGACATGTTGTCAGGAAAAATCTTGAAATTTTACGAATGAAAGGAAATATATAAAAGGTGTGTTTTTTGGTTATCCCGTGTAGGTTTGGGTAACAAAACTCCATATAGAAAAAAGGCCAGCTGATCAACCTGTCATTTTTTTTATACGAAGTTTCGTTACCCAAACCTACACGGGATAACCAAAAAATTCGATTAAGAGAAGCAATGGTTTGTTGTGCTTTTGGTGATTTGTTGGTAAATGGATGTGGCTGACTTCTTTACATTTACTAAAATTAATTGTTAGTTCTAAATCAAATAGATAATTGCAAAATTTTTATAGATTTTTTTCGTTACATTCGTATTAACCCATTACAGCATAACGTCCGATATATCGGACGTCAGGAATTTTGGTTTGTTTTTATTGTAACGGCACTTTTTCATACAAACCTGTTCTTCTATCGCAAGTATACATTTCATTCTACACTTGCAATTTGATTTCACTTGAATAAACACGTTCATCCGAAAGCCAAGTGACACAACATAGAAATGGCGGGACGTACGAAAACTTTTTCTAGGCGAGGGTTAGTATTTTAATTTATAGCTATTTAAATGTTTGGTTCTAGGACTCGAAAATGGATTATAGTATTCCTATGAAATGTGGACACGAAAAATTGACAATGAGCAACAATTCACAATGGGTTCTTTTTCGCCTATTTGTGTGTATTTCTTTAACATATCAGTGGATCTCAGTAAATTTGCTCCACAGGATTAACCCTTACTCAAAGTAAAAGGACAACTATTGAGACATATGAAAAATGGACAATGGGTACGATTATGAAGACAATTCTTTTTCATATACCTAAATCTTTCTGTCTTTCTTGAACGAATTACAAGATTTCAGTAAGTTGACCCCACTAGATGGGTCTACACAAAGCTCTGGCCGGAATAGCAGTATAAAGGGCTGAATTAAGATCGAGAGTGAAATTCTTCCCGCTGCGATTTTATCATTAACAATGCATACTTACTGTCGTGGAATATGTTACAAACGGTGGGGATTTGCATAAGCTACAATCCGAGAGCGGTTCCATAATACTCCTCGGCCATTTTATGTACCTATTATTTTTCGATTCCCCGGTCATTTGACATTTCACGATGAAATAACCGGGGAATCAGAAAAAAATATATAACTGTTTTCGGATTGTACCTTATGGAATTCCCCAGCATTCCCCACATATTCCACGACAGTAAGAATACATTTTCATTGAAAAAATCGCAGCGGACAAAATTTTCACTCTCGATGTCAGTACTCGGCTTCCCAATAGAAATAAGCTGAAAATTCACAATGAGTTTTTTTTTGCATATTTGTGTTTATATTCCTTGAACGTCTTAATGCGGAATTGGAAATGTTCGTACTGAATTGGTCCTCTCCCAGAATATTAGAATAATATTGAAACACGCGAACAAATTTCTCTCTCTCTCTCTCGATTACCGTAACTCCTAGTGGAGCATGGTGCGTTGATGACTACCGTGTGTAGTCCATCAACGTTACAAAGACAATTGAATTCGGAGTGTGATACGGTTGTCAGCCATACCACTTCCTAGTCACATTGTTAGTTTATTATTCTACGATAAGAATATTTCTTATCATCTTCTTCTGAATTATAAACTTGCGACGAGTCGTGCCGAGTTTGGAAACTCGTTTCTCTATGAGTGTCTATTTCACAGAGTGGCGACCGAACGATCACGGCCACAGAGCACGACACGCGAACAAATTTACAATGAGCAAAATTATAAAGATTTGTTTTTCGTATATTTCTTTCTGTATTCCTTGAACGAATTGCCAGATTTTATTTCAACACCCGGTGAACGAGCACCAGCAGGTTTTTTTTCTAATACCTACCCCGGTTTCTCAACCATGAGCCGGTTTTTTTTCATTTTTTTTTAGTTCCTCCTCAGTGCTGTTTTTTTTTAGTACCGTTTTTTTAGGGTTCTTTTAGCACCGGTATTTTGAGTTTTTTTTTGCAATTTGTAATCAGTGACCCAGAATTATTTGAACGAGTATTTCCACGGTAAAGCATTGGTACCAGTCTTGAGCGGGCAATTCCAAGCCTTGTTTTCTTGTTTTTGACCTCAAATTTGAAATCAGCGAACCAAAATTAGTATACCCTTCGCTCATAGAGTGAAATGGTATATTAATTTCATCATGAAGTTTGTAACGCATTGAAGGAAGCATATCCGACCAATAAAAAGTATACATATATGATCAGCATCACTTGGGGAGTCGATAGGGCGATGTCCGTCTGTCTGTCCGTATGTCCGTCTGTTGCGACGCGTTTTACTCGGCCAATTTGAAAGCTATGATGCTGAAATTTTGCACAAATGCTTCTTTTTGCTGCAGGCAGTTTATATGTTTGAATCGGTAAAATCGGACAATGGCGTCATGGGGCTGCCATACAAATCTAAACCCCCAAATTAGGTTCTTTTAAGAAAAACTTTTTTATTTGTGCATCAATTCGACCAAATTTTACACAAATGTGTTTCTATTGATAACACAAAACATATGTTAGAATAAATCAAATCGGACCTTTGAGGTCATGGGGTTGCCATACAAACCTAACCCCCAAAATCAGGTTCTTCTAAGAAAACTTTTCTATTTGTGCACCAATTTCAACCAAATTTCACAAAAATGTGTTTCTATTGATAGTACAAGACATATGTAAGAATGGATCAAATCGGACAATGGGGTCATGGGACTGTCATACAAACCCAACCACCTATTTTGGTTCTTCTAAAAAACATTTTTTTACACTAATGTCACAAAACCTTGAATTAATGTATCTTTATCAAAGCAACAAAAAAGGTCCAATGGAATTGTACAATGGGGCCATGCTACCGTAGTATCTCCCCATAAAATTTTCTGAATAAATATTTTTATTTGCCCACTTATTTCAACCAAACCCCCACAAAACTACTGTTTTGTCGACACAACGGAACTTTTCTGAAGGCGGAAGGAAAATAATGGGGGGGGGGGGAATCAAATCAATAAAAAACCTGATAAAAAACCGATACTGAACAGATGCTAAAAGAACATAAAAAAAAGTCCGATACTGAACAGGTGCAACAAAACCTGCAAACACCAGTTTTGGAAATAAACTTGATTAAAACTGGATACCAATGTACAGGGGTTAGGAACAAGTCCAACCTGTTGAACAGGTAAACGAATTTGCCTACATAGGTAGTATTGTAGCCGTTGATGGTGGTACTGGTCAGGACATCATTCGTCGTATTAACCAAGCAAAGTGTTCTTTCGGTATGTTGTCCAAACTCTGGCAAAGTTGTTATTTCCGTGATAAGACCAAACTGGGGCTGTTCCGCTCCCTGATTGTTTCGATGCTGTTATATGGGAGCAGCACTTGAAATTTTTGTTACCGATGCAATTACCATGAAATTTCAAACCTTCGTAAATACTTGCTTCGTAGAATATTAAGAATTGTTGGCCCGAAAGAATTACAAATGGAGATCTACATCGGCGAACGGGTCAAATAGGTATGTACCTGTCGACGAATTGACACACAGGCGAAAGTGGCAGTGGATTGACCATACGTTGCGGATTGGCGATAACTGCATTGCTGGTGGCGATCCCAAAGAGGCCGACAAAAGAGGCGTCTTAAAATCACGCGGCGCAGATCGATGGATGGAGAGTGTGCATCGTTGGAAATTGAAATTTGACCATTGAACATTCATTCAGGCTTATCCAATATATCCATCACCTGAAATGTGAAACTGCATATAAGCGGCGCCTTGTAGTAATATCAATTCTTTTGATTTTGATTTTTCCGTGGAGCACACCCCACCATATTTTTTCATGGATATGATTGTATTGCTTAACCTTCCGCAAGGAGGTCCGTGTCCTTGTGACACTGGTCTTTGGTGAGTTGCGTCACCATGGACGTAAGCAGCGCAGGGAGGCCCCTGGTATAATGATTGATACGCCATGGCGTAGATCTGTACAAATACCTTCGGCCGTTGACGCTTCCGAGCTCCCTAGTCTAGTCATGTATGGGTGGCACAGCATGGCTGACTTTTTCCCTATTCCTTCGGAAAGTCTACCGAAAGGGGGCCAAAGGAGGATACCTGCTATTGAGCAATCTTTAGCGAATAGTGTATTTCGGGGGTCCTTGACGTTGGTCTCGAGGGGGTTTCTGGTGTTACACAAGTCGATCAGCCAGAGTCGCATTCCAAGGTGGGGTTCCAAAGGGAGGCATCCCGACGGAGAACACCCTTCCGTCATTAAGCCCGGATAAATTGCCGCTCTTTTAAAGAGGGAGGTATGGCCAAACGGCTTAGTTACTCTAAAGGCAAGCGTCAGTAGTGACAGTGACACTGGTCTTTGGTGAGTTGCGTCACCATGGACGTAAGCAGCGCAGGGAGGCCCCTGGTATAATGATTGATACGCCATGGCGTGGATCTGTACAAATACCTTCGGCCGTTGACGCTTCCGAGCTCCCTAGTCTAGTCATGTATGGGTGGCACAGCATGGCTGATTTTTTCCCTATTCCTTCGGAAAGTCTACCGAAAGGGGGCCAAAGGAGGATACCTGCTTTTGAGCAATCTTTAGCGAATAGTGTATTTCGGGGGTCCTTGACGTTGGTCTCGAGGGGGTTTCTGGTGTTACACAAGTCGATCAGCCAGAGTCGCATTCCAAGGTGGGGTTCCAAAGGGAGGCATCCCGACGGAGAGCACCCTTCCGTCCTTAAGCCCGGATAAATTGCCGCAGGTATGGCCAAACGGCTTAGTTACTCTAAAGGCAAGCGTCAGTAGACGCAGACTCAATGTATTGCTTAGCCTAGTGGTCTTATAGTTACGTTGCTTAGGCTACCACACATCACAACAACTCTAGATCACAATTCCAAAAATTAATATCCATATAATAAACTGGTGATGTTTTATTGAATTAAAAATATAGCTCTTAAGTGTTGGCCGTCCACAAGAAATAAATTACATTTCATACAGTACGTTCATTCCATTAGGATACATGCCATAAAACTCGGCAAACGGCAACTATGATATACGAATCTATGGTCATTATTTCCGGCCCTACTACTAGGACGTTCACTATCAAGACAACACATCCACTGGACGAAATCCTATTTCATTTTCCATAATTAGGATGTCACTCAACAGTTTGTTTGTGGCCAGAAGTTTCAAATTGCATTTTGTGGATAGCCCCATTGTTCCATGTACTATACGATGAGAGGCCCAGAAGGATTTCGGCATAGGTATGCGTTGTTTCGAGGATGATATCCGAGTATGATGGGATAGTCATAGAAGTTTTGTATAATAATACATTTATGTGTACAGTTAGGACTTACAATGCCCGCTGAACAATATTCGTGCTGCTTCGTTTAGCAACATATGTGCCCATTGTGCGTGACTGTCAGTTCAAGGATCGAATACAGATACACGTACTATTAGAAAGAGGAAGAAATAAAGCTCTTAATTTTAGAAATCTGACAATCTGCTTTAGATTGGAATGAGTGAGTATTGCAGACAGCAGAATTGTGTCAAACCGAGTTGAATCAAATCATGGAGTTGCAGGTTTCCTATAGAAAATCAACATTTAAAAATTAGGTTCTTCAAAGAATTTCTTTTTATGGATCGTTGCTAAAATGTTTTTGGTAAAGATGTTCTACTTTTTTAGCCAGCCTTTTGCCAGGGTGATCCAGATAGGAAAGCTCTTGTTCGTAAGTCTATCCACTTTAACCCTCATCCAGCGGCAGATTTTTACAACGCTTGCCGGCGGCAAAGGTACACCTGTACCTTAGTACATTTTGTATGAAAATCTTCACTATTTGTATCAATTTTGACCGTAAAACCGTTATATTATGTTGACTAGTCACAAATTAGTAACTGTTTTTGCCGAAGTGAATGTTTTAAGAAGTTGGGTTTATGTGGATTTAATTTTTGGAGTGGGTAAATTTAGAAAATAGGCAAAATTTTAAAAAGAAAATTGAAAAAATGGGTTGCTTGGAATTTGAATTTGAGGAAATCTAAAATTGATTTACAAATGAAAAGTAGAAAACGGTTCAAATTAAGTCATTAATGATTTTAGAAGAATTTGGTATGTTTGATTTGCGAATTGTGGAGTCTTTGGTTAAAATTTACCCCCCTGCCCCCAATATATTATTCTGTTACTAGAACCCGTTATCGCTAACGAAAAAAACGTCAATAATTATCACATTCTCGTTATTTTCCATAAAACAACAATATTTGAAGCAATAAATATATTGGAGAAATGAGTAAATGTGTTATTATACGAAAGAAAGGTCCTGTCAAGCAACAAGCAAGTAGAATCGGCTAGTATAATTTTCAGTCTCTAATCTTTGTAAATCTAAACTCAGGCCAATTCCTGTAGTAGAAAAATATCTAAAATTTTAATTGTGATTGTTGTTGGTTAATTATAATATATTTTCTCGTATATGTAATTAAATCCAAGGATCGATTGAAAAATTAAGACAGGAAACCGAAGACATGTGGCATATTCTATAGCAGTTATTGGTATCTATATATGGTACCGACGAACAATTCAACCAAGTTTATGTACCACCCAAACATCCATTTAGAAATTTGGTTGGAGGCTTCTGCTGGTTTTCAGCTGAAACTTCAAAAGGAACTCGGGTGGACGTCCCGAATTACACAAATCATAAATATTAGGTGATGGAATACAAATTATGGGAACTTTTTGTAAAGAAAATCAACCGCTAAAATCCAAAATTTTGGCATCCAAAATTTTAGCATTTCTTACAAAACTAATTTTCACTATATGTTATGGGGAGAAAGAAGGCGTTATACATTGTATTGGTTGCCCTAAGCCATTACATACTTCAAAAAGTTTGGTATGCCAGTAAAAGCCTTCAGATTGATGTCAAATAACCAAAAACCGCTGTATGAGTTAGCCTAGTCCTTATATATCGATATCTCCAAGGACCTTGATCATTACAAATAAAAATCGTAAATCAAATACTTTTATACATCACTCGATTCTCAACTTATTGATGCTATAATAAGTCTCTCTAAGCATGAGCATTCACCAAAAATATTTTATTTTCGTCTTTTGTAAATTTTCTTTCATACAAAATATATGAAGGTACAAATGTACCTTTGCCGCCGTTAAAGGGTGTAAGATTAATTTTGCTCCCTAACTTGGGGATGGGTGGTCATACATTTCTGAAATTTGGAATACATATTTTAAACTAAAATCGTAGAGATGACAGAAAATTTCAGACCAATCGGACCCATAGCAAAAAAGTTACGGTGTTTTAAAAACGAAAAAGGTACACCTGTACCTATCCCGCTGGATGAGGGTTAATAGAATTCGCATTAAATAAAATTTTGAATTTCCAGATTATCCAAAAATGCTCAAAAATGAAAACCCCATTTTGCTCGCTACGATTAAAATTGTTGGAATACTTGAGTTTAAAGCCCCATACTACATACGAGAATATTCGCATTTACATTTCCAGAATAACTCACGCAGTATGATATCTTCTCATTCTTGGTGTCAAAATACAAATAGCAATCAATGTCCTGTCCAGAATAAACACTTGTTTCAGATTTTGATTTCCTTGTTTTTCAACTCTCTAGATATGCCCGCTTGCTTGCTCTCTTCCAATTAGTTCCTAGTCCAATTGATTGTTCCCAAAAGCAACGAAACTACATCCCAGTATACATGTATAGTACACAGATAAACCAATACCGACTGCGAATACAAGTGAACACCATAGGACGACCACAGCACACTAGTTTTGTCCTTGTAGAATTTATCTTCCCAGACAATCATCTTGACCAGCAACAACACGCCCGGAAGGCGTTCGATGCCATCACTTTCGTTAGACATGGTTGTACGACTATACAAGTCTTCGACTCTAAACAGAAATAGTACATCCGTATGGACTCATGGAAAGGTACGAGGATGATGACGATGACGAAGACAGAATGTTATACGTAATATCGTGTATCTAGGCATACACGAGCATATCCTGTGTGAATAGTCATGCTCAAGGACATGAGTATATTTCAATATTTGCAAAGAAAGGGTGGAAAGGGATGCTTTATGTACCTACATACGGATACACATTATTTTTTATTGTGGGAACTATAGGAAATTATTACGTATGTTTGTTAAGTGTTTTGTTTTATTGCCGTATTGCTTTCGGCGAATTTTTTACGAGTGTGTTCCAGGCTCGATTGGAATTTATTCGCAAATAAAAGAATTTAGTAAACAACATTTTAAAAAGAAAGTAGAAAGGTTATGTAAATATTAGGTGTGTTTTTTTGGTTATTCCGTGTAGGTTTGGGTAACGAAACTCCATATAAAAAAATGCCAGCTGATCCACCTGTCATTTTTTTTATATGAAGTTTCGTTACCCAAACCTACACGGGATAACAAAAAAAAACACACCTATTATAGTCCATGAAATTTTCGTTCAACATTAATATTTCAATAGAGAATTTAACGTGAATACAAATAAAGTCAAAAGTTTCGAAAATCGGAAAAAAAAATCACAATGAGCAAAAATTCACAATTGATTTTTTCGCTTACTTCTGCCTGTATTTCTTAAAGATATCAGCTCATTTCAGTGAACTTTTCGACACCGGATTCGATCACTGAAGTAACAGAACAACTGTTCAAATATATATAATATTCAGAATTATGAAGACAATTCTTTTTCACATATTTCTTAAACGAATTACTGGATTTCAGTAAATTCATGCTACCGGATTGGCATTCACAAAGCTCTGGTCGGAAGTAAATACATTGAGACGGTAAATTTACAATGAGCAACAATTCACAATGATTTTACTACCGTATTTTTCCATATATTTCTTAAACGTCTTTTTTACTAGTATGTTCCAGGCTCGATTGGAATTGATTCGCAGATAAAAGAATTGAGTAAACAAGATTCCTTGAAATAAAAAAAGTAGAAAGGTTATGGAAATACAGTAGATATCGTTTATAACGACGTCGAAGGGAGCAACTATTTTACGTCGTTATAGCCGATCGTCGTTATATCCGCTCATATCGTTTATAACGACCACTGTCGTTATATACGATCATATTTTTTATAGCGTGCTGTCGTCGTAATAAGCGGTCATTGCAATGTAAAGTCAAAACCCGTTTTAGACCACGAACTTACGGTGGTATACGACAAGGGTATACGTCCTTGTGTGACACAAAAATTAATGGAATTGCTTCTGAATTTTGTTTAAATTATTTCTCGGAAATAAGAAATACAGGAAAACGAAGGAATTACAGCAAAATGAAATGAAATGAATGAAAATATCAATAATTTGAATTATTTCAAATGATTAATATTTGTAAAAATCCCGCCAAATTCAAAAGCAGATATCTATGTGTCGGAATCGCTCGGAACAGCTGGGCCGCCTGATCAAGCCACCAACTTCGGGGAGTTGTTTTTTTGCATGCTCATATTTCGTGATATTTGCCCGTCTCCAATTTGTAATTTGTGCCCTACAATTGAGTGTAAAAAATATGGCCTTAAATGAATAGTCTCCTGACATAAACTACCCCCCCCCCCATTCCAGGGGAGAATTTTGATCATTTCTTTGATTGGCCCCGGGCGTCTCAGGACGGGTTTAATTTTGCAATTGTGTGGGCTTAGTACGGGCGAGATCCGACGCCATCCGGGTCTACAGAGCATCCAAAAGATGGCACAAGTGCTGGCTACAATTCGCGTTAGTTTTCCCCATTTTAACCCCCTTGTATGTATCGTCTATTTCAGGCATGCGATATCCCTTTTTGTAAAAGGACAGGCGCAACGAGCGACAAAGACCCCGGCCGATTCTCCCGCTTCTGAGCTACAGCAAGCGCATGCCGCTGCTCGCTCTTTGAGGAGCCCTATCGTCTTTTCCTAACCTGCCCGGTTATAGAAGTATTGGCTCCGCCCCATGGGCATTTTGGCAATGTCCTTTCCTTACATCATCGTTAATCTTTTAAACAAATCAACAAATTCTCAATTAGAATTTGATTTTTTCGTCAATAAAACCTGAAGGAGGACCTGTATTTGTTGTAGTCTCTACAGGGTTGCACACGGGAACCAGACGGTTCTTAAAATGTTGTAAAATTAAAGAAATTCAAGTTTCAGAATGTTTTTTTTTAAGAATGCCAAAGAATTTTGCACTTTTTCATCATTAAACTTTTGGAGTAATTTACGGCAACTTCACTCTACTTTTCACAGCAGATAAACTTAATTTCTTCGGTTGACTCCTTTATTTTTCCAAAATGATTTCTTTTAATAAATTCTTGATTTCAAGGGCTTATAAGAATAAAGCCAGAGCTAGTAAATCTGGAAGCCGACTGGGACGTCGTCGAATCTTGTATCTCGATATGTCCCTGTCACAAAGCAATTCACAGAAAACTAATTTCGAGGCGCTTATTGTGTAGAATAATAACTGCTCCCCTATCTTGAACGATCGTTGGAAGCGAATTGATGTGGATCCGCTAAATAAAGTTTTAGGGCAGATTCCGAAAACGATGTAATGAATACGGGCACGATTTGTGGCGTTCTGTTTTTCACGAGGGGATTTGTCTCAAATCCTCTACTGTGTTGATTGTTTTATTGCAAACGACATTTCGTAACATGAATTTTTGATTTCTTACGACGTTTTAACAACCTTCAGTAGTGTTTGCGATGCGATGTCGTGTCATTCCGGCCTTCCAAAAACAAGAATTTTGGAACTTTTCTTTACATACGGATGAGTCAATTTTCACACTGAATTTAATTTTCAACTCAAACTTGATCTTTGCATGCTGAAAAAGCAATCATTTCGCATAAAAAAAATGACATGTGACGAGCTTTCGTTGTTATATCCGATCATTTTGCCTCTTGAGTCGGAAAAATTCAGTCGTTATAACCGATCAGTCGTTATAACCGATCAGTCGTTATAGCGATGGTCGCTATATCCATCAAAAATTGTACCGAACGAGCCTCTTAGATTTCGGGACCTGGAATTTCCGTCGTTATAGCCGATGCGTTGTTATAGCCAATGTCGTTATTAACGATATCTACTGTATAGTCCATGAAAATTTCTTTCAAAATTAATATTACAATAGGGAATTTTACGTTAATTCAAATTGTAGTCAAAAGTTTCCAAAATATACGAAATTGTTTTAAAGCTAATGAGTGCATTCAGCGAGCACATATTGGAATAACCAACTGGAAAGTGTTCTCTCCCCGCGTCCTACTCACCCGCTAATCGGTCCACATGCGATGTATCGAAAATTTCGCCTATTTAGCGTCGAATCGGAATGCTACATTTAGATGTGTAGCTGCTACTTGGACTGCTCGATCAACTGTCACGCACAGCTGCTTAACCATCCATACTGGAAATTGTTTATTCACCGTTCAGTTGAAAAAATGTCATTTCTGGGCCAGGTTTTAGTGAACGTTATAATATTGTGCGATGAGGGTACGCATTTTGAAAGGAAAGTTGCAGTTTTAGGTTTTTTGAATTTTTGATTGTCGCAATGTCTGCGGATGTATCAGCTGGTTAGAGCGAACTGACATTTCATGTAGCAAGTCCATTCAGCGAACACAAACTTAGTAGTTTTCCAATTTCTTGTGGCGGGGATATGTAGCACATCCCAATATGTGCTCGCTGAATGCACTCAATGACAATGACACTGATCGGGTATTACAAAATTATAATTGGATAGTATTACCTAATGCAAAATCAATGGAAAAAACTAGTGAGATATTTTGTAACATTTTATATGAAGTAATTGATCTTTATATCAGTAAGTGGATCTCTAATATTCCAAATACTTTTCTGAGGTAGGTATATACAAATATATATACGTATGTATATGCATACGAGTATAAAAGAAAGTTGTGTTCGTTATACCATTTATAACTCAAAAACGGCTGGACTGATTTCCATGATTGTCTTGTTCCGGCTTTGACCGTAATAGCAGAATAACTGTTCAAACACGCGAAAAATTCACAATAAGCAAAAATTCACCATGGATTCTTTTTCGCTTACTTCTGTCTGAATTTCTTGAAGGTATCAGCGGACTTCAGTAAGCTTTTCGCCACCGGAATGGTCTCTCACTGGAGTAACAGGACAACTATTGAAACATATGAAACATTCACAATGAGCACACTTATGAAGACAATTCTCCTTCACATATTTCTTTCAGTATTACTGGGTTTCAGTAAATTTATGCCACCGGATTGATCTACACAAAGTTCTGATCGAAACAGCAGTATACAGGGTGTCCGTAACAGTCGCATAAATGCAGCGGATTCCTCATGTGACTTCCAGCAAAAAAGTTGTAGGGAACATACGCCCAATTCTTAAACCTTTAGCTGCATTTGAGGATTTTTGAAAAATCATTTTCTTGTACTTAAGCCTTTATATCTCTAAAGCTAAATAAGCTACAATAGCAAAATAAAATGATTATTACAGGCAACAAATTTACCTAAAAAATAAAACCAACCACACTAAAATCGAATAAGAGGTTTGGTTTTAACAGAGCTTCAAAATCGAATTTTTGTGATTTGACCCAAAAACAATCTATTTTTCCATCTCAATGTTCTCCAACTTTTGCCAAGGTGAGCTACTTGTACGATTATTTTAGAAATTAGCGCATAGTCTAGCCATCATATCTTTTTTACATAATTTTATTCTTGCTCCATTATTTCTAACAGTTTTAATGCGTTAAGTGCAGAAAACTAGTGTTAATCTAGTATCAATTTTAATATAATTTGAATAAATTTTACCAAATTGCAGAATTTTAGGAGCAGTTTGAATTCAATTGATTTGAGTTCGAGCTAAAATCAACTCTTTTTTTCTAGCGTATCGCGCGACTTCATATTTATTTCGTTTCAAAAAATACCGGCATACAGAGGGCTGCGCCCGCAATACGAGGGTTTTTTAGATTTTGGATACATTCATAGCAAATAGTTTTGCACATATATTTTATAGGTAATAAATAATTAGACCAATCCAAAAATAGATTTACTGTGTATCATTGCTACACATATTAACTGAATTTATTAGTTGTAACTTCGTTACCATTGCTCCAAACTGGAAAAAAGCAACTTGTGTAAAATGTACCCATCGAATTCTTTGATTTGAGTACCCATACGTCCATGTCCGATAAAAACTAAGAAAGTCGTTTTTTTTTTCAAATCTCCGGGACACCCTGTTAGCTTTGTCCTACCAACGTCCAAGTATTTCGTGCTAAAGACTGTTACCATTCTACACATTCATACCAAATTGCATGACGATCAGTTAAGCCGTTCGCGAGTTATTTAGTGAACAGACGGGCGGACAGACGGCCGGACAAAATCGATTTCATAGGGGTTTTTTGAAAAATCTAAAAAACCCTACAAATAGTTTTCGAGCAATTTTGCAATTCCTAATGTACACAATGTACCAAAATATAAGAAGGAAAGTCGTGTTAGTTACCCCATTTCATATCTCGGCCGAAATATCTACATATTGAAAAAATGTGGGAATGCGAACAATTCACAATTAGCAACAATTCACAATGAGTTCTTTTTCGCACCTATGCGAAAAATGGATGGATGAATAGAGAGATGAGATGGTTGGGCTGGTTGCGCCCAATACTGCAGCCTGCTGGCTTATTGTATATCCCAATTAAGCGAAATTGTTTCAGATTATTAGCTCTGTCCTTCGTAAAAGGTTTAGAAGAAAATTAGCCAGGTTTACTTTGGGTGCGTTCATTCTGGTGGTTTGAGCCAGCTCGTAAGAGCGGGGCATTCGAAGATAACGTGCGAGGCTGATTCCTCGTCTTCGTTTCAGAGGCTGGGTCTAGTGTGGAGATCCCTATCGTATGCAGATGTTTTCGAATGGTACAATGACCGGTTATAAGGCCTGTCACTGAGGGGTTGTTCAGAACCTTCTCTTGCAAGGGCATCAGCTTTCTTGTTTCCTTCGATCCCTTTATGACCTTTCACCCATATCAGGATTACATTGTTTTAGGTAGTTAGGTGTCTGAGGTTTTGTTGGCATTCCCAAACCAATTTGGAGGTTGTTTTGGGACTTGGAATGGCCTTTGTCGCACCTTTACTCTCGGAGAGAATATAGATTGTCTTGTTTGTATATCCCTTACGAGTACTCTCTCCTGCTGCAAGGTTTATGGTTATAAGTTCTGCCAGAAAGACAGTTGTGTATTGACCTAGGGATGTGGAGATACTATAAAAAAATAACAGGAGCGACAATCCAGCATTGGACTAAGGCCGCAGGATGTGGTAGTGACATTCAATTTCCAAGATCTTATCTGCTTTTTGTTGAGGCAATGAGAGTGTTTTTTATCCCCATAGTCCGTCACAAGCTCGTGAGTTCGAAAAACACCATGATCCACGGTGAGATTCGAACTCTTGACCCTGTGCACCGAAGGTGTGCGCACTAACCGCTAGACCAGCCAGACTACTAAATTGGAGATACTATAGTCGTTTGTTTTAGTAAAAACTCCTGCCCCTGTTCCTTTGACCCATCCGTGTGCCACACTATATGTTTTGATAGATGGTTGTCGTTCCATTTATTCCGGTCTAGCAGCTTAAGTCTTGTACCAAGTTCAAGTACCTTGGCTCGATGGTGAACAACGGAGCTACATGCGATGATGACATCAAACATCGCAAAAAGTTTGGGTGGATGACGTGGCGAGAAAACTCTGGAGTTTTCTGCGATAAGAAAATGCCATTGAAGCTAAAGGGCAAGTTGCGCAAAACGGTTGTACGTCCCGCACTCATGTATGGATTTTAATGCTGGATCATGTATGACTGAAGGTTATGCGAAAGAAATGACAGCGACCGAAATGAAAATGTTGCGCATGTCAGTTGGTGTAACCAAAAGGGACCACATCAAAATTACCTACATTGCATCTTGTCCATAGACCAACCAATCACCGAAAAACTCGAAGACCGACAAATGGATTGGTATTGCCATGTTCAAAGGCGTCCGCTTGAGAACCCCGCCAAGAAAGCGATATCAATGGAAGTTCCATACTTGATGGACCCAAGGCCAGAGGCAGGCCGAAGGACACCTGGAAGTGTCAAATGACACGATCCAAGAAAGAGCTGCCTATAGAAATATGCTGAGATATTACCGCCAGAACGGGCGATGTGCCTAGACCGCAGGTCGATCGACGCGATGCCATGGAGTGGTAAAGAGCACGAGGCAAGGAAGAAGAAAGATTCTAGTCCCTGATTGAAATGGCTCTCCTTTATACGTTGTAAGACCCGATTGAGGACCATTTCATAAAATCCAACCACGAGAATAGACATTGGAAGCGACAGTCAACTGCAATCTGAAATTGGGTTACCCGCTTAAGTCTCTTAAAGACAAAATATATATTGAATCATTTGGAATAAAGGTCACTTCCGATATAACTTTGTTCAAAAACAAGACTTCATCTTGTTTTCAACGAAATCAATCAAATTTGCCCGCTGGCCACCTGTTCATATACGAATTCTTTCAAAACAACGCCCAAGCGACAAACATAGTACACCTTGCCCGCCCTCGATACGTTCCGATATAATCTATACAACATGAGCCTATTTTCTATTTTGTCAACCTTTTTTTTCTCCTTCAACTTCGACTGCTATCTGTTGAAAATCAGAGGAAAAAAAATTACTTCACGTGAATAGTCCGAAATCATTTCAAAATTCCCATTTCAATCTCTGACCCTTCTTCACCAATCACACAAAATTTTGTCAGAAGCCAAAGCCACCCTCAAAAACTTCACATCATATATATGATTGAAGCAACAAAAAAAAAAAAAAAGATGCAGAAAAAAAGTCGATAATAAGAGAACGAACTGAATCACACTCAATCAACCTGAAAATTTTCATTTCTATATCAAATACAAAATTGAATGCTTCAATCATTGAATGTCCCTTGTCGAAGTTGAGGCTATAGGCGGCTTTGGCATCCGTCCATACCGTACAACAGTAAAGTATAGGATGAGTTTTATTCGGTGCTCTGCACTCTCTCTCTCTCTTTCTAGGCATTTCTCGGCATTTCCTCTCCCTTGATGTCTGTTGATTTTCTAGCATTTATGGTCAACATATCCCGGCCATCTCCTTCCCGGATACACTCAATTTGAACAGCTTTCATACGATGCCGCGTACATATATATATATGAAATCCCCGGGCTTTAAAACGAAATTCAATATTTTTGTGCTGTTATCAAAGTTTGACCGAAGTAGGCTTCCTGCCTCTCTCTCTCTCTCTCTAGGTTCGTGTCGATATTTTTCTCGGCATTCTCTACCTTATACCTAGCTACATCTTTTGAAGTGGATCTAATAAGTACTTTTTAGGTTCAACGTTTGGTCATTTGATAATGGCCTGAGTTTGAGTTCGGTATATGCGAAAAGCGAGGGAGAGAGAATGCTGTCAAAATCTGCCTAGGGTGTTGAGCACACGTACTCGCAGTACACTTATCCGGACTCATCTGATGATAGTTGACCCTACTCCCTGTACTCATCTATTTCAGAATGCCGATTCCCACTCGGTTCAGTTTATAGTGTGTTTGTGTCCGAATTTCAGAATAAGGCCTTCCGTCGGAAGTACACATATAAAATTGAAAATTCTTGTATCTATCTTGTATATGTATGATGTCTACCTATTTTCGGATAGCATGGATGCAGGACCCGAGATACTTATATTCCACTTGATTGATGAATGGACATTAATTTTCAATTGAAGACCGGATAACAGGGCACTTGTTCTAGCAATGCAACTCCGGATGGGTTCGTTGAATACGTTTTGACGTTTCGATTTATTCTCATAGAGTTTCCAATCAGGAAGTTGACGGGCAAATATGCGATTTGACCTACATATGTGTAAATTAGACAATATTTGAAAGAGTGGATATTGGAATCTTACAGAAAGACGAGGAGCTGAATTGCTTTTAATGACTGATTTGATTAGGGTCAAAGTATATGACAGAGAAATTGAGAAATAAATTTGCCGAAAAAAAAATTGGCCAAAGGACATTACGATAGAGGAATCGCAAGGTACTGTACTTTTTCAGAAATAAGTATGCTTGCAAAATTTCAGGTTGATAGACCTAAAACTGGCCGAGTAAAAAACGAACAGACAGACGCATCGATCGATTGCATGGAAATAGGCGACCATTTATAATTTATCAGTGACTCTACTCCAACAAGGAGTGTAGAAAAGTACGGGACGCAACAAGTGTAATTATGTATATCAACGCGTCAAGAGGAGGAAGCAATTTACCGCGATAATAGTGGTGAACCTTTTAGAGTCATTAATTGGAAATCGTTAATCACTAAGTTTCCAGTATCACCAATATATCAAAATTCATTAAACCCGTCACCAATTGAGTAATATTATTCCACGACAAATACATCATAATATTAACCCTTCGTTAGGCGCGCACCCATTTGTCACGTGGTTAGGCGCGCGGGCTACAATTGTAGCCCAAATTTAAAATTATATAAAAAATATTGTTCAATTTTATTTATTTTTTCTTGCTCGGTCTGTGGTCTCTTGATTACTGTACAGATTAAAAAATATAAAATCTTTAATTTTTTATTAAAATATATATACTAAAAGAGGGCAAAATGCAGATTAGTCCTATTTTTAGTCTTTTTTGACATTAACTTACTTAGGTGAATAAAATGGTTATTTTTCAAAATGAAAACCCTAAAAAAGTTTATATTCTCAGAAATCAACAAAAAGTCTTCGAAATGGAACACTGAGCGAGAGAATGCAGTTAAAAATGCCCAGATTGTGGAATTCCAAACTTAGCCCATTTTTGGGTACCCAATACTCACAATTTTGTAAACTGGGAGTACAGTTTCTTGCTAGAAAGCTAAATATATAGTGAGTCAAACTGATTGAATTTTACTCACAATATTCATATTAACTGTTCCCGCAATATTTACGCTAGAACTGATAAAAATTTCACCCAGAAACTAAGTAATGTTAGTAACAGGTAACATATCCACGCCGACTATGACTTTGACTTCAACTCCAGGTTTTTCGTTAAAATAGTAGGTAATCTAATTTTTGTACATTTATCCTGAAACCCTTTTTTTTGTCAAACATTTTACTGTTCCTATTTTCTACAATGTTTTATAATAATATTTTTATTTTAATGGATATCTATGAGTACCAAAAAAGTAACACGATTGGGCGCACGGGCTACACTTGTAGCCCAGTGTACTTTGATCGCAAAAAAATATTAGTTTCTAGGCTCAATAAATATCAAAAATATTCTTATTCGATTAAGAAGCAACATTTTAACAGCTACTGAGCAGTTCGAATGAATTCGGTTTATATCCTGAAAATGATCGCCATTTAAAAAAGTGTGGGCTACAATTGTAGCCCGCGCGCCCACTGAAGGGTTAAACGCCTCTAAATGTGTAATTCAGCATAAATTTTGCAATATTAGCACTCTCTTGAACTTATGCGTGTGTAAATAACCGTCTGGCCCGGGAGTATTAGTGTAACAATTCGACGGCAGCCTCATTTACTCCATATTATGATGATGCCTTTGCCTTGCAGACTATTTAGTCCTGGGCTACACGGTATGTATTTGCAAGCAAAGGTAAATATGCCTTTGTCATTAAAGAAACTAGTGAAGGGTGACTAATTGGACTCGAAGCCAAAGACCATCATCCCTCGTACGGATCAATATGGTGTTGAGCTGTTGGTAAGTAAGGATGCAAGTTACCAATTCATGCCTGCGTGTTTGCCCATCCTTTGTAATCACATATTCAAACAGGTAACGCAACGGGATAACGGTATGCGGAATTTGATTGCTCCGACAGACGGCTTTGCGGATGCGAAGACCCTGGACGCGGTCATGCAAGTTGACGCGTAGTATGTGAAGACAACGATGTTGATAAGGACATGCTAATTTATGGCAAACGGGAGTCCTTAGAAAATGTTTACTGAAAATATTTCAAAGGCATTCATCATAATATTGCAATGAAAAAAAAATATTAGCCAAGGGAATCTACAATAAATAAAAGAAGAAGTTGTAAGATTTCAATGCAACTTATTTACTATTATTATACCACTGTTCATTAACAAACAATGTCCGCATTAAATCTATTCATGAGCCCCTCTCAGTTCAAGGAGTTGAGCCATCTGACTAAATTCGTGTTTAGACGAGCACTTCAGAGAAATCTTTCTACTGCTGTGGTTTGTAGTAATTAATAAAATTGTAGCTAGGCTTGATCCCCTCCCCCCTCCCTGTCAAGGTGATGGCATATGCGGATCATGTATCGTTCGGAATGTGTTTCTCCGAGATAAGTTTGATCATGGAAAGAACGCTTGGTTTGGTCAGAAAGTGGGCCAAAGGCTATGGCCTGGGTGTAAACGCGGGTAAGAACAAAAACCAAAATACCGGCTTTAAATCACCCAACATTTAACCATCCATCTAACGCGTAATATTGGACTCTAGAAGTTGAACATTGAAGAGCGCGCGTTAAAAAAACCTGCATAGACTTTTACGCCTACAAAACAGTATTCAGTAGGAAATAGGGTCTCAAGCCAAGCATGGTACACATCGGTGGTACGGACCATCCTAACATACGGGCCACTAGTTTAATAGGTAGCGCTTAGTAAAGGTTACAATGTAACGAAACTTTCATTGGAGGAACTGTGTTTCTCGGACCACCGCTACCTTCAATTCAATTTGGATCAACCTACAAATAATGTTTCATTTATACTCAATAGACGAAGTACAAACTGATCCACTTATCGTGGGACTATTAAATCATGACGAGAAGAGTGAGGGGAAACAAGAAACCCAATTGGTGTACTCCAGTCAGAATGTAGAGCTGACATCCATCCTGCGTCTACCTCGCATTCGCCATTAGGAGTACCTGAGCCATGCGGCCATAACCTCCCTCCCTTGCGGGACGACGAGAATTTATCCGGCTTAAAGCCAGAATGGTGTTCTCCGCCGGGATGCCTTTCTTTGGAACCCCACCTTGGGATGCGCCTCTAGCTGGTCGGCTTGTCTATCACCACAAACCCCCTCGAGTCCAACGCCTAGATGGGTAGGGACCATGGTCCTTTGGGCACGCCCATCCCCGAGGTACACTATTCGCTAAAGATTTGTCTATAGCAAGTGTGATCCTCCCTTGGCCCCCTTTCGGAAGACCTCCTCCGCAGGATCGTTAAACCTGTTTACTACTCGTCGGCTTAAAGCAGACTCGTAGCGCTACCGTTCACATTTGGGCGGCCCCCATCCGTTTACTAAGCAGCAATTTGATTCGGGCCGTGTGGTCATCAATCCACAAACTAGCTAGGTATAGGCGCAAAGGCCATTCTCCCTAACTAGCCCCTTCGAGGCTTGGGTTATGCGAAGCCGCCAGCTCCGAGACTGGACACGTACGCTTATATGTGGTTTCTCCCCTACGAGGAAGCACTGCGTCGTGTAAGTTTGTATGGCTGACTCTTCGAAGGAATAGGGAAAAAGTCAAGCCATGCTGTGTCACCCATACATGACTAGGGAGCTCGGGAACGTCATCGCCCGACGGTCTTTGTACAGATCCACGCCATGGCGTATCAACCATACCAAGGGCCTCCCTGCGCAAATGTAGAGCTGACATCCATCCTGCGTCTACTACGCTTCGCCATTAGGAGTACCTGAGCTATGCAGCCATAACCTCCCTCCCTTGCGGGACGACGAGATTTATCCGGCTTAAAGCCGGAATGGTGTTTACCGCCGGGATGCCTCCCTTTGGATCCCCACCTTGGGATGCGACTCTAGCTGGTCGACTTGTCGAGCACCACATACCCCCTCGAGACCAACGCCTTGATGGGTAGGGACCATGGTCCCCTGGGCACGCCCATCCCCGAGGTACACTATTCGCTAAAGATTTCTCTAAAGCAGGTGTCATCCTCCTTTGGCCCCCTTTCGGAAGTCCTAACGAATTCGGATGCCTCCGCAGGATCGTTATGCCTGTTTACTACTCGTCTGCTTAAAGCAGACTCGTAGCGCTACCGTTCACATAGGGGTGGCCCCCATCCGTTTACTAAGCAGCAATTTGATTCGGGCCGTGTGGTCATCAATCCACAAGCCAGCTAGGTATAGGCGCAAAGGCCATTCTCCCTAACTGGCCCCTTCGAGGCTTGGGTTCTGCGAAGCCGCCAACTCCGAGACTAGACACGTACGCTTATATGTGGTTTCTCCCCTACGAGGAAGCACTGCGTCGTGTGAGCTTGTATAGCTGACTTTTTGAAGGAATAGGGAAAAAGTCAAGCTATGCTGTGTCACCCATACATGACGAGCTCGGGAGCTCGGGACCGTCAACTCCCGAAGGTCTTTTGTACAGATCCACGCCATGGCGTATCAACCATACCAGGGGCCTCCCTGCGCTGCTCGGGTCCGTGGTGTCGCAACTCACCAAATATGTGTGTCACATGAACACACTCCCCCTGCGGGAATGTAGAGCTGACAGTAGGAAAGCTTTCGATGAACTGGATTGGTGCACCTGTAAAATGTGCCTTAGCAAATTTAAAAAAGAGGCATATAGACAGGGCCGGCCCTAGGGATGGGTGATCTGGGCGGTCGCCCAGGGCCACCACTTTCAAGGGGCCACCATTCTCAAGCAACCATTCAATTCCAAGGGCCACCAGCCTTTTAAAATATTTATTGAAATTAGATTAAAGTTAATATCTAGCGTACTAAGCTTAGTTCATGGCAACATCTACGTAAATACTTGCCTCGCTTTCATTTTTGAAAACAAACTGCAACATCAAGATCAAGCAGCTTGGCTTAGCTGTCAATCTGTCAATTAGAAATAAGGTTGCAACAACTAATTTGTCTGTTCTTATTTAAAAAAAATTGGCTTAGCAGCAAAATAATAATAATTATGAGAATTTAATTGACCAATAGTGCATTAATCTCGGCCCTAACCTAAGCTACGAAATTACGTCAGACTAGGGCCGGCGCGCGTCAATAGGCGAAAGTAGACAGCCGCCTAGGGTGCACCAGGGCGCCAATTTGGCAGGTCAAGAGCGTGCACGAAAAAATCGTGGTGCAGACAAACACGGAATCAGAGACATAGAAACCTTTTGGAAACCCCTCCCTTTCCTTCTGAAATAACGATTATTTTTTGCATAGAGAAAAATTCACGAGGACATAGTTCTTCCAGACAAGGCGCTTTATTCACATAGAGCAGTGAAATTTCGGAAAATATTCTGAAATTCAGCGTCTGAAAACTTTCGTGTGAATTAATTCGTTGATTTTCTGACTTATAGCACTGTCCTTTTGGAGCAACTTGGCGGTGCCCATGTCCTAAATTAAAACGCGGCGTCCTTTCCCTGCTCGTCGATTAACTTATAGGTGCAACTGGACACCTTTTCCGCCACGGTGAAATTGTGTGTGTGAAGCTACTGAGAGCACACCTTATTTTCGACAAATCCTTATCCCAGGATTACCTTACCTGTGATTATTCGAGACATACGACCGAAGCATGCGTTTTTTTTACCGTTTCAGCTTGATTGGTCTGTGGATGATAGAAGGCTGACTTCCATTTTTTTTCAGCAGTTCCCCAAATTTCGCACTACTAAACTGCGGACCTTTGTCGCAGACGACCCACTTAGGGACACCGAACATTAGGAACACGTTACCCTCCAATAATTGGGCGACTTCAGCTGCAGTAGCTGAACGAACGGGGAATGTTAGAGGGAATTTTGAAAACTATTCCACGACTGTTAAGATGTATGGAAATCCACGAGAAGAACGAAGTAACGGTCGCACTAAATCTACGCAAACCATCTTCTACGGTTGCGTAGCCTCGCCTACTCTAGAAATCATTTGTCCTACCGATCGATTTGTGTCCACCTTATTAGTATATGAACGCGCTTCGACTTAGGGACTACCCGTGTCCAATTTTCGCCACTCACCAAATCAGGAAAACGAGTAGTAGCATATTTCCACAGCGTGCCATCACACACACGCCAATCTTCATTTTCTCAATCATTCGAGTATATACATATATATGACGGGTGGTTCCACAATACATAGAAGATTCAACCCTTAGAATTGATCTCGAAAGCGGATCCGACATTAAGTGCTCTTTGCGACATCATAGTGAAATTGCTGAAGTCAAACCGCCCACTTCGTTAACCGACCGATCGGGCATTTGAGCTTATTCAACCAAACCAGAGACTGGTGATCTGTTGCAACACTGAATTTCATTCCCTCGATATACGGCCTTAGTTTGTCTACCATCCATACTATCGCTAAGCATTCCCGGTCAGTGGTGGAATACTTCCGTTCAGCTTTCGACTGAGGTAACAGACCGCTTTTTCACCATCGGTATGAGTCTGAGACAGTACCGCACCTAAACCGACATCTGAAGCATCTGTTTGAACTAAGAATAGAAGACTACAATCCAGACAAGTAAGTACGAGTGCTATGGATAATTTAACTTTCGCTCGATCCACTAGAAACTGCGGTTTTTGTTTAGTAGGTTTATCAACGGAGCCATCAATGATGAAAATCCCGGAATAAACCGGCGCGCCGCGCCAGTACCATGACACCATACCCAAGAATTGTCTTACCTTCGTGACTTTCGTGGGCCGTGGAATATGTCCCGTGACAATTTCAACCCAGCCTTTTAGGATTTCGAGGTGTTTGCTGAAATATTGTGTGACCACATCGTAGTGGTATATATTGACGAACACTATTTCTAAAAACTCTCATTTTTAATTAATTGTCATTCTTCAAATTCCAAAAAATTCCATACCCAACGGTTACCACGTTATTGACGAACTATAATTATAAAAGAATCGATACCGCACAAACCTTACATCACCGGACTTTTCCATGAACCGACGAATATGAATCACTTTGAAAATTTGCAAAATTATCTGCAAACTGCTCTACACGATGGCCAACGTTTAAAAAGGATTTGACCCTGCCGGTTCAAAATCAAACTAACTAACAACTCACTTACGATGATTTTCTAAACTATTCGACATGTCGATATATTTTCCATTTTAGTCCTGCGAGCTAGATGCATAGCATTCACCACATATAGCTTCTTTGTTCCTCCTGCATGGTTTTTCTTTTTGCTCTCATGCCCATCTGTATTAGGTTTAAAGTTGTCGACAGGTAGATTTCAGGTGAACGGTTCCCCAGTATGCACACCGGAGTGATATACTCCGGGTTTGCTGGGCGCTTAGCTTGACATCGTTCCGTTGCAGTTGCAGGAAAACTTTTCCCAGGCATACATAGAGGTATAACATCAGCCAGGACGACCCTTGGCACAAGTTTATGTAGTGGGCGGAAGGGAATGTGCCAGGCCCATCAAGCTGTACAGCTACCATACCGTACAAATGCTTTTTACGAAAAGTTTAATTCAATTTTCGGAAATGCAATTCGTTGTGACCTTTTCCTGTTCCCTATGGGCGTTTCTCTCTTATAACTCTTCCGTTTTTGCATTCAGTGTGCGGTGTATACAGTTACTTTGCAGTGAATTTATATGCTAGTGAAATTGATGGGTGTGAAAGGACCGAGATGTATATGACCAACGGCCAAATGAAACACTATTCCATGGTCAATTACGAATTTCCAGAAAAAAAAATCGTCAGACGCCAAAGTTAATGCAGGGATTTCGATGATGATGATGATGACGACGTCCCAACAACAACATCGAACGTCATATTGAGGCCACGTTGGTTGTATTATTAACAGATTTCCTTTCAGTCGTCCTGATTCAACGTTTCATGGGTCATGACGAATACCCGATGGCTAGCAAATAAAAAAAGGAACCCCAGCCGTCAAAAGTGTGAGAGCGAAAAGCGAGTAATTATTATTTTTGTATGCACTCATTTTCCTTTCTCTCGCAAGCGGAACCATTTCTCCCATGTTCCGTGGTTCCCTGCAGGACTGGAGATGCGGGCGCCTATATTTTCGTCAACTTTTGAGTTGACAACTTTTTAATCATGCAATGGACTCTTGTTGTTCCCGTAAAAAAGCGTATAAAAATATGATATGCCCGGATAGATGACGTCAACGCACCTGATTGTATATGTCGTCATTCAGGCCAATCAACATTCAACGAGGTAAAAAACGAAAAGTGTCAAACTGAGTTCACGAGAAAAAGTTTGAACCCGTCATTCAATTTGCCTTGAAAATTGGTGTTGACGTTGGTGCATTTAGCTTAAACTCGGTGGCGAGATACGTAAAAGTTATTTTTATTCGGAAAGTTAAGTAACTGGGCAGCTAACCAAATTGGATATTTTTTATGGAGTTTCAATATTGTTTGAAAATGTTTTGCATGAATTTGCCTTAAGCGTTTTTTTTTTCGAAGGATTATACAAATTGGAAAACAATAGACGTTTTTTCGTGTGTACGTTCCCTTGAGTACGTATTGGTAGAAGTTAGTCTTGATAAATCAAATTTGGTTTAGGGTTCCGGCGAGTGCTTACCCAAGTCGAGCTTCATGTAATAGCACTTTTCCAGCCGAACATCATTCACGAGCACGATGAGGACGTCATCTGATTCGGACATTCGTTTGCTAAAATGTCCTGACCGCTTGCCCAAAGTGGGGAGTTATATTGGTTTGGAGAAACCCTTCAGCAAAGCTGCTGAAGAAGTTCCCATTTGTCTTCAAATTGTTTCAACTGTTTTGCGCCTACATCATGACAGTGCTCTGAGGTACACAGCTAACATGTTGTCTCCTTGGCGAGGCCTTTCTGCTCAGTTTCAGAGGCATTGACTGCAAAGTATTCTTCGCCTTGGGATGTCCACCGTCCTCCATTACAGCTGGATGTAAGCAAACTGACTAAGCTCACAACTCTTTTCTCAAGAAACGGGGGGATTTATTTTCAATCTCAATCATACACACAGATACTCTCTGATTGATTCTCCCATGAAGCACATCAGCAACCAAAATGATTCTGACGCCTTTTCTTCTCCGTTCTCCTTTATCCTTATGCAATTTTCCAGAATCGGCCACTAAATCAATTTAACACCTGCTGCTCCCGCACACACATACTTAATATAAATTTTCCTATAGCCACAAACGGTAACAGATTCACATTTGAATGCAGATTTACTGTAAACCGCTGGTGTAGGGCCCCAACAAAGCACCAAGATTCTGCTTTACATCCAGTCGATTTTCAAGTTCTCTAAATCTAAAGTGGATAAGACAATCTCATATTTTACCTTTTCGATTTTCTCAATGTGATACTCGTCAGGAGGACGACAATAGCGTCGGAGTGAAGACGAGCTAAACCAGTGAATTCAAGGATTAAGCTAAGGTACCCTCATGGGTATAGTATGCTTGTGTGTCGTGTGTCCTTCTATCCGCACGCCACACACTGTGTGTGTTTTTGTCGTCCTATAGTCGCAATCTACGTCTATGCAAAATATAACAAAAAAAAAACAAGAAACGAAGATAATCGTCCTCCGGTGAGACATTACCGTCATTCGACTTTCCGACTCTATCACAGCATAAAGTCTTAACCGTGCATTTCATGTAATGACGTGACTTTTACGGTTATCGTATACCGTTTTCTGCCTTCATACCGTTTTCTCTTCTTCTTTCTTTCGTTTGCTTTTTTTTTTGTGTTTGCCCTCACGGTGCGTTACCTCAAAATGTCGTGAAGTTCATTTCACACGCTGATAGCTTTCTATGGTAATGGGAAGCAGGTAGGTGACTCTCTTACACTCACTCTCTGTCTCGACCGCGCCCCGTCACTTTTGTTTCTCGTTCACTGCATCCTTTTGACATCACATCACATGAAAAGAAAGCCAGGACGTCGTATGTGTATTTATATACGCAATATATTCGTGTGAGAATATATGCAAAAGCCTTGAAGAAAAAAAAGGACGATTTAACACGATGGCTGAAATCAAGTCAAAGAGGTTGAAAAAATAAGCAAACAGACTAAAGGTACGAACACGTTGGTAGTGACTGAACGCCTCTTTGACAAAATCATTTGATTAGCTTTTATGGCAGTTGCTAAGGTACTACACACTTTTTTTTTCTGGTTGGCTAGAATGACGAAAACTGAAAGATTTTTACGCCTGATAAGGACGAGTGTAGGTACATATGGAAAATAAGGATATTCGTTTTGAATCAAAGTTCAAAGTATGTGTTTTTGAATGTAGAGTCGTTTCAAAAGTTGGATAACAATCGAACATGTTACAATACTAAAATTGGTAAGACACTAAAGTTTAATAGGATTCCGATAACATCAAGGGAAGGATCAGTGCATTTTATAATAGATTTGGTCGTGTTACGCAATTTAACGAAATGATTCTGTTTTGCATTTTGCTTCCAGATTCAATAGATGTATAGTTCTGTCATATCTCTGTGCTTTAGCTTGCAGACAATGTTCTATTGCCAGAGTACCGTTACTCTATGTAAGAGCATCTCAGTTTAGACGTATGTATTCAACAAGGACTTTCGTAAGGGCATATACGAAATGTTTTAATCTTCGAACTCAGTGCCAAAATCACTTCGTCGTTAGTATAGGCGACTGAAAATTTGCGCAAAATTCAACGCTAATGTTGTAAATGGTAGATAAGTCTCAAACTAGCGTGGGTTGTTAAAAATGCTACTATTTTCCCCAACATTTCGTAGAAGGCGACTTAAGATACAGCAGTGGAGAAAACTCTCCTGAGCTCCTTACCGGACTGAACAATTGAGTGTACACCTTGGCAACGCGCGCGCACATGTTTCAGGTGTGTAAGAAGAAGAAGCTTATCGAAAATTCGCCCCCGTGCCTAGTTGTTAGAATCTGCCACAATTGCTCTGGCTATTCGTACTTGAAAAAGAATGTCTCCGGTACAAACTGGCAATTCTCGGAGTTAATGAGATAAGATTTTTACCAAAGATGCACAAAAATGTTTTATGTCCTGGGAGCTCATCAACGACAAAATTCTGATAAATAGGTTTTCACACTCAAACCTTTCGATCATTCAGAGCTATGCTCCAACAAAACTTGAGAATGCCAATGCAAAAGATACCATATATGAAAACCTGAACGCCGTCCTGTTTGGGATACCTAAAGGCGATATTGTAATTGTAATGGGAATTTTAAATACCAAACTGGGTACAGACAACAATGGACTCCGTTCTTGAAGACGGCAACGACAACTGTGAAAGATTTGTTGACTTCTGCAACTTCTCTGTATTGGTAGCTCAATGGTTGAGCATAAAAGCCAACCATAAGGTCAACAAATTTAAAAATTTCTAGACGTGCGTAGAGAACCGACAGCTACTGTCCGTTTATGCATTGCAAGTGTGAAGATGAAAGAACAAAGCGCTACGATTTTAATACCTTCCGACGTTTCTCAGGGTTTTAAAGATACTCTAGCTCAGGTAGCTGAGATTACTTGGCATCAGCAGTTTACGATATCAACGAAAACTGGCTTGGCTTGGCATCAAGTATGCGTTTTTTGAAGCGCAAATACAATCCTTGTACAACCCTTGGCACAAAAGCGCATTGACGAAATAATTCCTGGATGTGGACGCTATACAAGGCAGCAAATTGTTGAAAGGAAACAGCTAAAGCAACGATTAAAAATGAAAGTAACATCTAGCTGCTATACCATCAGAAAGCACGTGATGCTCAACATTGTGTGAGACGAGACAAAAGAGAACAAGCAAATCCTCTTCTAGAATCGGCAGAAGAAGCCGTCCCAAGTAACAATTCGTATGCTTTAAAGAAGCACTTCACCCTGTATCAATCATATAGTAAAACAAAATCAGTTTATCGTGTGACATCGTTTAAAGAAGTATTTTGATCCGATAAATACCATTAAAACATTTTCCGGAAAGCTTCTAACATTTTTATAGAATCCATTTAAAAATGCTGGTATAAGACTTCGATAATACTTTCTCTAAACTTTAATAATACTTTAATATAATACTTTCTCTAAACTTTAACCATTAAATACTTATCTATAGTGTTTATTGGATGATATAACACACAGTTTCTATCTATATTAACACACAAACCAGCAATATTTTCCTATAGCAGAGAGTCAGTTGTGTTAATAGCAAAGCCACCTTCATTCAAGTCCGGAAGCAGAGCACGGTCATATACTGAAACGACAATTCATAGGCCTGTTCAGATCGAAAATTTACATTGCGGTAAAGGCAAATCGAGTTGGGTCGCGGCAAACTTTACACGAAAAGTATTGGTTCCCGGTCGATTTTCGTCGCGAAAAGTGCAATGTGTCGTGAATTGAAGTGTCTATAATGCAGTGAAAGAAACAAATCCCGATAAAAAGTGAATTTTCCACGTGTTTTCGCGATTTTTATCAGAGCAGACACGGTTTTTTACATGCGCTGTGCTTGTGTTAGTGCATCGTGCAACGTATATACGACATATTAGGCTCGCTTTGTGTGCATGTGTTGCTGCTTCCCGGCTTTCTAAATTAAGGTGGCTTTGGTTAATAGTGTGACATTCTCATTGTCATCCGACAAATTGTTCACCAATTCACCGTAGTTTTATATAATGATGGACTTTGTGGTTTTTTGAAAGTTTGCTTTTAAAGAATTGTTTGCAGTCTTGCATGCAACTTAGATTTCCTCACTCATTGTTACCAATTAGAAGATCTGTTGAAATTAGTTTTATCAATGTTGTAAAATACTGAACTGGCAACACTACTTTTGTAATCCTATGTACCTCTGTGAAATCAATAAAGAGTTCACTTGAATTTTGTACGCGATAAAAGCCAAACGTGTCTTTCCTCTATATCGATAATTATTGGCAACGGTTATGGGCCCAGGCAGCGACAATATAAACGAGACCGAGGCTAATTTCGGGCGCGGCCGAAATTTGGATACCCTTCGCTCCCCTCGAGCTAAAAGTTTTTTGGGGCGTATCTATGACTTGTGTTTAGTCCTCCCCGCTTCCATGCCTTTCCTTGAATTTTCACATAAGTGGGGGAAGCGGGGGATGTGGATTTCTTAGAAGAACCAAAGGTGGGGGGGGTTTACGGCAGCCCTATGAACGCATGGCCTTTGCATCAATTTTTACGTATGTTTGTGGCATCAATTAAATCACATTTCTATGAGATTTGGTTAAAATTGGTGGATACATAAATAAGTTTTCCTTGGAAGAACCTAATTTTGGGGTTGGGTTTATATGCCAGCCCCACGACCCCATAGTCCGATTTCATTTATTTCCACGTTTGTTATGTGGCATCAATAGAAATATAATTTTCTGAGGTTTGATTGAAATTGGTGTGCAAATAAAAAAGTTTTTTCTTTGAAAAATTTGATTTGGGGAGCTAGGTTTGTATGGTAGCCCCATGACCACATGGTCCGACTCCATCTATTCATACATATTATTTGTGTCATCAATAGAAACACATTTGTGTGAAGATTTGTTTATATTGGAGTATAAATAAAAAAAAATTCTTAGAAGAACTTAATTTGGGGAGCTAGGTTTGTATGACAGCCCCATGACCCCATGGTCCGATTTGGTCAATTTTTACATATGTTTTGTGATATAACTAAAAACACATATGTGCAAAATTTGATTGAAATCGATGAGAAAATAAAAAAGTTTTTCCTAGAAGAACCTAATTTGGGGTTCTAGGTTTGTATGGCAGCCCCACGACCCCATTGTCCGATGTGGTCGATTTTTAAATATATTGTGTGTCAGCAATGAAAACACATTTGTGTGAAATTTTATTGAAATTGATGCATAAATAAAAAAGTTTTTCTAAGAAGAACTTTATTTTGGGAGGTAGGTTTGTATGGCAGCCCCACGACCCCCTTGTCGGATTTCAGCGATTCAAACGTACAAACTGCCTGCAACAAAAAGAAGCATGTGTGCAAAGTTTCAGCTCCATAGCTCTTACACTGGCCGAGAAAAACGCGTCGCAACAGACAGACAGACGGACAGACGGACAGACGGACATCGTCCAATCGACTCAGCTCGTCACGCTGATCATATATATACATATTTTATATGGTCGGAGATGCTTCCTTCAATGCGTTACAAACTTCATGACAAAGTTAATATACCCTTTCACTCTATGAGCGAAGGGTATAAAAAGTGATAGTGGTGTTTTGTAAAACTGGTAAAACTCAATCGGAGTGGAAATTACAATCTATCGTTTTTTTCGCGAGTTGTGCTACCTGCGTTTAATTATGGACGATATTGTGAAAATTGAGAAGCTACAAGGTGCTTCCACGTGGCTGCGTTGGAAATTTCAAGTGAAGATAACGTTAATCGCTTGCGAGGTTTACGAGGTAGTGTCCGGGGAAAATCCGAGGCCAGAAGCAACTGTTGATGGGTATAACGACAAGATCGCGATTTGGCGGAAAAAGGATGCGAAAGGGCAGCGTGTGATAGCGACGACAGTTGGAAACCAACCCATGCTCCATATTATCAACTGTAAAACGTCTTGTGAAATGTGGAATGTACTTCACGGCATATATGAGCAAAAATCAAGTATGAGTGTGCATTTTTTGCAACAAAAGTTTTACAGTTATGAAAAAGACCCGCAAGATAGTGTTGCCGTTCACATTTCCAAATTAGAAGAGATGGTTCAACAGTTAAGTGACCTGGGCGAACAGATTTCGGACTCCATGCTCATCACGAAAATATTGATGACTCTACCATCTGACTACAACCATTTTCACAGCGCGTGGGAGTCATCAATTGATGAGAACCGAACTCTTGAAAATTTGCGAAATCGTTTAATGATCGAAGAGAATCGATTGTCATCACAACAAAATGTTGAGTCCACTGAAGCTTTTCTAGCAAAAAAGGCGCAAAAGAAAAAGAGTAAGAAGAAGAGAAGGGGCATTTCAAAATTGACTGTCCGAATAAGGCGACGATGGAGAACAAAAGAGGCGACGCTTTGATTTGTGGATCTTCAGTTGACGACGACAGTTCATGGTTCCTCGACTCGGGAGCAACGGATCACATGTGCAACATGCGCGAGTGGTTTTACAATTTCTCCTTTTTGGATGGTGTCAAATTGGTCAGAGTGGGAAATGGACAAACCATCAAAGCAGTGAGAAAAGGCGACATCGATATTTTGGCTTTTGACGGTGACAGATGGAATAAAAAGCACCTTGCGAATGTATTGTTTTTGCCTGAGTTAAAGATCAACTTGTTTTCGTCGAATCGGAGTTTAGACAAAGGGCATCAGCTCTACTCAAACAAAAGCCGCTGTGAGTTGAAAAAGGATGGTCGTGTTTGTGCAGTGGGAGTGCGTAAGACGGGACTGTTTCAAATGTTATTTAAAGTGATCCCCCCAGTAAACCAGGAGAAAATATTCGCCGCTGTAACGCATGAATCACTTGTTATTTGGCACGAGAGGCTCGGACATCAAAATTTTCCCCATGTACGCAAAATCTTGCTGAAGAACAACATAAACTTTGTTGATGGCGACCATCAATGCGAGGCGTGCATTTACGGAAAACAACATCGTGGCAGTTTTGAGAGCAGAAGTGAAAAGTCTTCGACATGCGGGGAAATTATTCACGGAGATCTCTGCGGGCCAATGCAAACGGCTTCTATTGGCGGCTCAAAATATTTCTTGTTACTGAAAGACGACTATTCTCACTACAGGTTCGTATACTTTCTCAAAAACAAATCGGATGCCACTGAGAGCTTGAAAAATTTCGTTGCGCGGTCGCAAACACAATTTGGGCATTCAATTCGCGTGTTACGTACGGATAATGGCACCGAGTTTATCAACAGCGAATTAGCAAAATATCTCTCAAGTAATGCCATTCAACATCAACGTACAGTTCCATATACACCTGAGCAAAATGGAACAGCTGAGCGTGAGATGAGAACAATAGTGGAAGCAGCCCGCACAATGTTACTTTCGAAAAATCTTGACCTAAGTCTTTGGGCAGAGGCAGTGAATTCAGCTGTGTATATTCTAAATCGATCGGGAACAAGCACAGTGCCAGATCGTTCTCCATATGAATTGTGGCATGGCAAGTTGCCTGATATTACAAACTTCAAAGTATTCGGTTCGGATGTATATGTACATGTTCCTAAACAAAAACGACTCAAATGGGATAAGAAGTCCAGAAAATGTGTTTTTGTTGGATACGACGAAAATATAAAAGGTATTCGAATTTATGACCCTGAAAGAAATACCATCGAAGTAGCCCGGGATGTAATATTTAACGAAGAAGTCCAATTTGATCGTGAAGTGTCAGTTGAAATTGACCAATTGAAGCTTGTCCAAAGTCCCGATATAGTTACGCCTGTTTCTCCTGATGTTCATCAAATTCCATTGAAGTCATCACCCTCATCAGTGAAAAGTAATCATTCCATTGAGAATGTTGGAAGAGTCGCTTACGTCCACGGAAGGAAGCTGCAAATTTCTTTACAGCCGAAGATGAATTTGCACTCGCGGCCATTTATGAGGAACCATCGACTTACGAGGAAGCGGTTAATGTTGGATATTTACGATATTTATGATCGTAAAAATAATGCATCCACAGTCACTTAAGATTCTAAACAAAAATTAAATCGTTCTTCGTATGATTGTATGCATTAAGATATAATGCAACGTATTGATCGGGATTTTTGTTTATTGAACTCGCATAGTCGTAAAGTATAATGCATAGTTTCAGATTCATATTTTATATATACATACTTAGATATTTTTGTGCATTATTAACAATCCGATCACACAGCTATAGTTTTAGTTCTTGAGCTGAGCTTCACCAAGAAAGATCAAGTAAAATAATTTCTATGAAACAATCATGAAGTGTTTGATTTAAAATAATACTCAGTTTCTAACAGGTTATGGGCCCAGACCCATTTCTTTAAACCAGTGCTGTGCAAGTTGTATGCAAAAAGAATGTGATTGTGATTAAACACAAAAAAAAACTATGTAATGTAAATGGAGTATCGTAAGAGTTTTTTTTTAAAGAAACTAAAATCAAAATAATACATAGTTAAGTGTGAAATAAAAGATACTAAAAAAAAAAGTGAAACACAAAAGACGAACGCAAGGAGGCTGCATAAAGGAAGCGGGTGTAAGAATAAAATACACTCCTACAGGTAAAAACAAAACTAAGAAAAATGATAAAAATGGACTGAGAGTGACAGTACTGTAAGTATCATATTAATTGTTTTGAATTGATGGTATGAATTAAAAAAAAATATATAATATTTTGATTGCGCTTGAATTAAATTTCAGGAATTACTAAAATAAAGAAAGAATTAAAATTTTGATCATAATAGATTATGCCTGTAGTTTAAAACAAAAGCAATAGGGGTAATATCTCAGCGAACATAATGAAATCATAATGAATTCACTTCATGAAGGTGAAAATACTTTTTATTCATTTAGGATTCAGAATGCCATAACATTGGATTCACGTTCATAAAAAAAAGGTACGCTGAAATGAAAACGTTAAGTGCTTTCAGAAGGTATTTAGTAGATGTGAAACAATAAGGCGTTTTCTGAATAGAATCATTCACTGAATGATAATAAAATGAAACCATGGCTTCAGTTGGGTTTGGTGAAGCCTTGGTGAAATTAATACATTCATACATTTAGCTCTCGAACAAAACTGAATATATTCATTAAATTGTTCACTTGGTGAATATAAAATGAAAAAGAAGTTCAGAAGGGAATTTCAGACTGAGTACACCTAGTGAAAGTTCACTAAAATATTGGCTGAGATATATACATATTTGCTGACTTGAGTTGATAATGAGCAAAATGCATACTAAGTATGTACTAGCTAATCATACAAGTAAGCTCTTAGTAATGCTTTGTTATCTAGGCAATAAAAAAATGTGAGTTTGTACTAACTTTCAATATCTCACCATGAAGATTTAAAAGGTGTATCTAATTCTATTGATTCTTCACTCTATCAACTGAAGGGTAAGAATATGGCAAGGATGCGAATGCTAACAGCTTAGACATCGACTGTCGCTTACCTAATGATAAAATTGAAATATTTACATACAAGTAGAAAGCATTACTCCTTCAAGAATGGATTTTCAAATCTTTGTGAATGGATTATAATAAAAAAAAATATTTGTAAGGATAGAATATAACATAAATCAAAAGTGTTTATGACGCTTAAAGAAAAGTTTATTGAAAATGAATTTTTAAATTATAATCTTCAAATAAAAAAGCGGCAAGTAAAATAGAAGGAACTGTGTAAAGAAAGGCATAGGATTCCACCAACTGTTGCACGAACTCTACAGTGAATTTGTGTAAATATGGTAAAGTAAAACCATATAAGAACCATGTTATGAAAAATACCTCTGGAAAGGTATACTGGTTGGATCTTATCGAAATGAGAAGAAAGCATGGGTTATGGAAATTTTAGTTTTGTTGTGGCCAGAGACATAGTACTGAATAATGGAAATTTCGTAATTTCTAGATAAAGAATGGAATTAAAGAAACAATCTGATAAGAATAAATCAGAGAAAAGTTTGAATGTAAAACTGGTGCATCTGATTTTTAATCAAAACCAGTAAGTAAAAAAGAGGAAAGGTCAAATTGAAAAGTAAAACTGGTGCATCTGAACTCTGTTCAAAACCAGTCGGAATAAATAAAAAAATTGAGTTGAAACCTAAACTGGTGCATCTGAATTGTCAAAACCAGTAAAGGAGACTTAAAGTCTCGGAGAGTGGATGGTTGGTGGAATTAAAAAAAAAAAAAAGTTTTATGTGATAATAAAGGTGTCCCGATAAAAAAAAATAAACTGCCGGATTAATTGAAATAAAGCACCTAAAGAGTGTCTGAGTTTTGAAGGAGTAATCGAATCATATATATAACTGAATTTTGCATAGGTAGAATAAATAAATTTGAATAATATTGTCTGAAAAATTGATAAGTTGTAAGTTGTTTTACTTCAATTTCTGGTTGAAGTAACAAGGAACTGAGTAATATACAGAAGAAGGAAGCTGGATGTAAATAAACAAATACTCTTATAAAGTTAAATTTGGTTTTAAGCCCTGAAAACGTTTTTCGAAAATATCTTTGTTCGAAATAATAATACAAACTGATCTTTCTGAACAAGAGTTAAAATCAGTAGATGTAGTATGACACTATTAAATCAGATGAATAAAATCTGAAAGTACTGATTTGATAACATTGATGAATCAGTTAAAATGACACGCAGGAAACTTGTGAAAAGCAATAGGTGAAATTGCTAAAGGAAATACATAGTAATATGTATGTAATGTAATGTAATAAAAATGTGAAAAAAAACTGATACTGATGGAAAAGCTCAGGTATTAGAAAGTGTCTAAGAAGAATTTATTAAATGGGTATAAGAAGGTCCTATTTCCTATACTGGGGATACAGTTTAACAATAATAAAAAAGTAAATTAATTGTGAAAACGCTCAATTCTTAAAAAAAAATTAAACATTGCGAAAATAGATGGAAAGCTCTCAAAGATGAAATAAATTCATCATTATGTAAAGCTAAAGTAAAACAATGTTTAATATTGTAATTTGATATGCACTATTCAAAGTGATCAATTAAGTAATATAGGTAATAAATTGTTTGCTATTGCAATCAAAACAGAATCAGATATGTTTGTAAAATTACAGTCAGTACAGGATCAGTATATTATCCCAATACAAGGGCAAGTTTCAGAATGGTGCCTGCTCTTATAATCCTTTATGGAAATATTAAGAAAAGTAGACCAAATCCGAGTGAAGTAATTAAAAATAAATCCGTATGTGTAAATTTAAAGCAAATGATTTAAACATGTAGCGAATTGGTGATTTGAAAAATAAAAGCAATGAAAGTAAAACATTTCAGGAATTTACCAAATGCATCAGTGTGCATTAATGTTTTTGACATAACACAATAAACATAAAATAGATAAATGTAGATAATGTTGTGGTTGGATATACTTATATACATTGACTGAATTGACCAACATTAACAGAACACATACAAATGAGAGTAATGACGGGTTTCATCGTTTCAGGTAATTCTGGTAAAATTTAGTACTTGAAAACCTATTTCAAACTTGAATTATATTGAATACTGGTGGTTGTTTAATGACTGTAACGTTCTGCATAGAAAATGATTTTAGCAAATTGAACTCTTATATACGGAAGAACTTTGTATTGTCATAAGAGTTTTGGGATTTATTATTTATATGGTTCACATTCTTGAAAGGTGATTTGAAATGCTGACTAGAAAATTCCAAATTGTAGTAAAAGTTTGCAGAAATTTTTGGGATATTAATCTTAGAAGTACTATTGGTTATTTGGAATTTTTGGCAAAATTGTATTTTAAGATGGAGCTAAGAAATAGTCATCTGTTACACAGTCAGATTTTTAATTGAATTATAAAGACTTTACTTTCGTTGAAGTACAACAAGTACGTTGTATGGATTATTAATGTTGGAAATAGAAATCGATTTATTTTTATTAAAAAGAAATTTTATTTTTAGATTTTCAGAGATCGCATTAATATTATCTAAAATTAATTTGAAGAAACCAAAGTAAATACACAATGCATAATGAATATTGAGTTATATTCCACACAGGCAAATAAATATCAGATGTGTAAGCCGTTTATCAAGCCACATTTTCGAGGATTCAACGAAGGCTAGTACACGAGGAGAGATCAGTCGATAACAATAAATAAAGATGTACAAGAATCAATTAAAATCGAATATAGTATGTAATTTATAACCGGTCTGGTTAGGTTTTTCTGGGTTTTCCTAATCCTCGCAACAAATGTTGGACCATGTGAATGTTCCCCAGAAGTTGAAACAAAAAAAAAAAAAACAAAAAAAAATAAAAAAAAAAAAGAAAGTAAAGCTCAAGAACAAATAAATTTAAATTTAATTCGTTTGTAGTTATTTTGAACTTAATTAGAACGATTCAATTTTTGAGAGGGCGTGTTGGATATTTACGATATTTATGATCGTAAAAATAATGCATCCACAGCCACTTAAGATTCTAAACAAAAATTAAATCGTTCTTCGTATGATTGTATGCATTAAGATATAATGCAACGTATTGATCGGGATTTTTGTTTATTGAACTCGCATAGTCGTAAAGTATAATGCATAGTTTCAGATTCATATTTTATATATACATACTTAGATATTTTTGTGCATTATTAACAATCCGATCACACAGCTATAGTTTTAGTTCTTGAGCTGAGCTTCACCAAGAAAGATCAAGTAAAATAATTTCTATGAAACAATCATGAAGTGTTTGATTTAAAATAATACTCAGTTTCTAACAGTTAATTCAAATGAACGCGATCACTGGATTAATGCGATGGATGAGGAGTACGAGTCGCTCCTTCAAAATGAAACTTGGGAGCTAGTTAATCCACCAGATAATCAACGGATAATCGATAATAATCGTTGGGTGTATCACAAGAAGTTGAATCCGGACGGCGATATTCAGCGGTATAAAGCACGGCTAGTTATTCGCGGCTTCACACAGGTATATGGTGTTGATTATCAGGAGACGTTTAGCCCTGTGGCGAAGTATACTTCAATTCGTGCAATATTATCAATAATTGCACTGGAAAGTATGAATGTGAAGCAGTTTGATGTGAAAACGGCCTTCCTATACGGAGATCTACATGAGAATATATTCATGCGTCAACCACTTGGATACGATGACAACAGTGGGAAAGTATGCAAATTAAAAAAGTCACTTTATGGCCTTAAGCAGGCGTCTCGGAACTGGAATCAAAAATTCAGTGACTTTATACAAAGTTTTGATTTTCAACAAAGTGAAGCGGATCCATGTGTTTTTCTACGTATGAATGGCAGTACGAAAATAATTTTAGTTATATATTTCGACGACGGATTGATTGCAGCCAGTAGCGAAGAAGACATTGAAACGATAATCCAAGCGTTGAAGATGGGTTTCGAAATCAAAGTGCTTGATGTCAAATGTTTCCTTGGTTTCCAAATCGAGAAGCAGCCGGATGGACTACATATTCACCAGGCAGCGTTTTCGAAAAGGATACTGGAGAGGTTTCGAATGATGGAGTGCAACCCTGTTTCAACCCCTGCCGATTCATCAAAGATGACATGTGCAAACGATTTGAAGGAAGAGTCTTTTCCGTACAGAGAGGCGGTTGGAAGTTTAATGTTCCTTGCTATTTGTACACGACCCGACATTAGCTTCGCAGTTGGTATGGCGAGTCGTTTCCTCGAGAAGCCAGAGAAGTCACACATTCAAGCTGTTAAACGAATCCTGCGATATGTCAAAGGGACGCTTCAACTAGGTATTTTTTATTCAAATAATTGTAACTATGCTTTTCGTGGTTTTAGTGATGCAGACTTTGCCGGCGATGTGGAGACACGTAGATCAACTACAGGCTTCGTTTTCATGCTGGGAAGTGGCGTAAGCAGTTGGTGTTCCGAAAGGCAAAAGTGCATATCCTTATCAACAACCGAAGCTGAGTATATCGCAGCATCACAAGCAATCAAGGAATTAATCTGGCTAAAAAGGCTTATAGCATCTCTAGTTCCAAGTTATGATGAAGTCCCAGACTTTTATGTTGACAACGCGAGCGCAATCAGGCTTATCAAAAACCCGGAATTTCATAAGAGAACGAAGCATATAGATGTCCGCTACCACTTTATAAGGGAGCAATATTATGAGCAAGCCTTCAAGCTGGAGTACATTTCAACGCATGAACAACTTGCGGATATTTTCACTAAGCCACTTAGCCGTGAGAGATTTCAATCTTTGCGGCAGAAATTGAATATTTTATGAATTTGTAAATTGTTACAACATTTTCTTTTCAAATTGTTTTTGAATTTGGTCCAAATTATGTTTTTGAATTGAGTTGGTGTAACGTAGTTGAATGAATAGATTTATTTGATATTTTGAATTGTTAACAAGAAGAGCCAGTATTTTTCCCTTTGAATTCAATGTAACACTTAACGTCCATAATTGGAATTTATTAATAGTTCATCAATAGTACATTGACAAAAAGTGGGAGTGTTGAAATTAGTTTTATCAATGTTGTAAAATACTGAACTGGCAACACTACTTTTGTAATCCTATGTACCTCTGTGAAATCAATAAAGAGTTCACTTGAATTTTGTACGCGATAAAAGCCAGACGTGTCTTTCCTCTATATCGATAATTATTGGCAACAAGATCTGTGCGCAGAAACTGACTGCATTTTATTGATGAATGTGTGGATTTAATCAATGTCAACTGATTGACATATACTCCAATCAACGGGGAGATTTTACCTTGCAAAAATTGGGGATGTCTCAATGTTATAAATAATATAATATAAATAATATGAAGACAAGTGGAGTTAGTTAAAATCCAAGTTTGCGTCACTTTCCCCCCTGTGCTCCCGCCGCTATCTTGAAAAAAACATCTAAAATCGGCTCTTTTATCAGTTTGCGGTCTATAACTCCTTCCCAGTCCATTTGACCACGAAATGTGAGACAATCTTGTAGAGCACAAAATTTCCTATAAATTTCATCTGACAAGTTTTACTCTTCAATCAAAATTGGCAGAGTTATAGCGCAAAGAATAAGCTAAAAATTCCACAAAAAAAATCATTACCAACAAATTTCAAAACATACTCGGAAAACTGTAAACTAAAATGCTGAGGAGGGTATGAGTTATTGGTATACAAAGCGTTTTTGTGAATTTGAAATTGGCATGATTTTTGATATTTTCTTCATTCTTTTAGCGCTATAACTCTGTTAATTTTGATTGTAGAGTACAACATCTGAGATTAAGTTTGTAGGAAATTTTGTCCTCTACATTTTCTCGGCATATTTTGTGCTCAAATGGACTGTAAAGAAGTTACAGCCAAAAAACTGATGAAGTGACGCAAACTTGGATTTTAACTTACCCCACCTGTCTTTATAACATATCAAAAATTTGAGACATCCCCAATTTTTGCACGCTAACCCCTATTATTTCGTCTCTATTGATTGGAGTAATATACGTATAGGAAGAAGAAGATTCGATAAAGAATTGTTAAGCATTTCTATAGAAGCCACTATAGTAATCATTAGTAGTGTTTACAAGCGATGTAAATACCTGAGGTTAACAGTGTGGTTAGTGCATAGGACGGCAATACGATAGTCATGGGTTCGATGTTAGCTGCCGGAATCTTTTTTTATATATATTTTTTTCGCAAACGCGAGAAAATGATGATATAAGACACATGATGTATGCCTTTTTCGAGAATGATTTAGTGCTACAATAAAGTTCTATTGGATTAAAATTGCCATTAGGATAAATATACTGATTGAAGGCTGCCAATTATTGGAAGAAGATCAATTGAGGCGGTTAAAAGAATGCTTCGCCTTCAAATAAATAACCTAGCCGTCGTCAAAACTCCAGTATACGATTTATGTAATCGTTGATGCAATTGCTGCTCTAAAAAGATGAAAAGGGGTTGGTCTTCATGGTATTTCTGCCAAGCTTTCTCCAGCAGCGCCGGCCATAGCTGCCAAGATGCTGCATCGGCTTATTAAAGAAGCGTAGCATATTGAGACCTTTTCCCCGAAGTGGAAGGAGGGATTAATCATTATGATACCAATAAATGTATTAGTTGTATAGACTGCAACAATTGGAGGGGTATTTGTGTCCTTCCTGCAGTTTTGCTAAAAAAAATTATTGCTAAAACCGTCCTCGAACGACCTAAGAACAACTTATAGAGTACAGTCCATGATGGACAAGCTGACATTCGGTATTCTCCTGAGATCACATTAACTTCCTGCGAAACATCATCGAACAATGCGCTGAGTTCGACTCGCCACTTCACTTGCTCTTTATTGGTTTTCATATAAGCTTTCGGTAGTGCGAGTCGTAACGCTATTTTTGCAGAAAAGACACAACCCAGATAAATTTGCGGCAATTATCAAGGAAACCAACCGTTTCGCAAAAAGGTAGGGTGTCTGAAAGCCTTGAAAGTCCAAAGCGGAGTCCGATAGAGTTGCGTTCTCTCTCCAATTATATTTCTCATAGTAATTGGCGATGCATGCGTCTTCAATCCAATGAACAATGGCAAACTGACAGATTTACCTACTCTCACAAGCAATTTTGGATTTTTCAGCAATGGCGCTATATTTTGAATGAGGCAAGAAATTTTGAGTTTAAAACCAATTCCAATAAGACCAACATGTTAAGCTTGGCACTTAGAAAAGGAAACCGAGTTTCGGTCGCTATTAATATAAATGGACAGCCCGTAGAACGGAACGCTGTCCAAAATCTAGTAGACTAGCTGCTTCAGGAAGTAGTATTTGGGAAGTTTTCGTAAAAGTCACTTTCTGTCTTTCTGTATTATAGTTACAATTTTTAATCCGAAACAATGTCCCCAGGGCCGGATTTAACCTGTATGTCGCCCCTGGGCAGTAGGCAAATGGCTGCCCTCCACCAGTAGTTTAGCTTGGAATTAATAGGAGTAGAATAAACATATGTTAACGACGTATCTGATATAAACATTTCATTTTTTTCCAGTAACCCATGTCTTTCGTTTGCTTGAAAACATCCTTCTTTCCATACTTACTGACGTAACCAGATGTCATTTAAAAAATTATTTCAAAAAGCATTGAAGTTTCTTTCAAATTCCGTTCAGAATGTTTTCCAATTACCTACCCAATTTCTGAAGTTTGTGAACTGTTTTCTCATTGTCACATTTCGTAGTATTTTTGAAATGTCCTTTTTCCGATTTCGTGATTTTTTTGTTTTCGGATTGAAAAAAAAATTACCAAAAATTTCGAAAATGCAAGCTCTCAATGCAGCAAATTCATTAGGCTCCGCTTTTATGCACTATGCTGATTTTGTGTCATTTTAAACGATTTTCTGCAAATGGAATTTTTATCTACACAAACAAAAACATGACAATTTTAACCTAAAAGTTGTAAAAAATTGATTTAAACCGATTCACACGATGATACTTAAAAAATATAAACAATGATAGTCAATGCAGAGAGATTTGGATCCCTCCCGAAACCAAGTCGTTCCCTCGTCACTGTTGTCACTCTTCTAGGCAGCTGAGGGGTTTAAAAATGTAAAAAGTCATACTTATATCAAGTTGGCTAAGCACTATCTCGAAAACCATTACAGAATAGTTTTGATCGGCTGCAAATAATTGGCTCATATTTGCTCGGCACTAAAAAAGATTTGAGCTTTCCTAGTTATTTAATTATAGTGAGTTGAACATTCGGAGTATCAATTTGGTCACGCATATTCAAAAAAGTCCGGATTGGCTATGCACTATCTTGAGTCCGTTACGAAATTGTTTTGATCGGCTGCAAATGATTAGCGCGTAATTGCTCATCAGTAAAAATTAATTGAGCTTTCTTAATTATTTAATTATAGTTAGTTGAATATTGGGAGTATCAAGTTGGCTAAGCATGTTCCAAAAAAATCGGATGGGTATAAATACCTAAGCAGTTATTTTCTTACCACCCGGTCCATGGAACTGATTTGACCTTTGACATTTTATTGACAGGATCTAATTGTCAAGTGGGGATTTCTTCGTTCGATGCATGCGCTCAACCGCGTAAGCCCAATCCCGGGCCGCAGTTCCAGTTAGTTGACTAGTGTAACAACCTCCAGCCACCTCGAGTCCAACACCATGATGGGATTGGAGGATACCATGTTTCCCTGGGAAAATCCATCGCCGAGGTATACTATTTGCTGAAGACTTCTCAATAGCAGGTGTGACCGATACTCCTTCGGCCCCTTAAAGCTTAACGCTGCGACTACCCATCAGTTTAAATCGATAGGTAGGGCTGCTTTTCACATCCGGATGAGGATACTTCAGCATACTAGCCAGCAATTTTTCAAGGCGAAGTATCATAATTTTTGGCGCCCTGAATTAAGACGTCTCCCGACTAGAATAACTTAGAAAGTAATTAACATTTTTACCTAATTTTGCTAACTGCTCCTTTAGTCAAAACCTGTCATGTAATGTAAAACCAATAGAAAGCTTCAAAAATTTGCCGCCCCTCAAAATCCGCCGCCCGGGCAGCTGCCCAGGTTGCCCATATGGGAGATCCGGCCCTGAATGTCCCATAAAGAACTAAGTCGGCGTACAGGACAGATGGCAATTGACGAATTTATGGGCAGGCGGAAATGGTTAAGTCACACGTTGCGGAAAAATTACGACGCAACGACTGGCCCGAATTAAGGCTGAGAGGGCGTGCCAAGCACATTTCGCGTATATCAGTGGCAAAGGAGTGAAGAGCTTTAGGGAAGTAAAATGGCGAGCTACGATATATTTCCCAGAACAGAGTACGATGGCATAGATGAAAAGTTGATCCGCTTTGCTCCACTAGGGTTTAAGGCAAAGTAGCTTGCTAGATCGGACTGATATTGTCAGTTAGCCTACTCTAAACAATTTTTTTAGACGAATCTGGCTGCTTCCGGGTTACCTCAAAATTCATTTTTTTTTTCAGCGAAAGTAACATTCAGATATGCTAAAATATTCATTCATGGCGTGTATTTTACTAATTACAGTCCAGAATGTTTAACTGCAAAACGCTTTAGTGCAAAAAACGCATTTCTGCAGGATTTTTGAAAACCCTATGATTTTTCACATGTTTTTCATACAAAATTGTCTCGGTATGTGCAAAACGCATGAGTGCCAATTTCGCTTAAGTGCAACGAAAATGTATAAAAGGTGATAAATGCAAGTTACGATTTTTGATATCGTGCATTCGTTTTGCAGTTAAGGATATGATGGTGTTGTTTTTTTTTTTTTCTTGCAAACATTGACTCATTTTTTTTCTGAGGATGTTAAGCTGTGCACTCAAGAGTTAAAAAATGCGGACAACATAGCCAGCAGACTAAAATCTTTCTTCTTCCTTGCCTCGTTCTTTATACCGCTCCATGGTTTCGCGTTGCTCGACCTGCAGTGTAGGCACAGCTAAAATCAGACTAAAATCAAAACGCAAAAATATTTGAAAAAAAAAAACTGAATCTAAGCACTAGATGTGGAAGATAGCAGGACCAGGCTTTTGATAAAATATAGAAAGGAGAGGCGACTCATGACACACTTTTTCCTGTGAGCCGTGGATCATGACCGGTAGATTTCTTTCGTTTTTTGCTACTTTTGCTTCGCACTGACACTGCGATATTGAATACATTTTCGCCCTTTTAAATTTTACATTTGATGTTTCGGAACGGAACGTATGTGACCATCTAACGTTCTGGTTTTCCCTTAAGTCAAGGAATTGGTTCAAAACTGACTGACATGTGATTTAAGGGGTACGAGATCAAACATGTGGCCCTAGATTCATGATAAAGTTTGAACCTAAAAGTTGTTGAAAATCATAAACCTAATTGCTCTGACAAAGGAACCGCTAATTTTTAGGATCAGGTTATCCTTCATAACAGTAGCGTTTTGAGCGCGGCACTCCAGCAGTATGTCAACTGCTAGTCGTTTTGTCACATTCTCGCCGTTTAAAATAAACACCTGCTGCAGTTCGCCGATATGCCACTTGCCTTACCGATTTTGACTGCATTGGCAGTTCTTTGTGTATGTTATAAATGACTTATTTCGATGCATCTCAATTTTTTTTGTTTAATTCTACATGTGATTGTTGAGACTTTTCAAAATTAAGCTCGCACACAATTGTTTCTTTCCTAATGCCTAATGCCAAGTCCCATACGGTTGCAGTATCTTCCTGTCTTTTCAGAAACGACTTGACAATTTTTTCTTACTATATGTAACAAGTATCATTGCTAATGTATTTTATATTTTTCCTTCATACTAACAAGAACTCCCTCGATATTGTGTCGCCTCATTCCGTGATTCCTTTCGAAAATTAGAGCAGTAGGTACATCCAAAAGGGAAGTGTGCAAAGAAGACAGGCTAATTGTGATATCCCGTGTTATGTAACAATGCGCTTACAAAGAATGGAATACGCGGAATACAACGGGCAATTTACGTCCACAGCAACCGGGTTTCCGGCTTATGGATGTAGAGTGTTCTATTCTTAGTACTCTCACTGTGCCAATCTACCAATAACTCTGCCGTGTCCTGTTGTCGGTTTGAAAATAAGTTCTGTAATGGTACATGGAAGTTGATTCTGTAATAGTGGCGGAAGGATCGTACTGTTGTATGGACTCCATTCATTTTAGTGTCTTGGAATCGGAACGGACGAGGATGACGAAGTTACATGGTGATTTTTTTTTGGATTTATTAATAGAAACGTGAATGGGGTGGGGGAAGTTAAATCAATACATTTTTAGGTGCAAAAAACTTCTTTGATTTTTCTTATCCACTTTTTTATACTCACCTCAGAGAAATCCGATTCAGAATTCTTTAAAATTTTAGAAAGTAGTGATTCCTTTGATTTTTAAACCTTAAGCCTATCTTGAAGGAAAAGAAACAGCAATAAATTAGACAAATGATTCGAAGACATTTCCAAATTATTGTAAAGAGCCTCGAAAAAAACCTGGCTTAGATATTAACCAGTTAGTGGGGGATCTTTAGTGTGCCCACATGAGAGATACCACGAATTTGAAATTGGTATTCAAATCAATGGCTATCTCTCTTGGACAGTATCCGTGACGACATTTTTGTTGACAAAATTAGCTTCCGGTAAATTGACAAAACCCCAAAACATCCTGCGCTTGAACTCTTGAAAGAGATGAAAGAAAATATGGATTTTCTCTCCTACGTAATTTAACAAAACTGAAAATCTATAAAGAAAACTCAAGTAGTTTAGGAGAATAGTCAACTAGTAGTCCAGCTCTAAAAACGAGCTCTCGATTTTTCTGTTATTTCCTGAAAAACATACACATCTCTCACATGCAGCTTTCAACCAAAACCCTAACCTTTTCGCTACTAACATTATCTAATGATTTTCCACGTAATACCTTCTTGTTTACCACGTAACCATTTTTCGACCCAACGTTATTCATTTTGTCGCATCTGTCAAGTACAATAGCAAAATACTGTATACGCAACAATGCGTACTTGTACTGTACGAAATGTGACTAGGTATACCCTCCTACATGCTACAAAGGAAAATCGCGCGAATAAAATTTACCTACAACCCTTCCTTGGCTGGCATGTAGCAGCTCCTCTGTGATGGCCTTTCACCCGAACGAAAATGCCACCACATCAGTGCCAACGTTACGCCACGTCATTCCACTTATGCTCGGCTCGCACGTCACCAAACAATACCAACCAACCCGTCATCCCACAAAATGTTATCATCTCTGTGATGTGATGTGGAGCATGGCGTCAACAAAACCCGAAACTCCGATAAAAATACATATATTCCCAAAAGTGATGACGTCACGGGATTTTAGAAGGAATATACATATGTGTCCATATGTGCGCGTGCAACTGTAGGTCTAGGTATATGTGTAGTCAGTGTCGACAGTACCCATGGAAACATCAGCAGCAGCATCAAAAACAGCTACGGATTGCCTCTCTATTCTGTGCGTGTATAGCATTCCTCAGAACTAGCGAAATTCATCCAACAAGCCCCGTGTAATCTTCTCGCTCTCTCTCCCTCTCTCTTTGCCGCTTCTCTGTACCGCACTTATTTTCAGTCTCTGCCCCTGGTTTCGCGCTAAAATTATACATCATACAAATAAGACGAACTAGAGTACCTACACAATATAGCAGCCGGGAGAAATTGCGAGCGAGGTTGATGCTTTCGTCATAGCAGCACACAATTTGAGAGGTACAACGGGCAATTAGATTAGGCTGAAGGGTGTTGCAGCCTTGGCGATTTCATGGAACAATTCTCTGCTGGAGATAAATATGCTGCCGTCAAGGCATGTTGGTGTATGGCTGAATGCAGCAGGAATTTGCTGGCAAGAATAGTTGCGGGGCTGCTCTCCCCAAAAATCAGAATCATGCGCTTTATTAGTATTTCCACATTATTGGTACCCGTTAGAAAATATGACCAAGGAAACAGAGTAGAGAGAAAATAGTGCTGCCATATGAACCATATTCCCCTTTGGACTATCGTTTTCCCCACAAACACTAGCAGAGAGTCGTTAAAACTGTTTATACCGTTGAATACAATACAATGTACAATGAGATCAAACTTGTTTTTTGGCAAAGGAGCTGTATTTGGCAAAAACTAAAAGTATGTTTATTCTAGGATAACATGATACCGCTCAGTTTTTTTTTCTGAAACTGTCTCTCTCTCTCTCTCTTCGCAGCTTGTCAGAGAAGCTTTTGAAGGATTCCGAGCGAGTTTCAAGCATGAAGGGCTGGATTCTGTTGCTGTACCACATTCATACTAAATCTTGAACACATCCACAATTCTGTAATCTGCAAAGGATTTTTCAATTGTATGCGAGGATCTCTCTTCTACATGTACGTATATCAGCTGCCAGGGAATATATTAATAGTAGCGCGAACAGCTCACTTGTAGTGGAATCCTTCAATCATACAAACAAACGAAAAAAAAAAACACAGGAAAAACTGTGTTCTCTCAATTTTCATTATATAGGCCAGAGGTTGTTCACCACTATCTCGCAACACATAGTCCTTGCTGTCGCCGCTCGAACGCTGCGAACGAAGTCGTAAAATAGAGACCGGTATCCATCCGCTCATCCTTATACATGTGTTCCCATATATCTCGGGGCATCCCGTCTCCACCACCGTCACCCTCAATCTCTATGGCTGATTTTTGCCTAACAGATGACCCCATTCAATTCGTTACATGAACTTCTCATTTTATTGATTTTGAACGAAACTAAGGAGCTCCCGAGATGTAAGTGTGGAAATTAGCGAACGCAGCAGCAGCGACCAACGTTCGCAATGCCGCAATCACGGATATGGTAGGTACTTTAAAGCTGGCGTAAAACTACACCCTGAAAAGCTGTAAGCGTCGTCGTACGTGTGCACGCGTCCTGGTAAAATTGCAAGGACACTTTACGGGCTGCATTCATAAGAAAAAAAATTGAGCCCAGAGGGAAGAAAAACAAAACTGCATTCGCCTCGTCAGGTATATTACATGATTTTGTATGCGAAGGAATACGGTTCGGACTGGATGAGTTGGACGTATGGAGGATTTACTGCGATGTGGTGGATGGTGATGAGGTGGCACTAGTAGTGTGAATTGAGAGTGGAAGGCCTGAATTAAACGGCGCGGTTTTTGGAAAGTGTTGTGTATTCATACGTACTCGCACTGAACTCTCCACGGGTATGGGATCAACAGACAAAGACGATGCGTTGTTTTTTTTTTGGGAGGGGGGGGGGGGGTTTGTCAAACAAAAGCGCTGGCAAGACAATGGGTCGACGGATGTTTTGCATCGGATGCGATAACGATGAACATTGGAAAGGCGTAGCCAAATACTGGGGTGTCAAAAGGATTTTATGAAAGTGCAAAACGTTCTTGCTCTGATTGAGTGAAAAGTCATGTCGGTGTTTATATGTAAAGCTGTACGGGTATCGTCGCTGTATGGACGACTAGGTTTCGCGTCACACAAAGGATGTCACGGTGATTGGGTCGGCATTTTGTGTTTGGCCGGTTTATTATTAGTCGTGGGGATGTGCGATAATCGTTGTTCAGCAACAAGTTGTATGCATGTTTCTCAAAGGGATACAAGTCTGCAGGATATGGATTAGCCTTTTTTTGCCATGTGATTTCATGTTTAAAAATCACTTTCGATGGAGTTGGGAGCATTTGTTCGATGAAAATCACGCTGGGTGATAAAACATGTATCGCTTACTAGAAAATCCAATCGCGGACGCGTGCATAGAATTAAAGCCGGTTGTATTAATTAATCTTTAATGGACTAGGTTGAGTATAGAAATTAAGTCATACCCAAATTGTATTGCCAATATATGAAAAAGTGAAGACGACAATCATCAGAGATATTTGAGCCACTTATTTTGAAGTAGTCTGGATGGTCTAGTGGTTAGTGCGCACACCTTCGATGCACAGGGTCGTGGGTTCGAGTCTCACCGTGAGCCAATTCAGTTTAAATGGCTGAACGCTTCTTTATGTTCCTTCAGTTCAGATTTAATCGATTCCTCCATCTTAGCTGACCGTTCAGTTAATGCGATGAGTGTCTCCTCCGACTTCACCGACCGTTCATTTTGTTCCTTTAGTTCGGACTTTATCGATTCCTCCATCTTGGCTGATCGTTCACTTGTCTCCGCTTTCATTGATATTAGAAATTGCATCATAGGATGCATGACTTGTTCTGCACTTGGCTCGCCGATGTCTTGCTCCTCCAGCTCCTCTTCCGTATCGGGATCCTGTCCTTCATCTCTCAGTGCTTCCATCAGCCGAGCAGGCAACGCGCTTTTGTGTCCTGAATTCGACAAATTCCGATTCGCCAGCTAACGCTTCAATTCGGCCGTGGTTAATTGCGAGATATGACGCGGCATTTTGTTTCTCGACTATAAACTGTCCACAGTTCAATTTTACACGAATCGAATTTTCTAGAATGTTTTCGAATTATACACGTTACGTTACGGCACTTTCGAGAAGTTTTTCTGTCCACAATAGTCCGACCCGAAGTTCGTAAGTTCACTTTCCAGAACTTTCCGTCACAAACTTTCCCGAAAATTCTCGTCGAGTTCTCGAATGTTCACTAACACACGCAATTTCACGTTTACTGGATCTCGCCACACTAGTCCGACACGATTGCGTTCCCTTTCTAGAATTTTCCGTCGGGAACTATCCCGAAAATTCTCGTCGCCTTCTCGATTGTTCACTAGGCACAGGCAATTTCACATTTACCGGATCTCTTTACACTAATCCGACACGATTGCGTTCACTTTCCAGAATTTTCCGTCGCGAACTTTCCCGAAAATTCTCGTAGAATTCCCGAATATTCCCGAATGAACTCGTCACACAGTTTCACGCACTGAATCTGTCCACACTAGTTCAACACGACCGCGTAAGTTCAAAATAATTCAGAAATTTCCAACGCGAACTTTCTCGAAATTTCACTTCGTATATTCCGCGCACGAGTTACACTATCAAGCACTTGAAAATCCCACTTCTGACACCAATTGTTATACTTTTCTCGTCTTTTCTAGACGTTCCAGTGGGTTCGACCGATTTTCGCGTACACAATAATGAATAACACTCGCTTTACTGTAACACTATACATTATTAGGTAAAATTCATAAAAAAAGAATGCAATTTCAAAGAGTTTCTGCATAAGAGAAGGGCTTATCAATACTGAGACGTCAAAAAGCAAAAAACTCAAAAAATTGATAAAATTATTTCATAAAAAATAAAGAAAATAATCCCTCAGAATAAGTTTTTTTGGAAAATGATTCTTCCCGTTAAGTTTCCTCAATTTCTGCTTTTTAAGCAATTTTTGGCCAAACTAACTTCAAGTGCGGCTATAGTTATGACGGACCGAAAACATAGTTCTTCCTTTATAGAAGAATAACGGTTTCGAATAAAAGGAAAATTACTATGAAATTATTTGCCTTTTTAATATCCCTTAAGTTTCTAGTATGTGGAATAACTGTGCTCTCTTTCAATTTCCCAGGATCAGTCTGTTTTATGGTGCGGCTATAGTTATGACAGGCAGTGTATGTCTTTGCGGAGGCTACCTGAGAAATACTGGGTGTCGTTCCGTAAAAAAGCGTCACGAAAAACTGTAACGAAAACGTTTAACGCTTGAAATCGACCTTCCCGTAGTTCGATCTTCATCAAATTTGGTATACATTATCTTTTGATTGCTCTTAATCAGAATCAACAATCACGATTTCGATAAGTTGCGGGAATAGCGGTAAATACGCAATTCAACGAACGAAAATTGATCCTTCAATTGGTTCTACTGGCTCTCCCCGTGGACCGATGTGGACGAAACTCGGATGGAAGTTAAGTGGTGCGATCCTTAATATTTTGGTGCCAGCACTTCTTATGAGGAATATATCCTTGGACACCAAATGTCCTTTTTTCTGTGGAAATGCATTATTGACGCTATGTATAAGGATAAGGATATCAAAATACAGAATGCGTTGCGACGAGTCTTGTAAAATCACGACAAGTTTATTTAGAGTTTTGTTAAAGGATATTACCACCAAAAAGGACATTTTTCTAGCATAGGAAACAGAGTATGGGCATTATGGGTGTCGTTCGAAAGGTGATATTTGAGGCACTGTATGTGGTCGGTTTCAAAATATTTTTTTTTTGTTTTAAAGAAAAATAAGCTGATGTCCCAGGGGGAGTTCAAACCATGGTCCAAACCGTCGTCAATACCTTCCAAAAAGTCAACAACGACCACACTGCGTCTTATCAGTACGAATAACTTTAGTGATCATCATCATCTGGTCTATAGTCATCAGCATATCACACAGTGCAGTATACTTATGTAGTTACGTGGAGACGTGCAACGGATGGTTGACGCAAATGCCTGGTAAAATTGCAAATGGCGAGCAGGTATAAATTGCATATGCGTGCACTTTCGAATTTGTCACATGTAAAACGCGCGCGTAAAAAAGAGGCATCCAAAATGCATACGATTTATCGCGTAAATTTACAAAGAGTAGAAAATCAATAGTCGTTTTAGTATGATCACCAAAATCAAAAGAATGTTCAGGTAACTATAAAAAAGAAAAAAATTAACGCCCCTGTGGCGACTCGAAAACGGCACCCCATGCACCAAACACCTATCATCTAACCTACTCGGCTATGCCGACCTCGATGATGGCAAGTAAATCTAGTGACAATCACAGATTATCTCGCACTGATCGGTGCATGCAGGCAGAACATAATTGCCATTGTTATTATTTACATATGTACCAGCAAAAAGGACACTTCTCTAAGGAAACTGAGAATGGGCATGGGTTCTCGTTCGAAAGTCGTTATTTGGGGTACTGTAATGTAATCGGTTTGATAGGATTTTTGGGCTTCTGGAGTGACAAGACAACGACTGATGAAATGCGGATTATTTTGTAAGCAATAACGTAGACATATACATGATCTAAAATTTTTCCCCTACCTAAGGGAAAACTTCTCGGAGTTTTTTTTTCAACATAAACAGCCGTGTTTTAGTGTCGATGATTTAAAGAGTTTGCGTAGATGCTTGCCCTATTTGGTATAACTATCATCAAAACAACATGAATTCGATTAGACGAAATTTCAGCAGAAATATGGAAATTCAAAATAAGAGAGCATGATATTTTCCCTTGAAATTCCTACACACTTTGCCACATCGCTGGAAAAGGAAACATTACCAGGAATTCGTAATATGCATATGTACACATTGGGCTGATTCTAGTTCTATTATACTCGTACATATGCATTCAATAAATTATGTTTTGTGGTTCACCGATTTTCATATATTCATCTTTGACACAACCACTCACCCACATCTTGACTATAGTTGGTCGTTTGAATTTATCAGAGAGTTTCGGCCTATTTCCTTCATTGCTAAATGCTTCTTCATTCATTATAGAAATATGTATACATAATGTATGTATGTATGTATCCAACACACGCACAGAGTAGTTCATATGTGCATACTTATGAGTTAAGTTTCCCGGTATTTCCATATGAGATGATGCTGTTGTGATTACAAGACCGAAACGTTGAAGGTTTTATGTTATAGAAGGACTCAACACAAGGACTTCTGAAAGCCTAAAGGTTTTTGGATTAGTCGCTATAGAGAAGTAGGTTTTATGAGTTATATTGGATCAAATTGTATCTGAAGATTGTGGCTTTTTGGAAGAAGCTTTGTGCAGTTTAGGTGATAATTTAACTGGACTTAACCGAATTTCGTCGAGAATTCAGTTTAATGCATTTTGAATTAACCCTTTAAATGGTTTGGCACCAAATATGAACCATATCGAAAAATCTCATATAAATTAACACATCTGAGGACTTAGTCCGATGTTGGACTGTCGCGCCTGTTATTTATTTATTTATTTTAAAGTATTTGTGTTTTAAGTAATTTTCGATATGTTGATCATATTCCAAATTCTAGTTCTTAGAAAATGGTCTCAGATATATCAGATTGTGCATTTGGTTCAAGCATTTCATTGTTCTTTTTAATGGCATTGTTCAATTTTTTAGCTATTATTATTTCATGTGGTAAATGGAATCCGCATAATTTGCCCTTCACGGATTGTTGCCAAACCCTCTAAAGAATTTTGGAGTAACCGAAAGTACCTACAGTGGCCGCGCACTGAGGTAACTCGAAATATTTTTCGGATTAGTTCCGGAAATTTCTCCCATACAATCTTAATTTGTAACAAAAAGTTGAAAGATTTTACATTAACCGTGGAGCCTATTTATGTAAAATCATGCCGTAGCAGCAAGCGTTAAAAATCAAATCAATAATTGTCTTTAACGTTAATGCTGAACAAATGTGGAGTAGTTGACGTCTTTTTCTCTCTCTGATCTACACACTTGACTGTCGTGGTTTAATAATATTAAACCACGCATATATTATATGCTAATAATAATACTAATACTAGCTACCATCAGGTCGTGCGACTTTTTGCTTGGTATCGTAAATACTAATAATACCACAAAAAATGAGTAAAACTTCAACTGCACGTTGTAAAAATACACCACAAATCCGAATTATACACATAAACGTTGTAAAAATGCACCAGAAAATCTAAATTATACAGAAGTGTAGCGTAAAAATACATTTCACACCGATTTTGGTGTAATATTTTTATTTTACACAGAAATTGTTGAAAAATGCACTCTGTAATTCACTTTTTAGAGTGTAGACAATATATATAGTGTAGTCAAAATATCCCATTTCAGGACTTCAAATAGAAAAAAATAGAGTAAGGCTATTTTTTGTGGTTTTTGAATCAGCGAGCTCCCAGGAATCTAAACCTCATTTTGCTAAAAAAAAATTCAATCGGAAAGGTCCCAAAAAGGACAAAAAATGATACTTTTTAATCCTTGGCCGGAGGTCAGCATGTGGGGTATCAAATCAAAGGGGACGTCGAGTACATTACATATCCGATGTTTGTTTCCTGTTTCAACGACCGTCAACGGAATATTAAATCGAAAATTATTGTGTTTCCCGTATATCTTTCCAAAGCCATAACTACGAGAATAATCCAAGTTGTCACTACGTTTCTCACTTTTCCGAATCTATGATAGGTTAAGATTTGGTAAGAAAAAAATTATCGGAAAGCTCTGAAAAAGGACATTAAAGGACACTAATTACAAACCTTGATTGAAAGTGAGCATGCGGGGTGTCATGTCAAAGAGGACGTCGAGTGCATTGCATATCCGGTATTTGTTTCCTGTTTCAAGGACACTAAATGGAAAAATTCGGGCTAAAACGAAAAATTACGGCTTTGGAAAGATACATATACGAGAAACATGAAAATTTTCCATTGGATCCAAATTTTCTCCTGTGAGGGTCTATGAAACAAGTAATAAACGCCAGATATGGAATGTACTCGACGTCCTCTTTGATATGACACCCCGCATGCCCACGTTCGATCAAGGTTTGTAATTAGTGTCCTTTTTGAGAGCTCTCCGATCATTTTTTTTCTTAGCAAATTTAATGGTAGAATCTTTAGCTATTAGATTCGGAAAAGTGAGAAACGTAGTGACAATTTGAATTACTCTCGTAATTAGGGCTTCGGAAAGGTACACGGGAAACACAATAATTCTCCGTTTAATCTCGATTTATTCCGTTGAGGGTCCTTGAAACATGGAACAAACACCGGATATGTAAGTAATGTACTTGACGTCCCCTTTGATTTGATACCCCACATGCCGACCTCCGGTCAAGGATTAAAGAGTATCCTTTTTTGTCCTTTTTGGGACCTTTCCGATCAAAATTTTTTTTTAGAAAAATGAGTTTTAGATTCCCGGGAGCCCACTGATTCAAAAACCACAAGAATTAACCTTACTCTATTTTTTCTATTTGAAATGCTAATATGATTGCACTATGATGTAGATGTTGAAGTCTTTGTGGACACGGCGGATGTTGAAGTGGACGCGGATATCGATGTGGACGCGGACGCCGTAGCAACTGCCGATTCGTTTTCCTATAACAATGAACTCTAAATGCACTGATCTGATACACATATACATTCACGACGCACAAAAGATACACGTGTGGCACGCAACGTAAACAATACCTGCCCTCGAAAGGAAAAATGCAAGGAGCGGTAGTTTGGAATAATAGCACTAAGGAGAGTGTTCGGAAATACGAAATAGAAGACAAGCAATAGAATTACAGACTGACAAATCAAGAAAATATAAAAATTTTATGAATTTGGAAAGTTTTTTTTCGGTTTTAACCGGATGGGCAAACAACCGTCCGGGTTAAAACCGGGATGATGAAAAAACCGGTTAACCGTTTTGAAAGTACCGGTTTTCGGACTAACCGTCCGGTTTTTGACATCCCTACTATATTAGGTAAAAATGTGAAGCCTCAATTGCTGCCAAGGTTCAGAAGTCACAGCCGTGGAATAAAAAATGATAATTTTTCACAAAACGATGGTCAAATCACTATACTCCGTCCGATTCCTGTTTCAACCTCTACACAAAAATGCATACTAAAGGACTCTTCAAAGATGTCCAGACAAAGTTTTTTTCCCACAATATGCCCATAAAATCGAATAAAATGGCGCTAAGATCCCAGTGGACCGGCATGACATCACTAATATAACCATGGAGGAATGCATAGTCTCCTCCAGAAATATCGCGACCGGGATATGCCACACTTCCAACGCTCTGGAGGTTCTCCTGGGACTCCACTCCGTAGATGTGCCAGAACATCGAGACCGGGATATGCCACACTTCCATCGCTCTGGAGGTTCTCTTTCGAATCCACTCCGTAGATGTGCCAGGAAAACCGCCAACCGCTTAGTAATTCTCTGCCCAGCGAAGTATCAGTTTACCTATTGTAATAAACAAAACAAAACGAAGCGTTTAAATAAGTAGGTACGAGGAGAGCCTTTTTTTCCACTACCTGCCGATCACAGCCACGGAGCACGACCTACTCCTACCCCTTAAGAAAATTTGAGGCTCATTGTGTTGAACAAATTTTTGTCTTGCCCTTCTAAACGAGATCCTGGCTACGCCAGGCCCTTGCTTGTTGCGTATTAAAACATGTATTTGTTCTTCTATGCTGATGATGTTTTATCAATGAGGACACTGCGAACTTTAGGGCTCCTTTACGGGTCCTGTTTAGTATCAACAGAACACATCACATATGAAAGGAAGGAGAATATGTGGTCCTTTTATGATATGCATTATGGTAGTAGGCTGACATGTTATGCTTTCTCCAAATCGGTGTTAAGGGGAGGGGCAGATAGTATGATTGAGGGTTTGCCTGAGAACCGTATTCCGCAATGTGTACAGCATTGGGCCTTCGGGAAGCTGGTCACCTTACCAGTGGCGGCTCGTGCCTATGGAAATAGGTGAGGCGAAAAAACAAAAACATATTGGAAGGGGGTTATTACATGGGGTTCCAAAACGGAACAGTTGCGTATGTTCCGCAAAAATGTTAGCTATTCTGATCCCTTAACTGCCATTTTGCGGATCAGAAATCATCTACAGTTCTTTTCGTTGAAATATTTCACAAAGGCAGACAAGGGGAAAGAACCGGAGGTTATTCCTGATATGCAAAATGGCTAAATGGTTAGGGGATCAGAATGGCAAACATGTTTGCGGAACATACGCAACTGTTCCTTTTTGTAATCCCATCCATTGATAGAGGATACTTTTGCAATTACAACTTTATTCAACGCATCATAATATCCCATTTTAAATATTTGACGTTTCGGCATAAATTAAAAATAGTTCAAAATCAATTTGGGCGTCAAAATATTTAAATGAAATAATGAACAGTGACAAAAAACCACACAACTATATCGATTTTGCCTATTTAAAATCATATGCAAGAAGCGACATCATCTAATATTTTCCTTTTTCTATTTCACCCAAAATACAATAGAAAACCGAAACTATGTACATACATATATGCCCAGTAAGTTCTTATCTCAAATTCATTTTACAGAGCTACATTTCAATGCGCAAAGCATACAACAAAGCGAGAACAAACCGTCGCAGTACTTCGATCAGATACACACGCTGAGGCGATTTCTGTTTCGCCTCACTAGCATATTTTTTCCCGTACATTCTCCCATAGCGAATCGGGTTAATGTATTGATACGCGTTGAGCTGTTGTTCGAGATTGTGCGGCGGAAAAATTATCGCTTCACTTGTATGAATTGGTGTACAAAAATTATTTTAGGGATTTGGTGATTGTGTAAAGGAACTTGTAAGTGAGTTTAAAGATATCTTTAGGGCTTTTTATCATATTTGATGAATTATGTTTTGTGATAAATTAAAATGTATAACTCGACGAAAATGAAGGTGAGGCGCCGCCTCAGTTGCCTCATCTGAGGAGCCGCCACTGCACCTTACTCCAGACTAAACTCGTTTTGGTCGCGCATCGACAACACCATTGGAAATATTTTTTTTTTGCGATTATTTGAAAAACGGTAAGAGATACAGCAAAATAGTCTGGGGACGAAAAAAACTACATCAAATTATCTTTGCTATATAACACGTTAGAGTTTAATTGAATATATCGGCGTAAGACTAGAAAAGAAATTAGAATATTTTCATTTTAGACCTTTTTTACAAGCTCCGTAACTTTTGAAAGAATGCTAGTTCATCCGTGAAATGTTGTATTGGTATTCACAATAAGTTCAAGATCATTTTAAGGTAAACATTGAATCGCTCCGGTCAAGGACCCCCATTATCCCCCCATTTAAATTTGTCAAAACGGCATATCCATAACTCCCCCCAAAATTGTAGCAGAGTGCTAAATTTTGGTTTGTTGCGATTGGAGGTCATAGTCACCCAACCCACCAAAAATCACCTCATTCGGATAAAAACCAAGGGTACCACCCATACAAATTGACCCAAGACAACTTTGCTCTACAGTTTATAAAATGAGTAGTACGAGGGTGGTTCAATAAGTACCCGTGTTGAAAATGAAAACACAATCTTTTTTGTAATTTTTATTTTTATTTTTCAACATAGTCCTCTTTTAGTAAGATACACTTCCCAACGTTCCTGCCATTTTTTTAACCCCTCCAAAAAATAGGATTTTTCGAATTCGCCAAAATACGGCGATGACTTCCTCGTTTGAGCTAAATTTTTTTCCGCGAGCCATTTCTTCATGTTAGGGAACAAGAAGAAGTTGCAGGGAGCCAGACCGGGTGAATACGGAGAATGCGGCAGCAATTCATTACGCAATTCATGCAGTTTGGCGGCGACGACTTCGGATGAATGCGCTGGTTCGTTATCGTGGTGAAACAGCACTTTCTTTTTTGCCGAATGCGATCGTGTATCCTTAAATTTTTTGTCGAAGCGGTCCAATAACTCACTGTCCAGTGATCGTTCTTCCTTTTTCTAAAAAATCCATAAGGATGACGCCCTTCGCATCCCAAAAAATCGTCGCCATGACCGCCATGACATGATTTCCGGCCGATGGAACCGTTTTGGCCTTTTTTGGAGCAGATTCACAGTTGAACCAATATCTAACGGTGGTCATAGACGGCGAAGTGTCCCCATAAATAGCGTCCAACTTCAATTTTATCTCCTCGCATTTTTTCTGATCCAAAAACTGAAATCGAATTACCTCTCTCTTTCCATCTTGTCGAAAATTACGAAACACACGTTACTCGAATGGCTGTCAAATCAAAACTAACCAATAAATTAGTCTGGAATTTGGTTTGGCGTCGTTTGATAGATGGCAGCACACGATGATGACACCAACTTCCCTCAGTACCATCCTATGTCTTCAAACACGGGTACTTATTGAACTGCCCTCGTACGTAGAACAAACTCCTGATGGGTCACTTTGTATGGGAGAGATACCCTTAGTTTTTATGAATGAGCTGATTTTTGGTGGGTGGGGTGACTATGACCTCCAATCGCAAAAAAACAAAACTTAGCACTCTGCTTGTGAAAAGTGAATCGGTTTGACATTTAAGAAACTCCCTACTTTTGGCGGAGAATATGAACAAAATCTACACTACAGGAATTATACCTCAATAGGTAAATTTCTACGTCAGTTTCAATTCCGTTTCAAGAGGAAAATCGATACGAAAAATCGTTTCATTTTAATAATGTATTCAGGATCACTATTCGGTTATATTTCTACTTATCAATTGAATTTTAGGAACCAACGGCCTAACCTTTCCTAATTCCAACGAAACCTTCACCTATACATACACGCACAAACGCCCACAAAACAATCAAAAGATATACTTGAAAATTCACCCTTTTCCATATTTGCAAAATGTTTCTACAACAGAGGCTTGCTTTTACATTTCATTTGAGTCGACTTTTTGTTATGACCAACTTTTATTTTTACGCCGAAACGCTTGCGGGCCGTCGTACCCTTTGTCCTTCAGTCCCTGCTATTTGCGGCCTATGGCTCCTTATCAACCACCACGCGCAAAACTTTTCACATTCGATTTTCGCCATGTCAAACAATCTTCCATCTTTTCATACGACTAATAAATGTCGTCTATGTAAATTGTTTTATTATTCACATAGGTCGTCCATATACATATGTATGTACATAAATGTATGCCACAGGATATGAAAATGTATGGTCCAGCCTTCCGATAAAAGCAGCCGAATATAAATAAGTGGACATACGGATAGTCTAGTGTGTCATCAGCATCTTTTTGAGTTCGTTCTTCTGTGTTATAAATATGCTCCCGACTTTGCTATACATATATCTTGTATAGGATACATATCCATATGGAAATGGAAAACATCCTGGGGTTGCTGTAGCGTAGCAACGTATGGAGAGAGAAAAAAGATGCGGCCCACTTCTCAGAATAGGTCAAGAACATATTTGTGAGCTCGTATTTATGGGCATATCGAATTTGATTTATATCCATTCATCCACATTATTCAATTTCTAGTCTCCCTCTCCATCCGCCCATATATTTACACGATGGAGCTGGAGCCCTTCAAATATCTTTGATCCGAAAAAGATTTGAAATCCCTTCGACTGAAATCATCGTCGAAGTCGTCAGTATAAGTCTATGCTCAACTCCGGCGTTTCACTTACTGATTTCCAAGGAAACGTCACGTTTCGATAATTGCTCTTCATTTAGGATTACGTCGGGTACGAGAAAGAGCAGAAGATTTTGCCACACCTAATCGGCAATTTCCCATTTTCTACATATTACGAATAAGTTTCATACCATTTTCGTATTAATTAAATTTCGTATACAGCTCCACTGCCGAATTAAGCTGCTGATACAAAAAAAAAAAAAATACTTTTAGGGTACCTGACGAAGAGGCGACCACTTCAGCTTAGCCTGAGAGAGCATACCCAAGGTACGTATGCTCGTTACTCGATATGTAGAATTTATCTCCACCACGTTTTCTGTTTTTCTCCATACGTCCAGCCAGCCGTGGAATACAGTAACTCAATACGAAACTCTTTAATCGAATTGCTCAGGGAGTTTTTAAGCTGAGGTGAAGCATAAACGAAAAGGTGTGGCGTACCGAAGAGAATTTATATGTTTTGCTATAGGGAAGCTGCCAGCCAGGCATAGGACTGCCGGTTCTACATACGTTATGTACCTACTTTCACATTTCACGGTTCATTCGCAATGAATCGCGTACAAGCTGTTTGTCCTGTGCTAGAAGATGAGTCCTTCCCCGCAGCCAACGAACTACCGAACCATTGTACTAACTCGTTCGGCAGGATTACGGAGGATGTAGGTAGACACTTGTGCGAAATGGTCGATCCGAATACATGGGTGGGAGACAACATGGAGACTTGGATATAAGAACAATAGCAAGCGCATGAATTTTGTCCGAATTTTAATTAAAGTTTGACAAAAACCTGTACGGATTCGACAATAAGATGAGTAAATCATATTTGAGAATTAAGGATTGGAATGTTTTTTTAAAGAGTTGCTTAAAATTATTCAATTTGGTGGACGTGGATAAAGATTTTATGTAAGATAAGTATAAAAGTATATTTATACGAAAGCGTTTGTAAATTTTACATACGTTTTATACATAGTGTAGTCAAAAAGTTGTCGGAAATTGTCAGAAAAAACTTGTCGAAAGTAATTACATATAGAGCTGTTATAATACTTTTCTTTAATATGCATTTTTTGCTGCATCTATTCAATATATTACATCATTGATAACCCCTGGGAACCCCTCCATTCTATAAATGCAGTTTCAAGTGATATGTATTAAATCAGTTGAAACTGCATTTCATACAAATAGGAACAATCGCTAAATAAGTAATAAAATTATTTTTAAACAGCGAAATCGAAAATACACAAGTTCGAGTTCGTACAAAAATCTGTCTTCAAAATTTAATACAAAAATTCCCACTAAAATTTGTCAGGCATTTTTGGACAAAAATCTCTTCAGACTCGCAAATTTGTATACAAAATGTCCTTTTTAACAAAAACTGTTTTTTTTTGTTGCTGCTTGCCTTGATCCAATTTACTTGTGATTAGGAGGGCTGCCGAACGTCAATTCACATTCGAAATCAATTGGTTCCTTGCGAGATAGTGTCCTGTCAGTGATCCCAATATTTGGTTTACCTGAAGAGATAGGGTTTCCTAAAGCCCGATTTTGGATCGTGCATTTATTCCTTTTTTGCTCGGTTAGTATTCACCATACATTCAAAAATTCCCTGCATTTTTCATAAAATCCGGTTGCTCCCGTACCAGAATCATACGAATACGATCAAAAAATCAGAGCCGAAATTATAGATACCAATCCGCCCTACCCATTTACAGACCTAAAAGACATGCAAAACCCAAAATATTTAATTTCATGTTTGTTTTTTTTTTTTTTGTAGAAGGGGGGAGGAGTAGATGTGTCGGATCTGACACATCTTTAATATCTTATCAATCAAGGCATCCAATAGCTAAAGGCCAGTCAATAAACCGAAATATAAGGCGTTAGGTCGCAAAAAATAGCCCAGGTCTGGCTTTTTGGGATATTGCTAGGGTATATACCAGAAGTGTACCACCAAGTTTGCAATTTCAAAAAACCTGTGCTAACCCCGTGACTCTTAAAAAACTAAAAAATTTTTGGACTTTTTTCATATTTTGGTTTGTAGTTTTTGAAAGGTGCTTCCTACAAGAAAGTCGTCCACTGCACTTTTTAAAGCTAACAAAATCTTCTTTAATTTGAGTGCAACCCCAGCTTTGATCCCAAGATACAGCATTTTGAAAGATGTTTTTTTTTTTTTGTAAAAAAGTCCGAAAATGTAATACGACGTACTCTATGACGTGTTCCGATTCCATCTGTTCCTGGATGCGTTGAGGCTAATCCAGGAACACAGTTGGATGAATTTTGGTTATTTGTCCGTCTGTCTGTCTGTCTTTCTGTCTGTTGCGACGCGTTTTACTCGGCCAATTTAAAAGTTATTAAGCTGAAATTTAGCACAAATGCTTCTTTTTGCTGCAGGCAGTTTGTATGTTTTAATCGGTAAAATCGGACAATGGGGTCATGGGGCTGCCATACAAACCCAACTCCCCAAATTAGGCTCTTCTAAGAAAAACTTTTTTAATTGTGTACCAATTTCAACCAAATTCCACACAAATGTGTTCCTTTTGATAACACAAAACGTAAGTTAGAATGGATCAAATCGGACCATGGGGTCATGGGGCTGCCATACAAACCTAACCCCCCTAATTAAGCTTTTCTAAGAAAAACTTTTTTAATTGTGCACCAAAATCAACCAAATTTCACACAAATTTATTTCTATTTACGACACAAAACATATGTGAGATTGGATCAAATCGGACCATGGGGTCATCGGACTGCCATACAAACCCAACCCCCATTTTGGTTCTTCTAAGAAAAGTTTTTTTTTACACCAATTTCAAAAAACCTTGAATTAATGTGTCTTTATCAAAGCAACTAAAGAGGTGAAAATAAATGGAAACGTACAAATGGAATGCTCCCGCATCCCCCAAAAAAAATTTCTGAGTAAACCTGCGCTAATCAGGAAGCCAAGCACTGGTTGAAGGTCACAATACCTTTCATCAACCCATGGGAGGGAGCAATCCTTCGCTTGGGCGATGCGAGGGAAGTGGTCAAAACCAGCAAAATAATGTTTCGGATTCCGAATACGGACGTAGTTGGTACGGAGGATCCGAAGCAGATCCTGACGCTCCTCAAGACCCAAAACCAGGGGCTGCACACCGAGGAATGGAATGTCGTCGCATCCACGAAGGATAAAACCGGACTGAATCTGGTCGCCTGGATCGACGAAACTAGCCGGAAGGCGCTGGAGGCCAGAGACCACACAGGTTACTTTGGCCTAAACCAGATAACCTTCAAGGCGATATCCAAGCGGCCTCATGATGCTGAAGGTGGTCCAAATCAACCTTCAGCACAATAAAGCTGCAACCGCAGCACTAAGCCGCCTCATCGCAGCCGAGGGTCTGGATATAATCCTTATCCAAGAACCTTGGCTGTATAAGGGCAAAGTAGCCGGCTTAGGAACCACCGGAGGTAAGTTAATATACGATATAGCTTCTGGCAACGCCAGGACCTGCATCTATACTAAACCTAACATTAACATACTGCCACTATACAACCACATTTCCAGGGACCTAGTAGCGGTGAAAATAAATGGGAGTAGTAATCGGGAGCTCATCCTAGCTGCCGCATACTTCCCATACGATTCACAGACGCCTCCACCACCTCAAGAGCTGGAGGAACTGTTAACTAGCAGCGGAACACATACACCGCAGCTCATCATCGGAGCGGACGCAAACGCTCACCACACAGAGTGGGGAGGTTCCGATACGAACAAAAGGGGTGAGTATCTTTATGATTTCATAATCAAAGAAAACCTTGAAATTCTAAATAAGGGTACTGAGCCCACTTTTGTAACAACACGTCGAAGAGAGGTCATTGACATTACTTTAGCCACCTTCAACGTATCCTCTAACGTCCGCCATTGGCGGGTTTTACCCGAACCATCGCTATCGGACCACAGATACATAAGTATGGAAATCAATAAAGTTGATAAGCCAACTGAACTGTATCGAAATCCGAGAAAAACAAACTGGGACCTCTACAGAGAGTGCCTGACCATCAATCTGAATGAAATTCCCAGACACATTAAAACTACACTTTGTGTGGAGGCTGCAGCGGATCAACTGCAAGCCGCAATAAAAACCTCCTTCGAAGAGAGTTGCAGGTTAACGAGACGACACACGAATGCGAAATGCAAATGGTGGAACTCGAACCTGAACATTCTGCGTAAGAAGACACGTAAGCTTTTCAACGTAGCCAAAAGAACTGGGGATTGGGACACATACCGCTGCACCCTAACCCAGTATAGCAAAGAAATTAGGAAAGCCAAGAGGGAATCCTGGAGGAAGTTCTGCGAAGAAATAGAAAACTTGCATGAAGGAGCGAGACTCCAGAAGATTCTAGCCAAGGATCCAACAAACCCCATCGGAACACTTAAAAACTCCGATGGAAACCAAACAAAAACAGGTAAGGAGACCCTGGAAGTCCTCCTAGGGTCTCACTTTCCTGGATCAACGATAACATCGGAGCGCACAGACCAGTTGGATGACAACTCCCTTTTTCTCAGGGCTAACAAAGACGATTGGCGGATTGCGAACCAAATAGTAACTTATAATAGGGTGGAATGGGCGATCCACTCTTTCGAACCCTACAAATCACCAGGACCAGACGGTGTCTACCCAGCCCTGCTTCAGCAGGGTTTTACGACCCTGGCTCCGCTTTTACTAAGACTATTCAGAGCCAGCATAGCCTTAGGATACATCCCAATCACTTGGAAGCAGGTAAACGTAGCATTTCTGGCAAAGCCGGGGCGTGATCAAACCCTAGCGAAATCGTATAGACCAATAAGTCTAACCTCCTTCCTACTTAAGTCATTGGAAAAGCTCGTCGATAAACACATCAGGGAAAGGTGCTTGTCGCTTTTCCCGTTGCACCCAAACCAACATGCTTATCAGACAGGGAAATCATGTGAATCAGTACTACACCATCTAGTTGGGAAGATTGAGACCACATTAGAAATCAAAGAAATAGGGCTCGCGGCCTTCCTAGATATAGAGGGGGCCTTCGACAACACTTCCTTTGAATCTCTTGTACACGGCGCCTCGAGTCATGGAGTTCAAAACACCCTATGTCGGTGGATAAAATCAATGCTTCAAGGACGACAAGTACATGCAAAATTATTCGGTGAAACGATGTATACAGCTGTCCTCAAAGGTTGCCCACAGGGGGGTATACTTTCACCCCTCCTGTGGAACTTTGTAGTGGACAGCCTACTGGTCTAGCTAAATAATACTGGCTTCTATACCCTAGGATATGCCGATGACATCAGCATCCTTATAAGGGGAAAATATCCAGGAGTTATTTCTGAACTCATGCAACGAGCTCTAACCCAAGTGGAGGATTGGTGTAGGAGGGTAGGCCTATCGGTCAATCCCGCCAAAACAACATTAATAACCTTCAGTCGCAAATACAACTTGGAAGGGCTCAACGCTCCAACATTATTCAACCAACAACTGCAGTTTACCACGGAGGTAAAATATCTGGGAGTCACACTTGATAACAAACTCACGTGGAACAAGCAGCTGCAAAACACAATATCAAAAGGCAAACAGACCCTATATGCTACTAAAAGAGCAATAGGAAAAACGTGGGGGTTAAAACCACGAATGATACACTGGATATACGAAGCTGTGGTCAAACCCCGTCTGACCTATGGCTCCATAGTCTGGTGGACTAAAATCAAGCAAAAAACAGCAGTAGCGAAGTTGGGATCAGTACAGAGACTGGCCTGCGCAAGCATAACCGGCGCCATGCGCAGTGCACCAACTTTAACTCTAGAGAAACTACTAGACCTGCCACCACTGGACCTCAAAATCACAGAAGAGGCTAGACTCGCAGCGTACAGACTCCAATCATCGAACATGTGGACACCACAAAGGGTAGGACACTGTACGATCACAGAAATCATTGCAAACCCAATCCTAGATATGGGCAGCGACTATACCCCGGCCATGTACACCTTCGACTCCAACATCCAAACCTCAACGGTTAGGGAAGACTGGAGTAAATGGAACGACAACCATCTATCAAATCACATTGTGTGGTACACTGATGGGTCGAAGACAGACGAAGGAACAGGGGCAGGAGTCTATACTAAAACCAACAACTATAGTATCTCCAAACCCCTAGGTCAATATACAACTGTCTTCCAGGCAGAACTTATAGCCATAAACCTTGCAGCAGGGGAGAGTACTCGAAAGGGATATACCAATAAGACCATATATATTCTCTCCGACAGTCAAGCTGCTATAAAAGCAATTGCAAATCCCAAAACAACCTCTAAATTGGTTTGGGAATGCCAACAAAATCTCAAAAACCTAGCAATCCGAAACAAAGTAACTCTGAAATGGGTGAAAGGACATAAGGGGATCGAAGGAAATGAGAAAGCGGATGCCCTCGCAAGAGAGGGTTCCGAACTACCCTTAACTGGTCCTGAACCTGCAATCGGGATCAGTAAATCTACTGCCAGAACCGTTGCCAGACGATGGACCGAGGAAAAATTCCAAGACAGATGGAGACTCGCTGAAGGGCTCAGGCATAGCAAGCGCATGCTGGAATCTAACTGGCATACCAGCTGCACCGAAGCCCTCAGTCTTAGTAAAACGAACCTCAGGGCAGTGACAGGCCTTATAACCGGTCATTGCACCCTACGGAAACATCTGCATACAATAGGGATCTACACACAAGACCCACTATGTCGCCTCTGTAACGAAGATGAGGAATCAGCCTCGCACGTTATTTTCGAATGTCCCGCTCTTATGAGCTGGAGACAAAACTTCTTTGGGGCTCAAACCACCAGTATGGGTGCACCCAAAGTAAACCTGGTTAGCATTCTTCTACGCCTTTTACGTAGGACAGAACTCATAACCTGAAATTTTCTCGCTTAGATGGGTAATACAATAAGCCAGCAGGCTGCAGTATCGGGCGCAACCAGCCCAACCTATCTCAGCGCCATATCCATCCCATCCCATCCAAATGTTTTTATTTGCCCACTTATTCCAACCAAACCCAACACACATATTGTTTTGCCTACGCAACGGAACTTTTGTGAAGACAGAAGGAAAAGAATGGGGGGGGGGGATTAAATACAAGTCGTAGGTATGCCCGAAAAAACTTTTAGCCCGAGGGGAGCGAAGGGTATCCAAATTTCGGCCGCACCCGATATTAGCCTCGGTCTCGTTTTTATATGGAGTTCGTCATACCTAAAACTTAAAACAGGAGTGCTACGGCTAGATATTTCACGAACAACGATCCATCGGACCATACCATACCATCTTATGGGAGTGCAGGAACTTCTCACTACAGGCTATGCGAGAAGAATTACATTTTGTAGATGGTACAACAGCCGACCGCAATTACCCGAAAAAAATCGTTGGAAGGATGAGACGACTTTCACTTGAAGTGGCGTTTTCATAGTCGGAACAGTCATATTTGGAGTTCCAACTAGGGATGTCAAAAACCGGACAGATAGTCCGAAAACCGGTACTTTCAGAACTGTTAACCGGGTTATTTTCGGTTTTTTCTTCCTCCCGGTTTTAACCCGGACGGTTGTTTGTCCATCTGGTTAAAACCGAAAAAAAATCTTTCAAAACTCATACACTTTTTAATATTTCTTGATTGTTCAGTTAGTAATTCTATTACCTACTTGTCCCCTATGAAACATTTCAAATTTCAGCCTTTAGACATATTTTCGAACACTCTCCTTTTGGCTACAGGCGCCAGTGAAACTTACTAATTTGAAAGGTCAATAAAAGCGAAAGTACTTCATAGCTATAGCTTTAACCCATTAATGCCTGATGTTACATATATGTAACAGTAAGACATCCTTCGTTTCAAACGGCTGCTAAAGGAATAGGATATCGATTCGGCACTAAAAAGTGTTTTATCCTGTACTGGACACTATTAGCAATGCGTAGAAATCAATTTAGCTGAATTTGATTGACTATTGTGGAAGTTATAGAGGTTTCTTTCTGATGGTTTTTTCGAAGTTGACGAAAATCGTCACGATGGCAAAAGTAGTAGAGGAATTTTATTTTTATATTTAATTGTATGGAAAAAATTGGGAAAAAATTCATCGTATGTCATTACATGGTCTTTTTGAAACAATACAAAAAATAAATGAAATAAATATTGTCCGTAGTTTACGTTTTATAAGTACTTTTATAACACTGTTACATATATGTAACATCCGTCCTGATATGGGGAAAGTGCACTCATCGTATACGAGGTGTATGAGTATGTACTTTTTTAGTGTTTTTTTTTATTTTATGGATTTTTTACACTATTGCCGCAATAGTCCGGATAAATTATAAAAAAAAAGAAGTCCGGATTCTCAAAAAATCCGGATTAACGAAAATTCCGGATTTTAAGAGGACATTTTTGTCTAGGAAAATAGCGTAAATAGTCTTCATAAATGTTAAAATTTAAAAGAAAAAAATGCTATTATTTAGGTTTTTCCTTAAAATTAGTCATGTCACATGATTTTCTAGACCCTTGTATCTTCTTGACTGGTAAATTGAGCGGCCATATTTGGCATAACATACCAAAAATACTAAGAGTCGGAATTAGAATTGCTCTAGAAATCCGGAATATGGATACAATAGTTGTCTTATGTGGATAAAAATGATAGCCGGATTCAAGGGTATCCGAAGCAAGGAGTCAAGGCTTTATTTTCATGAGGCCAAGGATTAGTTATTCTATTTAATTCTGCTAATATAATATTTAAAAGTATATATTTTGAGCTACGAAAGAAGAAATGGTTTCTAATGTAGACCAAATTATAGACAAGGAGGAATTATAGGCTCTTTATTTAGTCCTTTTTAGACAAATTGTGCGGATGTACAAATTGACAAAAAAAAATGAAACAATAATTTTATAATTTACTGGCAAATCTTCCATAATCCTCAAAATCTGTATTGTTAATAACTGTAGTTCTGTAAGCTTTTTTCCTACTCACAAACTGTCAAATCTATTAGTTCTGTGGGTGTTCAAGAAACTTCTCAATAAAACAACAACAACTCCACATGCAAAAACACATATATAATAAAATAAAATAATACAATATTTGGCATAATATTTTTGTAAGGCTGCTCAATTTTCGCACACATTTCGTATTATTTCTACGTTATTGTTGCATTATCTACATTCCAAAATTCATGTAAAATATCGGCTTTCATATATTTTTCGCTTTATTAAAAAAATGTACTAAAATGTTTTCTTTTTGAAAAAAAAAATCAAAAATATACTTTGAATACACTTTCCCCGTATAATGCCTGATGTTACATATATGTAACACCCTCGAGTACTTCGAGTGCCTGATGTTACATATATGTAACAGTGCCGGGAGCCTGAACCCGGCATCCGGGGAAAAAAAATTTTCTACAAAATGTGTTTTTAGCCATTTTAAGCCGACGTGGAAAATTTCAGCTCAATCGGTAAGATTTTAGGGTCTCGTCGTTAATGAGTTAAATCTTTTTTTATTTGAAAATACACTATCCCAAGTTTTTTTTCATGCAGTCTTGCGAAAAGCATCGGTTAAATAGCGATCCCCTTTATGCATAATTAAGTCGATATGAAGCATATCAATCGGTATGTTAGCAATGGTGTCGCGAACGTTGTCCTTGACCTATGGTCCGTGATCGATCGATATAAGCCAGGGATTTCAAATAACCCCATAAAAAATTGCATGGAGCCAAATCTAGAGAGCGTGCCGGCCATGGCAAATCGCCTCTGAAAGAGAAATCATCTTGCTGAAACCACACGTCCCTAACGTTCATTTGAAAAAAATCCTCGATCATGTTCGTAGTGAGGGACTGTTAGAAAATAAGCTCTCAACGGCGAAGGCCCGCTGCTCTCTAGAACAGAGCATGATTGCAACTGACTAGAATGGGAAAAAACTTGGGGACTTCCCCCTCCAGATGCGTCCCCTCCTACCCATCTACCCGCCCCAACTCGCGGCTCGGGAGTTTTTCAAGATAAATAAGTTTCTCTGACGCATCCTGTACGTGCATTTTGATTTGATTTTGCATACGATACGAACAGTGGCGGATTTACACATTTACCGCTAGTAGGCTGTTGACATTTTGCCGTCCCTACCAAGCTCTACGAGAATATTGCTGAAGGGACGTTACCAGAATCAAGGGTCAAGGCGTTTAGCTTTTTTATCGTTTCCGACCCAATCAAGTTATGCAAAAATGTGCGGAACACTATTGTTTTTTTGAGTCGAGAATTAATACAGGACGAACTTTGATTTGATTGACCTTCATTTATTCTCAAATTTCTCCTTTACACTTTAATAGATTAGTGCTTTCCACTTCATGGGTCCTGAGTATTCTTCTATTTTTATGTGATAGATAAATATAAAGAAAAAGCGATCTAATAATTCCTTGGGTGGAGCGTCGGTTTGAAGAGTAGGTTCTTATTCTTCATAGTGTCCCGCTTTTAATGCACTATTGAGCAGTACTCAGGGTGGGACTTAGCCTCTGTGGCGCCACTGGGCAGAACACATATCAATGCCCTTCGTCACTGTAAGGTAAGACAATTTCATGATTTTGAAATTGTTTCAAAAAGAGCTAAAATTCCAATGGACAACTTGACGAAATGCAAGGACTCGTTGATATTATTTAGCAAAAGTCTTGCTTACTGATTTTAATTATTTTAAATGATTTTTGGCATCGTTAGTATTGTATATTTTTCTCTGCAGAAAAAATTACAAATTCAACAATTTAAACGTCAAAATTTTTTAAATTTCTTTTAAACCTTTTCACAAGATATGGATACATACATATTACCTACTTAAAAATTTGATAGTCACTATAGCATATAATATCAAGAGGAGCCCTCCCGAAACCAATTGCTGGTTACATCCCAGTCAATTTCAAGTGGGGAAAACTAAAGTAGTAACAGAAATCGCGAAAATATGAACTTGCTTTCACTAGGGTTGCCTATTCTAATTGATCAACTAATCCAGAAACTAGTTTAGAACGAACGCTAATTTTTGATAATGTAGTCTTCGTACAAATTATTTTGTTTATGAAGGCAAATGCTGTCAGCATTTCCCGTTATACAAAAATTGAAATCTGTTTCAGACTTTGTATGAAATCTTTAAATCAGGATTGAGGCGTAATATCTTGATACAAACAAACATTATGTATACGTCAGAACAATTTTTAATTTTTCAAAGGGAAACAATACAATCGGGATATCAAAACAGAGAGTGTGTGGAGAGATAAGTTGCTTCCTTAGATTAGGCCACCGCGCTGTCTCGGATCCCGCATGTAACGAGTCCCTCATTAAAAATCTCGAAATTGCACCACAAATCATCCAAAGTGTCCCTCCTCCCTATGAAATATTCAGCAAAAAGTGCATCACAAGACGCCTTTCTACGCATTTTTTTGGAAAATCGAACTATCATTCCCTTGCTCCCTTCTTTTTGCGAATTATTTGTCCTTTGGCTTTGGGTCACATGAAAAATTGACACCGTTTGTGCTTGGGCCTCCTTTGCAATATTTGTTATCCTAAGGTCGCATCTTTGAAGGTATGTAACTTTTGAACTACGACTCTGACATTTATAACAAAATGTGCGCTATTATATGCTCTACATCGGCATCCTGACCCTTTCTATCTATTTTTTTTTGTGGAAAATCGATCCCGTTTGCATTTGGTCCTCCTTTGCGATTTGTTTGCCCTTAGGAAGCGACTGTATCTTTTGAAGAACAAGAACAGCTAGGACCTTCTGAAATAGGAAGAAGCCTTAGCCCTTAGATTTGCGCTCTCCGGCGGCTCCTTCTTACCAAAGACATCATTCATTTTTTTATCTGGTGGGATTTAAAGAGGCTTGCTGTTGGAAAAATGGGAAAAAGAAAAGTACTTGTATATTAAAAATATGTCCAGCATTTAATGTAGATTGTGGAGCTGTTTGATTGCCTCACCCAAAACATCCTCGCATATATTGGATTCCTACCCTAGTTTAATTGAAGCCAATGCTTTACAAAAACTGTTTCTACTTTTAGTTTAACCGAACTACCCTCCGCCAGTAGGCTATTCGGAGCGAGATTAGCAGAATTTTGCGTGAACTGTGTGCAGTGAAGTGTAGTTCATAGGATAACTGAAATTTTTATATGAACGAGTATTACATTACAATGTAAGTGTGCGATTGGGCACCCTGGAATACGCCTAGGTAACTAGAAAAAGATTAGGAAACGAGCGTTAAGATGTTGTCTAATTATGACTGCTCCTTGAGTTTTCCAAAATTAATCATTCACATAATTTTAAGCCAACGGAAAGTTTCAAAAATTGCCGCCCTTAAAAATCTTCCGCCATGGGCACTTGCCCAGGTTGCCCATGGGTAATCCGTGCCTGGAAATACTGATAGAATGTTTATTTTTTATTAAAAAAAGATGTCAGATAAATAAAAATAAAGCAAAAAAGTGCTTGGCGTCGAATTTGAGTCTGCAAGCAATTGAGTAAAAGAGGCCTTTTCGCAGATTCGTCTTAAATAATAAAACGTCGAACAAAAAAAAACGATAAGTTTTTTTTTTACTAATAAGCAGTGGAAATCCGAACAAAAAAGCTACAATATCTAATAGCAGTCGTTCAAAACGGATACTACAATTGATATTGTACCTTCTGACGTCTTCCCATTTGTTTCATACCGAATACATACCTATCTCAAAATTTCTATTACATCCTCATTCTATTTTATCTATAATCACATCGAGTGGATATCCACTTTGTTTTACTAAACTGCAACCACTCTTGCTAACCCTTTTTCTTTATGAAAGTCTATACTATGTACGCAAACCAAAAGGAATTCCACTCTACCATCATCCTTCCCATCCGGATCACTTTTTTAAGGGAAATTATATCCAGACACCCTCTTTTACTAAATCTCAACTTTTCTCAAAAACTTTTTGAGCCAATTAGACCTTTTTACTGTATACCTATCTCTTCACCACCTAAAGGGTAAATTTAGCTGAAAAACCATTTCTTTTATTACTATGACTTAGGCAGTTTTCGTTTTTACGTTGTGCGTTCGACGTCAAAATTGTACGTACAGTATTACATAATACATACACTGTAGGTACAGTAGAATCAGCTATAAAGGCGAGGGCAAGCATTTCAAAAGAAATACGGTTACACGAAAAGCAATATTTGTAAAAACAACTTTCTCGTTCTGTTTTTAAGATGTCCGCATCGAATAGGTATGTAACGCGCTTTCGCGCGTATTTGTCTGTTATGGAGGGTAAGATAAGGCCACAGGACACGAAGACTGTCTGACAGTTTTAAGAGAAAAAAAAAAGAAGAAACTTTTGCAGAGGCAACTATAGCAATATAGGGATACACTCATCGCGCGTAAATGTGCGGATTTCATTCAGGAACAGTAAAGTCGTGGTGCTGTTTGCATTTCGCTAAGGCTTTTAAAAAAGTCATCCTCCTAAATTTACTTAAGTTCTTTGCTGTTACTTTTTGTGACTTTAGTGAGGGGGCTCGTTGTTGTTACCGTTTTTTTTTCTTCATCAATTTGTAAGGGAGAAATGTTCAGTGCTATTTTGAATTTTCCTCCTTTTTTCGAGCACGACTGAAACGATGCTGATTATGACGACTATATGTCGACAAGGACAAGTTCCACTTGCTTTGAATTTCAACTTCTCATTTCGCCTACAATATATTGCCCGTCGACACTTCTACCGGGAATAGGCTATTACATGTTTATCCTGTGCGGGTGCGTTCGCGAAAGAAAGTATGTATAATTCTAGCAGAGCACAAAGTTAAAAATGTTTAGTAAAAGGCGTTGAGTCAAGAGCATTGCGCCTATATGGGAGTAAATATCTCTCCAACAACATACAACTCTGTGTATGCTGGAAAGAGATCATTATGCACCAAATTCTTTTATTCGCACTTGTGCCACACTCTCTTTAAACAGATTCGCCTTTTCTATTCAAAAATGCCGTCATCATCGTCGGCCCTTCTGTGTCTGTTTTTTTATGTATTTTTTTGGTTCTTTGGAGTTAAACAGACGCTCGCTTCTTGCGTAGCTTGAGAAAGTTTTGTTTACTTTCCCTCGACAAGAAGAAGAAGAATTTTACTTTTCTTTTGTAAGGATACCGCGCTTCGTACACATATAGGCACACATACATTTTCACTGTCAGCTCTCGTCTTTAACCATATCTCAAATCCATATTGCTGCCTAACTTAACCATTTTCTTTTCTGACAATTTATGTGTGTATGTGTGTATTACGCTCGCAAGCTGTTGAGTTTCATTTCTATCAAGGATCGTTAAATATAGGACACTTCTGCTATCTCATCGTCATCGCCGTCTTCTTTTTCGTTCTCGAATCGGACGACTCTTATTTCTTAGTTCCACGAAATTTCGGTCGTGAACGACTGAACAGAGAGTAACAGCTTTACCAATATACAAGTATCGAAAAAGTGTGCAGACTTTGCAAAAAAATTAAACCCGAAGAAAGGACGACGAAATGTTCAATATTTGCATTAACATTTAAATTACATGTTAAATACCGAAAAAAAAACGAGAAACGACTACTACAATAAGAAATTCATGACGATATTTTAAGATGAATCGGATTTTGGGATCGGCATAAGAAATTAAGAAGGCCTTTTTGTTGAAGATGTTCGGATTACATTGGATGGTTTCTATGTTGCCTGAGGAAGGGTTTTTGTGTGTACTGAAAAATAAGGGAAAACTTTAACTGTTATAGGTGATTTCTTCAATTAATTTTTTATAAACCAATAAATAAATTTTAAGCACTTGTAACTTTTAACTACAGAAATTTGAAATTTCCAGGAAATGTGTTAAAATTAAGAAAGATATGTAACTGTTCAGGTTCTGTTATCTGCCTCCCGGATAGCCAAACATGTTTTCGACGGATGCAACTTCTAAAACACCTCTCGCTAGGCAATATTTTAAACTTTTCCGCATAACAGTTTAGAAAAAATAGTTCACTATGGAAGGTCTATGAGTCTCTTTTGGGCGACTTTTGCTTTCTGCTCCTGTTTTAAATTTAGTCATAATAAAATTTACCTAAGATAAAAAGCACTCGCTCTAAATTATAATGAAAATGCTACAACAAAGTAAACAATGATCTTCCTGAAAGATACTCCTATACGGGAAATAAACACTTCTTCAAAAAATCAACATAAAACCGCATATTTAAAAAAGTATTTATTAATTAAAAACTAACCGACATAGCACAGCTCTCTACTCTACATCCTCACTTTGAAAAAAAAAAAATACTAATGTCCTTGCGTCAACTCTTCTCGCAGCGAATAAACTGGCTGTCCATCTTAAATCCGCGAACACTTCATATTTCTAATTAGAAAGCCTCTGGCAAGTATTTCACGAATAAAAAGAGGATAATAATAAATGAATAAAGTAAACATCCCCTTCGGAATCAGAGGAGCTCACGATGGCATGGCTCACCTTAGTCTACTCTTCGTGCTTTCTGTATAATAAATTGAATGCGTGCAAGTCTACAATTCTCATCATTTCTCGGTGGAAAATATGATTCAGGGTGAGGTAGTGGGAGGAGCAAACTCGTATTCTGCTGCTGCACATTTTCAAATGCAATTACGCAAAAAGGTTGAAAAGGGAGTTTGTATGTCACCATATAGAATGTTTACGCTTGGTGCAGACGGATACAGAAATGTATATTATAATATATTTGGTGCGACTCCAGTCTCTTCGTCTGCAGCTACAGCTGTACACTGTACTCCGTCTTGACTCGAACCGCCTAGCGGTTAGGCAAGGAGACTATATGCCTATTAGGGATGTCAAAAACCGGCCCATAACCCGGTTTTCGGTTTTTTCGCAAAGCCGGTTAGACCGTCCGGTTTTAACCGGGCTCAAAGTACCGGTTTTCGGTTAACCGGTTTTTCATTGAATTGCTTAGAATTTTAGCAAAATAATGCATACACACTCGTTAAGCTGATGTTCGTATAGAAATATGACTGTGTAATGGAGCCCTAAAAGAGAAACATGTTGAACAAAAAAGATAATCAAATAAAATTGTCAGAAGTATTCATAATGTTTCAAAATTAGTTAACTGAGTTTTATTGCTAGACAATGTATATAGTGCAGTCAAAATATCCCATTTCAGGCCTCCAAATAGAAAAAAATAGAGTAAGGCTATTTTTTTTGGTTTTTGAATCAACGAGCTCCCAGGAATCTAAAACTCATTTTACTAAAATTTGATCGGAAAGGTCCCAAAAAGGGCAAAAAAAGTATACTCTTTAATCCTTGGCCGCAGGTCAGCATGTGGGGTATCAAATCAAAGGGGACGTCGAGTACATTACATATCCGGTGTTTGTTTCCTGTTTCAAGGACCCTCAACGGAACAAATCGAGAATAAATCGAAAATTATTGTGTTTTCCGTGTATCTTTCCAAAGCCATAACTACGAGAATAATCCAAGTTGTCACTACGTTTCTCACTTTTCCGAATCTATGATAGGTTAAGATTCTACCATTAAATTTGCTAAGAAAAAACTTATCGGAAAGCTCTGAAAAAGGACATTAAAGGACACTAATTACAAACCTTGATTGAAAGTGAGCATGCGGGGTGTCATGTCAAAGAGGACGTCGAGTGCATTGCATAGCCGGTGTTTGTTTCCTGTTTCAAGGACACTAAATGGAAAAATTCGGGTTAAAACGAAAAATTACGGCTTTGGAAAGATACATATACGAGAAACATGAAAATTTTCCATTGGATCCCAATTTTCTCCTGTGAGGGTCCTTCAAACAAGTAATAAACGCCAGACATGGAATATACTCGACGTCCTCTTTGATATGACACCCCGCATGCCCACGTTCGATCAAGGTTTGTAATTAGTGTCCTTTTTGAGAGCTTTCCGATCATTTCTTTCTTGGCAAATTTAATGGTAGAAACTTTAGCTATTATAGATTCGGAAAAATGAGAAACGTAGTGACAATTTGAATTATTCTCGTAATTAGGGCTTCGGAAAAATACACGGGAAACACAATAATTCTCCATTTAATCTCGATTTATTCCGTTGAGGGTCCTTGAAACATGGAACAAACACCGGATATGTAATGTACTTGACGTCCCCTTTGATTTGATACCCCACATGCCGACCCCCGGTGAAGGATTAAAGAGTATCCTTTTTTGTCCTTTTTGGGACCTTTCCGATTTAATTTAGATTTCTGGGACCACTGATTTAAAAACCGCAAGAATTAACCTTACTCTATTTTTTTCTATTTGAAATGCTTATATGACTGCACTATGATGTAGATGTTGAAGTCTTTGTGGACACGACGGATGTTGAAGTGGACGCGGATATCGATGTGGACGCGGACGTCGTAGCAACTGCCGATTCGTCTTCCTATAACAATGAACTCTAAATGCACTGATCTGATACACATGTACATTCACGACGCACAAAAGATACACGTGTGACACGCAACGTAAACAATATCTGCCTTGGAAAGGAAAAATGCAAGGAGCGGCAGTGTGACGAAGCGATGGTTCTTGGAATAATAGCACTAAGGAGAGTGTTCGGAAATACGAAATTTTTCATAGAAGACAAGCAATAGAATTACAGACTGACAAATCAAGAAAATATAAAAATTTTATGAATTTGGAAAGTTTTTTTTTTGGTTGTAACCGGATGGGCTAACAACCGTCCGGGTTAAAACCGGGAGGATGAAAAAACCGAAAAAACCGGTTAACCGTTTTGAAAGTACCGGTTTTCGGACTAACCGTCCGGTTTTTGACATCCCTAATGCCTATAGGGCACTTCCGAGTGAGGAAAGTCTAAGTAAATCTCTCGCAAGTGTGCAGGCAACAGAGTAAGAATGCAATAAATTTTTTGTATGTAGTGCGAATAAAATTCAAAAGTGAAAAGACACAAATGCGGCAAAAGTCTTTCTCAAAAATCTCCCAAGGGCTACAGAAATAATGAAAACAAGCTACCGCAACCTTCAATACTGGGAGTCATGGAACTGCCATCCATTATGAGAGAGGATTTTAGAAAATAAATTGAAACGCGGAATATTTAAAAAATATCGAGATACTTGTAAAGGGTGGTCCAACTAGAATGCACGATGTTAATTGCGTGTCACACTAACGGTAAATTTCTCGCCCAACTTTATTAGACATTTCTTTGCTTCATTGTTTGGCAAATTCAACCATATGGAGAAGTACACAATTGGGCAGCGCGTTAAGGTCATTGAAGCCTTTTACGAAAATGGACGTTCGAATCAAAATGCTTTTCGTGCACTTCGTGATTTTTTTTTGGTCAACATAATCGACCGAATAACGGACTTCTTGTGGCCAGAAATCGAGGATATGGACGTGGACGATATGTGGTTCCAACAGGATGGGCCCACTTGCCACACAGCCAACGAAACTCTTTTGCACGAGAAATTCAATGGCCGTGTTATCTCTCGTCTTGGCGATGTTAATTGGCCGCCACGATCATGTGATTTGACACCGTTGGACTTCTTTCTCTGGGGATATATAAAAGAAAAAGTCTACGCCAATAAGCCAAAAACAATTCAAGAGCTAAAGGATGAGATAATTCAGCACATTAACGATATTCAACCTCAACTATGTCTCAGAGTCATTGAAAATATGGACCATCGGATAGAAGTATGCCACCGTAGCCATGGCGAGCATTTGGCCGATATTTCACACATAATTGCCATAGATCCTTCTATCATAATAAAAACTATTTAGATAATTCTCTAAAAACTTTTTGTTTTATTAACAACAAGCTGGCCGGCGAACTTCGTATCGCCCCACCTTTTAAATGTACCAATTGGTGGATACGTCCTCATCATTTTTCTCCTGAAGAATTTTCCGAATTTGTGCAATAATATTATTCTCCTATTCCTGGCAGTGACTAAAACGGCGTGCAAACTGTATATACTTAAATAGGGTAATCAATTCAAGACATAATGTAGAAAAAGAGAAGATTGAACTGCATTTAAAATTTCTGAATTGGCCAAAACTCTGGCGTGGCATCATTTTGGAGGATTTAATTTCATGAAAACCCTTAATTCATTCAGAAGGAATAGGAAAAAGTGTGTGAGAATGAACTGTCTTCATAATTTTGCTCGTGGAAAATTTCCCAAATACTTTAATGCTCTCGCTCAGGAAGCCCCACCCGGTAATATCCGATGGGGCATATATGTATACAAAAATCCATTCAAGAAAGATGGACAAAGCAGGAGAAAAACAGGTACCTACCTTCAAAATGTTTATTTGGAAGCCGCTCAAAAGAGGGGTAAAGTAATTTGCTGAAATCTGAAACTCGGAGTTTTCGGAAATCCGCTGATTCGTTCAAGAAATATATGTAGACAAAAGTAGGGGAAAAATAAAGTAGAACTGCCTTGATCATGTTTCCTTCCCCAATTTTTCTTCAAGAGTTATTCTGGTTGTAGGTAGTTATGGAATAACTGAAATCCGTTAAATTGTTCAAGCCATAGGCAATAGCTATTCTGCTTCTGTTGGAAGTCTGGAGGAGGGGTAAATCTTCAGAAATCCGCTAACCCGTTCAAGAGACGGAATAGATCAAAGTATGTGAAAAAAAGCTTCCTTACTAATTTCGCTCGCTGCGAATTTTGTGAATGTTTCAATAGCTATTCTGTGCGTAGAGACCAATCCGGTGGAGAATAGACTTTACTGATGTAGACAAAAGTACAGAAAATAAACTGCCTCCAATCCGTCTCTTCAGCAATTTTCCAGGTGTTCCATATAAGCTATTGGAGTTGGTGGTCATTACAGGCCAGGATAAATTTTCTATCAATTGCTATTCTGCTATTAAGGGTCAATGTCCTTCAATAGGAGAGGGTAGGGTGGAACGCAAGAGAAAATGAACTGCATTGAAATATTATCTTGAGCAATTTTACTTCAGTAGTTATTGTTCCATCGAAGTAGTTTACTGAAATATAGTAAGCCGACCAAGAGATATAGGCAAAAGCAGCGGAATATTAACTGCCTTCACCATTACCTTCTGACCAATTTTTTAAATGCTTCATGATCTTGAAGCGGTCGTCATTACATAATTGAGAGAGGTGGAGGTTAGGTGATGATAATTTTACGGAAGCACGGTAATTCAATCAGCAGTTATAGACAACAGATGTAGAAAATGAACTGTCTTCACCATTTTTCTCCTGGCCAATGTTACAGATGTTTCAATAGGTATTCTGCTATTGAGCATTCAGCTGCTGATAAGAGCGGAAATAATTCAAGCGAAAGATGGAATTCACTAAAATGATAAAATACTATCTCCAAAATTTAAATGTAAATTTCCCGCATGTTTTAATAGTTGCTTTGCAGTTCCGGGTGGAAACCATCTGGATGGTCCAATTTACTAAAATACGTTAACCCGCCCAGGATATGTGGAGAAAAGTCCCTGAAGAAGACCTACTGTCCTCATAATTTTGCTCATTGTGAATTTTGTGCATGTTTCTATGGCTATTCTTCTGTTCGGGGTAGAGACCAATTTTGTGGGGCTTAATACAAATCGCTTATCTGTTTAGGAGAGATATAAAGACAAATCTATGTGAAAAAGAACTGTTTTCACAATTTTGCTCATTGTGAATTTTTTGCATGTTTAAATTCATAGTTATTCTACTATTCTGGATATATACCTATGATGCAGCTTCTGTTCGCTGAAATCCAGTAATTCGTTTAATAAGTGCCGGGCGTAGTATTTGATAAAACACTGGCTGCATAATTTTGCTCTGGGTGGAACCAATTGGGAAGGGAAAATGTCAGAAAATCCGTTAAAATTCAGGAAATGCAGCCTGAAGTATGTGAAAAAAAACTCAATGTGAATTGTTGTTTGTTGTAAATTTATCTGAAAAATATGTTGTAACTTACGCGACTTTTCTTCATATATGTTGACACATTGTACCTATATACAGTACGAAATGCAAAATCGCTCGAAAACAATGTGAAATGGGAAAAATGACTTTTAACAAAGTTTTCTTCCAAAATTTTCCCGAAGTTCTAATCGTATTCAGCAAGGGGACAAATACGGTGGCCATTTTGCGCACATTTTATCCTATGTCTTGATTTGGAAAAATTTCCAGCAATGTATTTCAAAAACACCAGAATAACTATTGAAATATGCGTAAAATTCACAAAGATCCCTTGGCCACTTTTCTTAACATGTTCAAAAATCGTTGTGAATTATTGCTCATTGTAAATTTTCCCAAGCTTTGTGTAGACTAATCCGGTGGCATCAATTTACTGAAATCCAGTTATTTGTTCAGGAAATACTCAGAGAAATATGTGAAAAGAACTATCTTCATAATTTTCCCCATTGTAAATGTTTCACATCTGTCAATATTTGTTCTGTTACTCCAGTGAGAGACCAATCCGATGGGGAAAAGTTACCTGAAATCCGTTGATACGTTCAAGAAATATAGGCAGAAGTAAGCGAAAAAGAACTCATTGTGAATTTTTGCTAATTGTGAATTTTTGCTAATTGTGAATTTTTGCTAATTGTGAATTTTTCGCAAGTTTGAATAGTTATTCTGCTATTCCGGTGAAAACCTAATCCAACAATAAAGATTTCACAGTCCCAGCCGCCTCCGTTCATAAGATACAGCCGTTCTAAGATGCGACCCAAGACAAACTGCAAAGCAAAGAGTAAGGGCAAACGGTGTCATATTTTCCGAAATTTTTAAAATTATTTTTTTGACCAAAAATTGATGGAGGTGGTAGATTAGGTCGCAGAGGTAATTTTAATGAAAATTTCACAGTCCCAGCCGCCTTCGTTCAGCTACAGCTATTCTAAGTGGAAACCATTAAGTGGTCGAATTTACCGAACCACGTAGATTCATTCAAGAGATATTGACAAAAGTAGGCGCAAATGAGTTATGCCATTGTGGATCAATGACATTAAGCACAGAAAAAGGCGGAGTGGATTGTATGAAAGAAAATGGTCTGCCCTTTATTTTTCGACAATTGAGGATGAGGAGGCTGTTTGGGGTATAGATATATCCGATGAGACTTTTCTTACTGAAATCCACTTATCTGTTTAGAAGCAGACTAAGATATGTGAAGAAATTATTTTCACAATTCTGGTTAGTAATCGTAATTTCTACCACGTTTTAATAGATAGGCATTAGGTAGTATGGGTAGCAACATACCCTTTTTCCAGTACCAGTCTTTGAAATTTTTTCGAAGCATCTAAATCTCCAAATACGGTGAATCAAATTTCCTGGAATATCCTAATCCGTTCAAAGTAGATAAAGTACTGCTTTAAGCATTTTTCTCGTCCGTTTGGGTTTAGGAGATTCAGCATGTTTCAGTGATTTTTCGGTTTTCGGAGGTAGAAAAACCATGGAGAAAACTTAAAAAAATAGTACAGATTAGCAATGTGAATTTTATGCATATTTGAATAGCTGGTGCTTTGGATCCTGTCCAGTGGAGGAGATACATATAGCCAAAGGTACATATGCTAAAAAAAGATATCTTCAAAATTGGCTCATTTAACATTTTTGTTGCACATTTACGTAGCTATTCAACTATTTGGTGTAGGCTTCAATATAGTGGTGTAACTTGAAAAGCAGCTGTCTTGAACATTTTTCCATTGTGAATTTTTTTATTCTGTTGTTTGGAGTAGAGACAGATTTGACGTTACAAATTTACCGAAATTATGCGAAAACGGGCTGTTTTTAGAATTCTGTTTATTGTGAATTTTCCAAATGCTTTGATACCTATATTGTGGTAGAGATTTGCTTAGATCTTACAGTTCGCTCGGGATATATAGACAAAAGTATTTAAAATCCAGTAATTCATTTATGAACTGTACGAAAAGGAACTGTTTTTATAATTTGGCCATTGTGAATATTTTTCGTGTTTCAATATCCGTTACTCGGTTGCAACTCTAAATGATCGCTAAACGATCGAAAAATAAAGACAAAACTATGCAAACAAATTATTGTTAACTATTGCCCATTGTGAATTTTTTGAATATAAATATGCTGCATTTGAATTGGAACTTTGCGTATACCATGTTGATGTAGTAAATTTACTAAAAAAGAAATATAGGAAAAAGTATGTTTGTCTTCAAACTTCCGCTCATTGTGAATTTCTCATATGCATCGACAGTTGTTCCTTCAATTGGGGTGAACACCAATCCTGTGGAGAAAATTTTCTGAAATCCACTGATACCATCAAGAAGTTTCCAAAAATGAAGCCCATTGTGAATGTTGGCTCATTGTGAATTTTTCGCATGTTTCAATAATTATTATGTTATTCCAAACCGAGCCAAATCCAACGAACCTAAAATCATGGAAATCGGTTCAGCCGTTCTCGAGTTATAAATGGTGTAACTAACACGACTTTCTTTTATATTATGTATATAGATTAATTTCGTGCATTCACGTTCGACCACCCTTTAGTACGTAAGGTTGCGATTCCTCTTTAAACGAGAGAAATTTGTGTACTTTTTCACCTTTTTCAGTGGTCTTATCTCAGCGTTTCACAATACTGGACACTATTTGGGTGTATCGCCGGTGCATATTAAAAAACTAAGGGGCTTCGCCCCCTGCTCACTACGCTCGCCAGCCCCCGAAGCCGAGGGGGCTAGGTTTTTATGGCAGCCCCATGACCCCATGGTCCGATTTGATCCATTCTTACATATGTTTTGTGCTATCGTTAGAAAAACACTTTTGTGAAATTTGGTTGAAATTGGTGCACAATTAAAAAAGTGTTTCTTAGAAGAACCTAATTTGGGGGGTTAGGTTTGTATGGCAGCCCCATGACCACATTATCCATGACAAATACATTTGTGTGAAATTTGTGTGAAATTGGTACACAACTAAAAAAGTTTTTCTTAGAAGAACCTAATTTGGGGAGTTGGGTTTGTATGGCAAACTCCATGAGCGAAGGGTATAAAAATACATTCGTCGGCATAGGCAGAGATTGTAGAATGTAGAGGGGCGTGAACCCGAAGAGGTTCACAGCACTGATTCCAATGGGCCTATTGTGCTATCGCCCTGGTCGTGGATGGGCATGACTATGCCTGACAATCAAGGTTGATCGTGCTGAGAAAAGAGTTGAGATCGCTTATAGATGTCGAAGCTATGTCGTCCGTGTCTGGAAAGGCCACTCCGATGTGTGACCAGCGTCGCTGGCCCAGTGCATCGCACTCGCATAGGACGTGGAAAGAGGTTTCGTCGTCAGCTGAAAAAAGCTGATTTCGGTATTAATTTTATTGTTTCCCGATACGCTGAGCAAACCTCCAGTTTGGTGCTTATAGTTGAAGGCACATTCGATACTTAGATGTAAGTTCTGGTTTGCGGTATTCTTCGACACTCGGTGCACCGGCAGTTGCTGGTTTTTTCCAACACCTCGATTTTTTTTATACGTGGGATGCATGTTTCCAGGTTTTTCAGTACCTGTCCAGTGCCGGTTTATCATTTGTTTTCAGCACTGCAAAACTTTGTCTTCTTCAATTTCCTAGTTTTTAATATACTTGTTTCGTTATGAAATCGGGAAACCATTCACCCGCAACACTTTTTCTTGATTAGGATCTCAGATTTAAAATCAGCTACCCAAAATTATCGACAATTTTTTTTCCAGAAAACCTCCGTTTCCTTATCATTTTGCCGATTGTTGGTTACTTCTGTAAGCAAGCCTAGTGATTGCTATTTGGGTGCCACCATACTCAGTAACATCACTGTCATACATAAATTAGACAGAATATTATTTTTAATATGGTTTTCAAATTATAAACCACTTACAAAGAGCGCAACAACCACCAAGTGACAAACTCTCCAACTAATGTATTGGTATACTTAAAATTAAAAGTACCATCTGCATTCGTCTCGCATACGTATTAATTCCCCATTGAAATTGAAGTGTCCCTTTTCATGTCTACCATCTAAAATCATTACTTGTGCACTTCTTCTATCCCAACATTAAAACAATTGGTCTTGGTAGTTTTACAGTTTCCCTGACTGCATATTCTCACAATTGTACACTTCTTCATCATATAACCACCAACGGCCGCGTCCACCCACTGTATAACCTATTCCTGATTTCTCCCGTCAATTTCCGGTCGGGCGAATAAAGCATCCCTCTCCGCAATCCACCCCCGGGGGCAACGTATGCTCCAACATATATCATGAAAATGCCATCGCCGCCGCCGCCGCCGCCACCACCAACTTGTTTTCTGTCGATACTCGACGACGACGTTGACGAGTGTTTAGGGTATTGATGCTGAAATCGGTAAAGTTGGGGTAGTTTTCTTGCATTTTTGCTCCCCTTGTTATTCATCCTTCGGAGATGTGTCGTAGATGTATGATGTACCTATATTCTCCAGACCTATATGCTTTCTAGCCCAACTCTCTCTATATGGGACGATATGTGCAGAAACAGGGGTGTGGTCGCGGGGCGGCTGGCAGGATACACAAACATTTCCTGTATAGAAGTCGAAATCAGAAACGGAATCGGCTCCAAAAGGAAGATTTATTGCGCAATCGCTTTAAGGAAAATTTATATCAGTCAAAAGTTTTGCCGACGATATACCGAACGACATCGTATAACGTCAAACGCTATTCACTCCAGCTTAAATCTCAAATAAGCGGGACCAATATTTCTATATCGGGAGCATAGTGTGTATAACCAGTAGCGAGGGCAAACGTAAATATTCTACATCCTTTTTGAAAGCTTTTGCGTATGCTCACGTGCAAGATGTGGGGGAAGCTGTCGAGCTTTCATCGGGAAGCTCTCGGCTTCGGCTATTCTTGCCGATTTGTAAAATGCCTTCGCATAAGGGAGCGTGGAACATAATACACGCACATTTTAAGGGGGATGTCCGGTTGGTATGTTGAATGGGACAAAATAGTTGCAGAAATAATGTAGCCTTCAAATTTTGTATGGCATCTGTATATACCTACAAGCTGCACGTGTATGTGGCAAGTAAGTGCGAGTAAAATTGTTCCAACTTTGCCTATAGCTTCTCCGTCGAATGCTGATTTCTGCTCCAGATCTATAAAGTTGTCAGACGCATAGAGAAAAACACTACATCCTTACTCCACAACTGGCAGGCTCCATTCAATTCTATGTTGGAGCTGTATGTTCGTCTCTCGAAAAATTCCTAGTGACGATTTTTGTCTGAATCTGTGCATGAGTACAGTTGGGCGCGACACGTGGTGTAGAGAAGACACGCTTCTCTACGTAATTTTAGAGTGACCGAGAAAAAAAGGATATAAGAAAGGATAGTGTTAAGCCATAGAATTTATATAAAAAACAGGGTTAATCGTGCAAGCCTGTTTATAAGTTATATTTTTAAAAGTTGTGCATTAAAAATCGGGTTTATATTTCGTCGTATACTGTGAAGAGAATTTGTGAGTTCGAGATAGACTGCATTTTCGGCAACTGTGAAAAAATAAGTGCAATGGAGACTTCCAATCGGGTTTATATTTTCGATTAATTTTTAACTTGGCTAATTAGTGGAAGATCTCGAATAATATAAAACAACGTTTCTCCTATTCTACTAACGGGATGAAGTGTCCATGAGAATACAGCTGACAGAATAGAGGCTTCTCCAAATAAGACAAATTCGTCAATTTAGGCCATCGAGCCCGTGCAGTGTTCATCTCGATTCAGAATAGTGTGCGGACCTGAAAATCCTCCGCTTGCCATTCAGCCATTATCGTGTTCAACGTTGTGTCTATGTATTTAGGAATTTTTACAAGAAATCATTCAGTGGTAGAAAAATTCGTGAACCAAGTTCGTTCTCGTATGCTCAGTGCCCTGTCGTGTGTTCGCTGTTTCGTCTTACTCCATCTGCCGCTGCATGCTCTGAAGAACTATAAGGTAGACATACAGATGCTCTCGCCACTTGTGACAGATCCTCTCCCAACTTGGTGAAAATCGGCTCTCTCCCCTCTCTCTCTCTCTATCTCTGCAAGGGATCTCCTGCGATTACAGCAGCAGGACCAGCGCTAGCACAGAATCCACCGTCAATACAACCATCCTATTTCGCTCTCTCGATTCTCCTCTACGTTGTTCGGCTGCTGCGTATCCGCTTGCCTATATGCCTCTGAAGCTGGTGGCATCTTAAAACTTTTGGGTCTCCAACCTATACACATTGTACCTACAAATTTTTCGGGAAAAGCGTCGTTCGTCGTCATCATCATCGTCGGCATCGACAACGACGACGAGAAAACTGAGTTACGGGTTTCGCATCGTCTAACACACCCATTAAAAAATTATCAGCCCAGGAAAAAAATCATTCATCGACATTTTTCCAGTCCGATGTAAAAGGAAAAAGTAAGTGGACGCCAAAAGGAGTGATACAGTGTGAAATCTTGTCATCGCTCTGAATTCCATCAGAAGCTCCCAATCTGTTCTTGTGAAGAAATTACAGAATCGCGCGCCGTAGCAATTCGACCTACTGATGAAATCCGGACGAAAAGCATAATTGCTGTCGAGGCGAAATTTTCTGGGAGTTTTCCAGCTAGTTATCGTGTGTAGCTCATCCGGAATGTGCATAGCGCAATTCATCGAGTGTTGGTTGTCGTTGCAAGATATCATCATCATCAGTCTCTCGTGACATCCTGACAATTCGAACCGGTACGGTGGTGGTTGGACATAATATTACATTGCAGCTCGATGCAATGGCATTGTGTGATGTGCGACCGGATTCATAGAGAAGTTTCAAGTTTGTGAGAGAATAGAACATTTTTACGGATTTTACTAACGAATATTTTCCGACGAAGTCGAGAGTGCAACATCCAACGGAAAAAAAAACTACGAAGGTAGAAAATCAATTTTTCATCATCAAGGAAATATGCCATGCTCTATCCTAGACCTAGTTTTTTGCAAACTTGACGAGAAGCGTATAGTATGAAGAAAGAAGCATCGTCGTTGTCGTTGGAAATCCGTGTCATCTTTGCATGTCCTCATTCAATGTTCTCGTTGTCGTAGCAGTTTCCGTTGCTGCCACTGTCGTCGTCGCCGCCGCCGGCTGAATGTTGTGAGAGTTCGTTGAGTTTTTCGGTTTGTTGCAAACCGTAAGAAGGATCCAGTGCTAGATTTTTTATTTATGTGTGTGATATGAAAAAGTGAAAAGAAGGAAGTATTCCATTAAAATCTTAAGAGTGATCCGGGAAAGTGTAACTGACTTGAGTAGAGTAAAAAAAAAAAAATAGTGAGAAAAATGTAAATCATGAAGTAGTATCTGTGCTGAAAATTGGAAATAATTTGACGAATTATTCAGTGCAAGTGATCGTATAATTCAGTGGCGAATGTCAAACATTTTGTAGAACAATTTATTGGAAATTTCGGATTGAGGTCGAATTATGGAATAATTGAAGCTGTTCTTGAAAAATGTAAGTTTTATTTTGGTAAAAGAAAATCTGCAACAGTTTATGAAAAAAATTCTAGTTGAAGAGTATATTCTTAATTTTCAGTTAAGTTGTTCTGTGACTACTACACCAATATTACGCAAATTAGCTTGATAAAAATTTAATATCAAGATTTTCACTTTTTTATTGTATCAACACAGAACTTTTCATTATATTCTTGTTTTTTATTAACTGAATAAAAGCTGTTTTTTTATCGGGAATTATGGGTAAAACTGCCTTATTCTAATCCCTAGCGAAGGGTTATAAGTTTTTCGTTAAAATAACGCAGCTCAAAATGTAGTTACAATTATAAAGTCGGCACAACCGATTTGAAAAGATATTAACTTTTTTGTGTATGAGAAGTTTCCATTTTGTTTTATTAATACATTAGTCTTGGAAGTTTTTAATATAATGTAACAGTACACTGTTAGTTAGTAGTCTGGCTGGTCTAGCGGTTAGTGCGCGCACCTTCGATGCACAAGGTCATGAGTACGAATCTCACCGTGAGGCATGGTGTTTTTCGAACTCACGAGCTTGTGACGTACTATGATCTCACTCAGATGTTAAACGAGTACCCATTTATGGGGATAAATAACACTGCTAAGGGTGATGCTGATCTCATTACCTCAACAAAAAGCAGATAAGATCTTGGAAATAGCATGTCACTAACACATCCTGCGGCCTTAATTCAATGTTGGATTGTTGCGCCTGTTATTTATTTATTTAACAGTGCACTGTTGCACAACGAACTGCAAATAGCATCAGTTTACATTAAAAATGACAGATTTGTTAAAGAGACAATTTCATGGAGTTCGCAAATCCTCCAGTCGCTTCTACTATCCATACAATTTAAGTCAAAGTTTAGTGATATTAATCGCTGGAGACTGGAGACCTAAACCTTAATATTGCAAGTATAGTCAAAATTGAGGGCTTCATAAAATTGACAATTATGGTCTGGTGTTTTTAAAGAAAAATTACACTAATTTGGTTCGGTGTGCATTCGATTACTGTTTTATATATAAAAAACCACCAAATTTAATGTCTGAATACAAAAAACAACTAACTTGTTGGTGAAAATCACTGTATGTAGTTATTGATGACACCCACAAGCAATTGAGTTTACGATGCAATTTCGACTCCTGCTCTAATATAGCCCATCTAGAGCCGATAGATTATTGCCCATTGAACCTTCGCCACAGTCCGAACTAAGTGTGTTAATAAATGTCTACGTTGGTGTATTGTGGACTAAACAACGTGGTGAGCCCCTGGAAGGAGTCACGAACAGAAAAACAAAATAAGAAAAAAATCATAGTGCAAGTAGAGTGGCAACTGTGTGCCACTTTAGAGTCAGTTGTGGCTCGTTTTTTACTGAAATATTGATCAAAATAGTTTAAAATTAATTGTGAGCTAATTTTTTTATTAATTTTGAAATTTTTTCTACCAGGCCGCAAAAGTTTAGCATATAATTCCGATAAAATATACGGTAACTAAATTTTAGCGTTAACCTGAAAATACTTTTTCTATCTTTTTATCTTGTCTTCAGAAATTGCAATTTTACAAAATCGTACTGCTCATTTCGAAGGGGACATCCCTACCCTTCAACATCTCTCGTGACTTTCGAATCGTAGTAGTATTTCCTGGTATATCCCATTGTTGTTTTAAAATGTGATAAAATTACCCTGGCTAAATTACATTTTCTTCCACATAATTCAATAAAAAATTTTTTTGCTAAACAAAAAATTGTATAGCGCAGCATTATTTAGACCTCTCCAAATAGAATAGAATCCAGGCTACGCCCCCGGCAAACACACTAAAGGAAAATTGGCAAATTTTGTTCACTTTCTTGCTGCATTTTTTAGTACCTACCCTATTTGAACTTGGACGAAACACAGAGTTTAATTTCACGGCCTAACCAAAATGATTAAGGGTACCTCCCGTACAAAATGGCCCATCAGGAGTTGTTTGTTTTCATAGTGTCGTTATGTGTCATTCTGTATGGAAGGTACCTAAGTACTGTCAGACGATACTAGCTACTAGCTACTAATGCCGCAAGTTAGCTGCATGCAAGAAATCAATCAAAATTGTTTTATAGAATTAGACTAGTAGCTAGTAAAACGCATCTACTAGTGGAATAGGACTTGTCCAATTCGACTAGCAACCAACCAGCAAGAAAATATGTATATGCTACAATTATTTCTCGGTGGATTTTGAATTAAAGGCTTTACCGATCGACACGGTGTAACGTAATGTTATAAGAGTTATGGGTCGTTCAAGAAAACGGTACCCCATTTTTCTAGCAGTTTTCATGCTTTAAATGCAGAAAACTTATAAATTTGTTTTCAGGTCAAATCACGAAAATTTGATCTTCAAGCTTTGAAATTAACCTTCATCTTACCCTGAAAAAAACTTACGTTAAGTACCCTCATGTGTGGATTTTCACACATATGCAACTTTAGTGTAATTTGGGAGAATTTCGTAAAGTTTGAAATGTGCTTTATGTTGAATTGTCCACTATTTCGATTATAAGAAGAGTAATTGTTTTCATTTGACCTTAAGGGTCGGTTTATCAATGCCATGATAAGCCGTAGTTACGTACTAGTACAGTTGACTCATTTATATTTAAGCTCGATTTATTACCTTGCGGGTCCTTCAAACAGGAAACTAACACCGGATAGGTAATGTACTCGACATATCCTTTGATATGATACCCCGCTTGACGACCTCCGTTCAAGGATTAGAGAGTATCCTTTTTGTCCTTTTTGGGACCTTTCCGCCCAAAATTTTTTTTTAACGAAACGAGTTTTAGATTTTTGGGAGTCGATTGATTCAAAAACAACAAAAATTAGCCTTGCTCTGCTTTTTTCGTATTTGAAATGCTAATATGACTGGACCACAAGGACCTGAGTCTGCATGTTTCAAAAGATTTTCAATTATGGTGTATCCTAGACCAGAATTTCATCATTAATCCCATTTTTCATATAAATAATTTACTCCAAACGATTTCGATTCATGCATTCGATAAAAAAATAGATTTCACTATATTATTACGGTAAAAAAAAAATTCTCCCATATAAAACACACATATGTGTGAATTTTCACACATGAGGGTACTTAACGTAAGTTTTAAAATATCTAAAAATAAAAAAGAATTTTTTTTTGAAACTCATGTTTTTCTTTTTAAACCGAAGTTTTAGGAAAAGTCAAGACGAATTATAGGCATCGGTTGGAAAAGTCATGGGGAGAAATCGAAAATAAAATGCGTTTGTGTGATTTTTCACACAAGGGTAAGATTAAGGTTAAGTCAAATACTTATCCGATTTTAGTGATGTTTGTTTTTCTTAGGAAAATTTATTGCCTGAAATAATATTATAATAATATTTTTGCACTATTCTAGGAGATGGATGGAGATAATAGAGGGTTTTAGCAAGTCGTATGGAATAAAACGACATAATTTGACATTCCATATAAAAATTCGCTTGCTTACCGTATACGAAACGAAATATCTTAATTTTGCATGTCCCAAGTAGGCATGGGTGTATTTCCGTATATTTGATTCTCTGGAAACAGTCGAAATTGGCGAAATAATTTGTCGTTTTTTACACATATGCCTACTTAGGATATGCAAAATTAAAATATTTTGTTTCGTATACGGTAAGCAAGCGAATTTTTATATGGAATGTCAAATTATGTCGTTTTATTCCATACGACTTGCTAAAACTCTCTATTATATTGATATTTAAGTCGTGTGAGAAAATGCACAAAATGAAAATATGATATTTCGTCCAGATCGACTAAAGCAACAGTATCAAGGTGTACCACACTATATTTGTAAGGCCGAAAGCTAAATATTATTTTAAATTTGATGTGAAACGGATATGACATAAAGGCTATAGTTGCAGTTAAATATTGACTTTTACGTTCTCTTCTTGGAGGATCCTCCATTATCCTGTTACTCAAGAAGGCCTTCTAAACTGATCGCCGACATTGCCCTAAACATCTCGTTTTGAAAGACACCTATCCCACACTCTACTTCCTTTAGAACAATATCTTTTTTGGTGTTAATATCCTTTTTAAAAAAAATCAGTTTATTGACATTCTAGAGCACTTGCCTCAACGAATCCAGTATTTTGATATCCATATCATATGGTTAATAAATAAATAAATATCGCCTATCCTATAATACACCCCCCACAGAAAAAAAACGACCTTTTGTGCCCAAGGATAATTTTCACATAATAAGTACCGATACTTTGATTATTTAAGACCCAACCACTTAACTACCATCCAAGTTTCATCGAAATCCGTCCACAGGGAGAGCAATTCCCCTTCCCCTAATTGAAGTATGCCTATTCGCTCACTACAAGAGCGAATTTACCACTTTCCCAGCAACTAATTAAAATTGTGACGACCAAGTCGTTGTCATGGCCGTCAAGGGATCATGTTTAACAAATTTTATGAAGATCGCGCCACTCAAGAGCAAAGTCTCAGCCCGTATATCCATGTTTTTAGCACGATATGGAACAGGCTGAAAACGGATCTGAACTGATTTTCTCTGGAGTCACTCCCATTGACAGCAATTGAAAAAATTAACGAAAAGCAAAAAGAAACTAAAACCAGTGTTGGTCAGATTTTACGTAAAATAATAAATCTTTTTTTTTAACCTTAGAGTCTGCGTAACTCTAATATTTCAAGTTTCTATAGTTAATTTTCTCAAATACAGTGAAAACTGTCTAAAGAGACCACTGTCGCTTCCAGGAAAAAGTGGTCGCTATTAGAGGTGGTCGCTTAATAAGGGTAATGAACTTAGGGAACAAATTCATAAATTTAAAGGCAATGTACAACTTTCTTCCTAAATTAAAGCTAACGTGAGAGATTTCAAAGCTACTATCTTCTCAAGAAATCCACGACCTAAATTTCCATTCAGAATTGGACAGAACAACTTAACTTCCTTGACAGGAGGTATCCTGGATATTTTTTACTGGTGCGTTTAGTAAAGATAAGTGGCTCTGGACCACAGAGTAAATTCTATTCACTCACGCACGATAAAAACTCAATTAAGTTCTTTTATAAAATAATGAAATAATATTTGAGTTCTACCAATGGTAATAGGAATGCGATTTAGCGTTTTCAATTGCTAGTTTTTCTTAACAAGAAAACGCAACAATCTTCTCTACGAAAACTGAACATTTTTCAAAGTTTCGAAAGTTCCCGCTAGAAAGATGTTACTGCCATACCCTAGTTACTCAGCATTTAAACTTGAAAATAGGTCAAACGCGGATCGCATTAACAGTAAAATTATAATTTATTAAACACATTGTAGTATGCAGATGATAAACGTAGTACATGAGATTGCAAAATGTGGTGGAGATTTTTTTTTTTGTGATTTGAGGACGAATCCGGAGCTTGCCACAAAAAATTTCGTTGCGAAAAACCCCCAAAATGTTCGTTGTTTTTTTGGCTCCTAACTCCGAAACTATTCATTTCTGCGAAAAACTCTGCAGGAATATGTTAGAGAGAACATGATTGCGCTTCCAAAAAGACATAAATATTATAAATCCGTTGAGCGGTATTGCTACAATTGATAATTTTTATTTGCCATTTTAGCATAGTTCCATATTATGAATTAAATTTTTAGATTGAACGGTTTTTCATTTTGGTCGCAAAAGTTGCATTTTTCTTGTTCTTTATGTATGTTGGAGTGCTGAGCCCGAATCCGTAGCTTCCCACCTGCCTACATTTCGATTCGAAACAGGGTCAAAATCGCCAAAAAATTTCTTTCAATTGTAGCAATACCGTTTTACGCATTTTAAAGATTAATATCGCGTTGGACCCGCAGTCATGTTTTCTCTAACATGTTTATGCACTGGTTTTTTGAGAAATGTACTGTTTTGAAATTATAAGCCAAAAACGGAAAAACTCGGAAAATGTACGGTTTTCTTGTCGATTTTGCCCTGTTCCGCAACGAAATCTTTGGTGGGAAGCTCCGGATTCAAACTCAGCAAAAAAAAACATAAGAAACAAAACAAAATTTTCTCCACCACATTTTGTAATCTGAAATCTCCTAACGACTACACTATTGGTCTTTGATGAACAACAATGAAATCAGCAGCTGTATCACGACCGAATGATGGCTACAAAAACTAAAAAACTAAATCTGATTGGACATTTTTGCTGTTGCTGCTTACTGCCCATAATCTATTATTCGCGTAACGTAACGACTTATACATTTTATGAGTTAATACCGTTAATTGTTGAATTTAATAAGAAAACTTGCAAAAAAGCATACAAAATCCAGAAGATAAGCACATTTGTACTTGCCTATGGTCGCTTTATACGGCACATCGCATTTTTTATGATCGCTAATAGAGGTGGTCGTTTAAGAAGGGTAAAACTTGTATGGACGTTATGAGAGGTGGTCGCTTAACCCATTTTCTGCCATTGGTTCGTTCACGAACCATTAATGTTTTATTTTTTTTTAACTGCAAAAGTAAAATTCTTTAGAAGAATGAATTTAACAGATGCTTTCTAGAAGTATTGAAATTGTTCATATATATATTTTTTTAATTTTTAAATTCGGTATTGTACGTCAAAAATAACGGTAAATTTGGCTAATTTTTGTACCCGTGACCCTTGTTAGGATGTTCTTCGATTTCACCTTTATTCGAAAAAATCTTTTAAACAATATTTTTAATAAATGAAGCTAACTAATTGTGAATGACGAATATTATTTACAAAGTTATAATTTTTGTTAAAAAAGATAATAAATTTGACCCTAAACTTAATGGTTCGTTGACGAACCATTGGCGGAAAACGATATCTTGTGTCCAATTATAAGAGACTCGACATTTTCTATGCAAGCCTGTAAACTGTTGAAGAAAATTGCATTCCAAACTTGCATGTATATTTATTTAACGATAAGAAAGGCATTTATTCTATTTAAAATTCATGTACAGTAAAACCCCGATTTTCTGGACCCCCAAAATCCGGAATGCCGATATTCCCGATATGTACTTATTATATTATTATACAATTTTGTTTTATTTTTGATAAGATTTTGAGCTTTTCTATAGTTTATTATTGTATACTGCTCTGTAAACTTAATGGAATGTAAATTTTGAATACAAGATTATTAGAAGTTAAAATTGTTAATTTTTCAATGATTTTATTAACACCAGGAAAGCATTTCGACAATTCAAAACAACTCGAAAATCCTAATTGGGTCCGGTCCCAACCATTTCAGGATTCGGTGGTCTACTGTAGTTACTATACTGATAGTTTTATTAGTTTGAAGCTCAACAGGATAAACGTTTTCGTTCTAAATTAGTAGTGACACAATCCGGTAGTTCAGATCTTGGAGAACCCAATAGGTTGTAAGGTTGCAAGGTTTCACCAAGATTCTCTTCAATTTGGGGGGAACACTCTGGATTACACGGGCGAAGTATGCGTAACCTATGTTCACTGATTGTTAATGACTCAGTCGGACCAAATGCTTCCGTTTTTAATGGGCGGTTCATACATTTCAATCATAGGATTTACGATATCAATTTACAAATTGTCAGTCATACAGTCATCAAATGTGTAGGCAAAATCACAGAGACTGTGACTGTAACGTGTGAATCGACTTTAAGAATGTTATTTTTTAACAAATAAACACGATCATACAAATAATGTTGTTAATTTTACCCAAATACCACAATACAGTATGACCAGGCAAAGTAAATTGACGAAAAATATTTTATATCGTTTTCCGCCATTGGTTCGTCAGCGAACCATTTTTTTCCTGGTAATCCGCGAAACCCAAAAAATTCAAAACACATTTTTTCTCTTAATCTAAGCTCAAACATCAAGAATATACAAGAAAATTATATAAAAACAATATGCGTCGAGGTGCGGCAGGAAATGGGTTAATACAGATGGTTTTTTAGACAGGTTTCACAGTAAATAAACCATTAGACAAACAAAAATTATTGCTAGTTCCAATCGATCACATTTGCGAACGCCACTCTGTATATGTTCATACTAACTACTGAAAAATAAAGCAAACAACGAGTTCACCTGCATTTACCCTGCATCAGAAAACCTGTTGCGAAACGTAATCCTGCGCCCTTTGATAAGGTTGCGATACACCTTTTTCCAATGAAAAATAAAATAATCCACTCTTACACCTGGTCTGGGACACCCTGGTTATATTTCCCTACTTTGAAGGTATTGGTATTCTACACATTCATACTGAATTTCATCCTTCCAGTTTTTCTGCCGTAGTTCAGCAAATTGTACCCAGGCCGAGCTAAATTTGTCTCCATCACATGCATCAACAAGCGTAAGCTTTTCGATGATTTTTGTTAAAGTTGATTTTGAGGAATAGGGCTTGTGGTCTTATCGCATATAACAGCATACAAAGTGGCTGCCATTTTTGGTATGCTACTACCAAATGTGCAGATTAACCTAAAGAAAGTGAGGTAGATTATATCGGGTCCTTGCATTCTATCTCTCTTATTCAAAAAAGTAACCCAATCTGGGTTAACCACCCATATTGTAATAGGCGGAGTACATTCACCCATCGACCCAAGAGTTATACGTTCCCGTTATGCAGTTAGGCGGCCAACGACCGACGTCGGGCTATCGTGTCATATTGATGATGAATGCAGTTAGGTAAAAAACATATCAATGTGCTCACTTACAATATCGTCTCTAAGCGTCATATTGCAAAATCTTATAAAAATGATCCTACGGCATCCTGTCAAGTTTCGATTTTGTCGACTTTTACAAATATCAATAGTTTAAAATGAATCAAAGATATTTGCGAAGGAGAAGGATTTCGCAAATTGACTCATTTGTGCCTGGATCGGGCCATTACGTGTTTTGCAGGTGTGAAGTATTTATTATGCATCAATTCAAAGAAAATTTTATGTAGTTAGTTTTGTCTTCAGACTATTTTTCGGTATCTATTACCGATTTTGAAATAATCCAAAAACTGATAAAATACGACCTTTCTCCCTATTTCTTCTCTGTTGCGGACCCCCTAAAGGGCAGAATTTTTTCCCATAAGCAGACGGCCATCCCCAGAAAAAAATTCAGAGATATATTATCTTCGCCGCTCGATGGCCTTAACACTAGAAGGGTTAGGAATTTTGTATACCCAAAAGGGTCAGAGCCGTCAATTTGACGGCATAGGTGTTTATAGCTGAATTGGTAGTCCCATAAATATAAAATAGTTAAGTAAACTAAGAAATAAGACAATATCTTATTATGAATTGGAAATTAATGTATTTCTGAAAATTGTTTGTAAAAATATTTATTTTTTAATGTGATGACCGATGGCACATTGTCATCAAAAGTTTTTTTTTACATGGCTAAAAAGTAATAGTATAATGCTTTTTGAGTCATCTTGAAATGCACATTTACACTGATATCCTCCGGTGATCCTTTTTTCTTATTGCTTTTGTCATAGCCAGTTTGACTAGATATGGGTGCTTGGCAATAGAAACAAACGCACCCAGGCCTTCCTCAAACCGAAACATATTCGGTTTTTGGTAATATGTACTATTTTATATCTGTGTTAGTGAAATGTACTTCCCAGACCGTTGCATAAGTTGATATAAGAAAAGTAAGGGCCCGTGTTGGCTCCGAGAGATACACGCAATGATCATAAAGCGATCGCAGATCGACAAGAACACAAGTACGCAAGTGTATTTCTACCATGAAGAGGAAAACATTCCACTCGTTTGGTAGGACTGACATATGCACCATTTGTGGTAATATAGCAGATTTTCATTGAAACTCTAAAGGTTTGTGTTCGTAGAGACGACTCATGGTATCATCGCTCAGCGATCGTAGTTTTGCATCCAATTTCGAGCCGTATTTCAATATTTTTTGAATGGTTCTAATTTCCTAGTATCGACTATAGACTAAAGGAACATCTCTGTATAGAAAATATACCCATATAGTGCTCAAAACCGGTGGTTTCACTTCGATCGCTGAGCGATGATCCCATGAGTCGTCTCTACGAACACAAACCTTAACCACTACGGAAGCTAAAAATCAGAACTACGAGCATTATACATATGGCAGGACTGGCGGTAGATTGGTGTCTATGCTAGACTTACTGCTTTGCAGGAACTCTAGTCTTGTAGATCTCTCTCTCTCTATCTCTCTTGTAGTTCAATGTATTTTATAAATCTTAGTATTTAACTTTACTTCATCTAATGACTAGCGCCCAATGTTTTATTAAGTCCGTATACACGTTGTCTTCAAAGTTTCAAGAAACACCTATTCCGCCTGTTACTTCCTGACGTGCACTAATTTTGGGGAAAGTATCAGTACTGAGCCCCATATTTGTCCAAGAAAACTTTCCTCTTGGCAAACACCATAAAAAAATTGTTTCAGAAAAACAAAAATTTGAGTTTGAATTTTTATACCCGTCACTATGTGAAAGGGTATATTAACTTTGTCATGAAGTTTGCAACGCACAGAAGGAAGCACCTCCGACCATATAAAGTACATATTATATATTATTAATCAGTGTGATGAGATAAATCGATTAAGCGATGTCCGACTGTCTAAGAAAATTTGTTTCCTTTATGAATCAATCTTAATTAAACTTTATATATATCCACGAACGGATGGAATCTGAACACTACATCATAGGGCTATCATACAAACCAACATCTGAAAATTAGGTTCTTCTAAGAAATTGTTTTTTTTTATGAACTAATCTTAACCAAACTTTACCCAAATGTGTTCCTAGTAAAGTTTCAAAACATATGAACTAATCTTAACCAAACTTCACCCAAATGTGTTTTTAAGGCCTCAAAGCATAACTAGGAATGGATGGAATCGGAATATTACGTCATATGGTCATCAAACCAACGCCCAAATATTAGGTTCTTGTAAGAATAACTTTTTTCTTTTTGAATCTTAACTAAAATTCATCCCAGTATTCCTGGACTAGCCTTAATGCATCCAGGAACAGATGGAATCCGAACACGTCATAGGGCTGTGGTAAAAATTGTTAACACAAAAGAAGCTAAAGTTTCATTCAAATGTGACGGGTATTCAAATTTCGACCGCGCCCGAATTTAGCCTCGGTCTTGTTTGTTTTTTATTTAAATAAAATTCTAATTTTGAAGCTATACAATTTTCGGATTTCCGAAAAAAAATTGTTTGTTGAAGTAACCAATTTTTACTGGACCAAAAAAAAATCGAAACTTCCTCCTTGTATTTGAACTAGTAACCAGTAATGACTCGAAAGTATTGAAGAGAAGCGCTTCTATTTTCTAGTTCGTTGAATCTGTAGAGGTAACTCTCTTCAACATCCCTGTGACCAAAAATCTGAAACCCTCAGGGGAGCTGAGGTTGAGTCGAGTACTTAATCAGGTTAATTTATCAAACAGATTGGAATTTAGTTTTTTCCAGATTTCTGCTTAAGCAATTTGTTAAACGGCCGACGACCACCGTTTAATTTTTCACGTTAAACTGCTGTTTAAACGCCTGATTAACTGTTTGTCAATTTCTTTAAACGGTGTTTAGTTAAACCGACAACCATCAGTAAAACCATGAATTTTCATCCGGCCCATTTTATTTTAAAATTAAAAATATTAATAGTTACTATACTGAAATATTCAGTTGCTAATAAAAGCTATTGATTTAAAAAAAAATTAAGCTGAATGATGTTTAATTTTCTGAGACAAAAACTATTCCACATTTGACATACATGTACAGTACCTACTTAGCAGAATCCGCTGATCATCATTCCTTACGAACGTTCCACCAAATACAGACATGGCTCGGCAACGTTTTAAAACCAGAATACTTGGGCTAGAAGCGAGCCCAGGTGGGATTGGAGCCTGTGATGATTTCGGGAGAAATCATCCCTTCATACCTCTTATATGTATACCAACACCTACCGACAGTTGACCCATGATACTGTATGTATTTACGTAGGTACCTTATCTTCTGCATGTTTCACATTCTACAAGTAAACTAAAAATAAAGGATCGTCCAATAATAGTTACTAACGCTTTTCTCTATTCTTTACTGCCCTAGCACGAGCATGAGCATATTTCGTGCAGGTGGAAAATTATGTGCAATTCACATGAAACATGAAAACAAATCGTCCCATTCACTATGAAAGGAGTACACACACAACAGATGGCGATAAGAGCATGCAATTCGCTTTGCCACGGAGAATCCTCACGAGATTGATGGCCTCAATACATCCTTGTGTTCTACCCTTTTTCTTTTTTTCACTCGTCAGCTCATGATGCATCCTCGCTCACCATACAGTTCTTATGGGCATCTTGAAATGCATCACCATCATTTATAATTGGATTACACTATGTTCACTTTTTTTTTCTAGACTGGATGCTTAATTATATACCATTTAATGTGCTTTTCCATATATGCCGAGTGAGGGGGGAATGCTTTTTTTCAAGGGGCGCGCACAACAGTAGCTACAATAATTATTTAATTTAAATTTTAAGATGTATTCGTATATTTTAGCTATCAGCCATAGTCAGCGATTCACAATATGTCAATTCGTTTGGAAAATTATTGTCACTGTGGCCGTTGACTTAAATCTGTGGATTCACTATTATGTATTCCAAAAAAGAAATGTAAATAAATCTAGAGAGATATACTGATTTGATGTCCATTATATTATGGACATTTCTTAAAAGAATTGCCTTGTCCGCAAACGCTTTTTATGATTTTTTTCTGAGACCCATTGCGATTAAGTCTAAAATTTGGCGGTTACAAATAGTTACTTTACTTCAATTCAAATGCATTTGTGATTTTAGCGTGCATGCGCTTACCCGAATTATGACACTATCCGTTACAGATACGCGGTTCTGACCGAACCAATTCCAAAGCAATTTTATCACCCAATCCCGAAAATGAATAACCAATATTCACACAGTCCAAAACCAAACATCCTCCACCATTCGAACGGTTCGCTTGGCGAATTGAAAAGCAATTAATCCAATTGGGAATTTATATGGCGAATTGTATATTTCACATGACTGCTTTCCCTGAATACGCGAGCATAAGAATGGAAGTATAGTAGAATTTCCTTTCTCATATTGGATGCATACTCGCCGTACTCGAGAAGATATGCAACCAAAATGGTGACCTAGTCCATGACCACACTTATTCCACACGCATATATGTAGGTATGTACATTCATTTGAGTAGATACACTTTTGACCCCCACGATGGAGAAGGACTCTGAATATAGTCTAGGCTAGGCTAGGGTGTCGTCGGGTGAATGAATGGTATGGGGCGAGTAAATTTTGTCTCTGTGTCGTATACGCCGTATAGTACCTCTTACTTTTGTGTCGTATGCTTCACAACCCTGACCAATGATGCATTTCCTGTCCGCAGATATTATGCTGAATATGAGTTGCAATTGCACATTAATAAATGGACAGGATGTGTAGCCTGGGAATGGAATATTGTGGCTTTGTTTTCACCCTTTGGTCTGGAAATAATGTGGTTTACAGCATAGCAGTATAAAGAGTATTAGAGATCAAATGCACTATACCAATGTGCATGTAAGTGCCCATAAACGAGGATCAGCACTTTGTAAGTTGTGCAATTGTACAACTATGCATAGAGCTAAAGGTCAGATTTATTAATTAAGTTGGACCGTATGTGCATTTTGCTGTAACACTGAACTTATTTATGAGTATCTTTCGCTATGGCACGGGGTGGCTCTCTGTGATTACCAGCGGAATAAATTTCCAAAATGATTATAGTCAAAAGGTGAACGTATAAGGTGATAGAAGTTATTTATGGGAGTGCCCAATTTATTTAGATACATAGAATCCGAGCACTATGCCATAATAGTATTCAACTATGAGGGAGGGTTTTAAAATTACAACACCACGCGAAATTATCTCTCTGCATCGTATCGTATTCCTGGACAAAAAAAAACACGAAAACCGTACAGCAGCGTTTATAATCAAAAGCTAAACGAAGTCATACTATTTGTCATATTTCTAAAAAGATATTCGTATAAATCCTTTCTTCTTCTATAACATAAAACGCTGCAATAAATTCTCTCCATTGTTCACTTCATCGTGATAAACGTGTATATTAATGCCCGGACAAAAGGAATCCTCTTGTCGCGCAAAGTTTTGTATTTTATATTCAACGGCCAAAATAAAAAGGTATGGACATGAGGTATAGACGTATATGTTACGGCTACAATACTATACTAGATGACAACGGATGTAGGACATACAGCCAAACCCTTTCGGACCATCGCTGTATGTACGAAAATCCTCGTCGTTCATACAATGGCGAAACGATGTAGTATGCAAATCGACTAGCAGTTGAAAGTGGTGAAGGTAAAAGTTATGAGAAAAAAAAAGAACCATATCCAAAACGAATTGAAGGACTCGCAACATTCAGCCTTTTATGATGATATGGTTACCCACACACACACTGCGCCTGGGCTTTATTTAGCCACATGGAATCACCGCATCAGAACCTCGGTGAAACCTTCAGCCAGCTTTTTTTATCTGGCTTTGTGAAAACAATGCTCGCCGGAATACCGATACCGTGGTACATACAGAACACCTTAAGGCAAGGCTATACGGTTTAAGTCTAGGTCTAGAAGGTACACGGCAATAAAAACTCAGAGATGCTTTGTGTTTTTCACCAAATGATACGGTTGTATGGTGGTCGGTTTATTACGTTTTCATATATCACTCAAACTGTCCACAATATCGATGATGGCGGATTAACAATGTGCCTGCCTATGTAGAGCGAAAACAAACAAAGACGACAACGACAAGGACGAGACGACTATCGCCTTCCATAAAACCAAACAATTCAAATTGCACCATCCGTTCCAATTGTTCCCTGTTTTTCCAAAGTTGACTCCTAAATTGTGATTCTTATCACTTGGGGAGAGACGGAGAGAATTGAGCGTTCGTAGATGAGGGCTAGCACTGAAAAAGACAACAAAAACAGTACACCATAACCCGGAACACAAACCGAACAACTGACAATATTCCTTGAGCTTTATTCTTTCGGGGATTGCATTTTTATTCTTCCTGTTGAGTCACGTGGGATGGTGGTCGAACTAAAGGAGTTTTTTTTTGTGTTTTGTGTTGTGTTGAGTTTTTATGTTGCTCCTTGCAAAGTATGGGACATTGTTAGTCTAAAATCAAAGTCATTGGAGACAAAGAAAAAAAAACCTCGCATGAACACATAATACAATACCATAGTATTGAACACCCAGGAATTTGAAAAAAAAACTAGCGCGGAGAAACCAATTTTCCATTGTTGCCATAAGGAAGGATAACGTTTGGGAAGTTGGTGGAAAATAAAATTCGATTTGACCGTACATATAGAAAAGGGCGAAGAATGGTCTTTCATTAGTTGAATCAGAATGGAATTGTGTGAGGCCACCACGGGATAGCGGGAAGTAACGTCTGTTTTTTTTTCGCCGTCTGGCTAAATATCCGAAATAGACCGAAGTTGTGTTCACATGTCGGCAAATTTGATTAGAAATGTGAAAATTGCCCAAGCAATATTTTTAATAAAAATTATTGTGGAAGCCGACCTTACCCATAGTGGAATTTCACGAATTCAATTTTAAATTGTGTTTGAAGTGTCCTTGTGAGGTGCAAATTTTTCACGGACTTCGTAAAATGCAGTGGTTTCCAATCTTTTTGCAGTTCGTGCCCATTTGCCGAGGTTGGCTAATCTTGGCGTGGATCATGGTGTTTTTCGAACTAACGAGCTTGTGACGGACTATGATCTCACTCAGATGTTAAACGAGTACCCATTTATGGGGATAAATAACACTGCTGAGTGTGATGCTGATCTCATTACCTCAACAAAAAGCACATAAGATCTTGGAAATAGGATGTCACTAACACATCCTGCGGCCTTAGTCCAATGCTGGATTGTCGCGCCTGTTATTTATTTATTTTAAGTAGTTATGAAGTCCCCGTGTTTTCCTTCTCTGATTAATTTAAAAAAGACCACACAAATAGATCAAATATGTATACAGGGTGTCCCGCATTGGGCGGTCAATACTGTAAGGGTTGATAGCGCAATTTGTTTCAGCAAGAAAATTCCCAATACAATCGGATTTTTTTTTACCGTTACCTTGTTATCGCTCTTTTTGTGAAAGTCATCGAAAAGCGTGACTTGTCACGCAAAATCGTAATTTGCAGCACTCCTGATGACTTAATCCAAGATTTGATTTCAGTTTCAGAAACTACAAAAAATTTCCCAAAACCTGAAGTTTTTTCTGTTGCCAACATTATCGGTACTTTCAAGATACAGTTACTCAAACTTAACAGAAATTTCAAAATAGATTTTTCATCGAAAATTCAAACAGTAATTGCATAACGGTGCTTTATACGTACAACTCTGCAAAGTTGATAAAAGTTGCTTCAACATGTTGGCTTTCCAACGGTATATCACTTTTCTTATTTACATTGAAGAATTTTAGGTAAACACGCATTGAATGGTAAAAATCATGGCTTCAGTGGAATCGTTAACAATTTTCCCTTGACTCGAAAAAAGACATACAAAGGCACTCATAATTCGGGATCGGGATAGAATCTCGCTACATTATTTTGACCAGAACTGTAAGATATTTGAAATTTGGTACATTGTTTGGGAAATGCAACGGTACTTATAACGGTTAAAATTTAACATTTGCTATTTATGGCAGATAGATGAGTGCCCGCTTAAAATGCGAGAACTTTCAAAGAATATTTGGAAAACGAATTTCCCGGAAAGTGGATTGGCAGATTTGGGCCAGTTGCGTGGCCTGTGACGAGTCCCGACCTTACTCCCCCAGATTTTTATTTATGGGGTAACTTAAAAAGCAGTGTCTATTCCGAGCCGATTACCTCCCGGGAACAGCTGCTGCAGCGAATTAATGATGCTTGTGACAACATTAAGGAAACCCCTCCTGAAATCCTTCGGGACGTTTCTTCCATGCGCCGAAGGTGTCGACTCTGCATACAAAATGGTGGAGGCCAATTCCAGCAGTATTATTCCAATTCATCAAACAGACCCATTTAATCATTAGTTAATATTTTTAGTTTATTGGTTCTTTCTCATATTCAAAACTTTATTTTCATTTTTATTTAACAAATTTTCAAAATTGCGATAGTAAAATATAAAAAATAAATGAGTAAAATGTCAGTTTAAATAATCCGATAAGAAAATAATTACCTTGTTTTTTTATCCAATATGTGTAATTCTAAAATCCCGCAATGTAAATATGAAAAATGATATACCGTTAGAAAGCCAACATGTTGAAGCAACTTTTATCAACTTTGCAGAGTTGTACGTATAAAGCACCGTTATGTAATTACTGTTTGAATTTTCGATGAAAAATCTATTTTAAAATTTCTATTAAGTTTGAGTAACTGTATCTTGAAAGTGCCGATAATGATGGCAACAGGAAAAACTTCAGTTTTTGTGAAATTTTATGTAGTTTCTGAAAGTGAAATCAAATCTTGGATTAGGTCATCAGGAGTGCTGCAAATTACGATTTTGCGTGACAAGTCACGATTTTTAATGACTTTCACAAAAAGAGCGATAACAAGGTAACGGTAAAAAAAATTCCGATTGTATTGGTAATTTTCTTGCTTAAACAAGTTGCGCTATCAACCCTTACAGTATTGACCACCCAATGCGGGACACCCTGTATAAATAAATTTGACATCTCTAAAGACACCAGCCCAGATGGTTTTCTTCCGATTTGTTTCAAAAAAAATGTGCAGAAAAAATAAGGTATCCTCGTTCATTGCCTATTTAACCATGTTATCCAATCACAACACTGGAATTTACGCTATGTCGTGCCTCGTGCCTATATGCATTAATAAAAGTGGCGGCAGAGCTGAAACTCAAAATTATCAACGAACTAGCATCCCCTCGTAAATCCTTAAATTATTTGACCTGCAGGATGACCTAAAGTCTCTCAAAAATTTGTCGCAGCTTACCAAAGCGGCTAATAAATTCCAATCAGACTTTTTACTAGTTAAACTAATTCAAATCAATTTCCATCAACATCAGGCGTTCCTCAGGAATCATATGTTGATCTACTTTAGTTTTTAATTTTTTTTTTTAAATATTCAGAAACTATATAAATCCGCCATGTAATTAGAGCGGACGAAATCAATCAGTATACATCGAATAAAAAAGTATGCATTTCAACACATTTTTTTAGTGATGTATTTTTTCTGTATCATCAAAAATACAGTAAAACAGTTCTCCACTATCAATACCAAAATATTGATTTACACGACAATTTCTGAAATCTAAATTTGGACCCCTCCCGAAACAAATTCCTGGCTACGTCCCTGGCTTCAGTGAAACATCGAGCAGATAAATTGATATTACCAGAGTGACCAAAATCCGCTTTTTTTTATTTTGTCATCAAAATAAAATAAAATTATTGGCCATATTGCAACGGTTTGAAACAACGGTTAACTGGTGGTGGATTTCCAAAGAAGTTCGATTCAGAATGATGGTGTTGAAGCAAACCATAATTCCTAGACGGCATCAAATTTAGAGTTTTGCCCCCACCACTTCCTTAATCGTCACGCTTCTCTAGGGGGTGGCGCTCCCAGTTTAGGGGTTTGTGTTGCTGGAGATGACTCATTTGCTTATTTATTCGCCAATACTGAACAAAAATAATCCAATGCCAGTATCATACATAAAAAAGGTAAAACAAGAACAGGCTAAGGGAGGAGGGCGTAGATGGGGCGGATACTGCACACCTTTCATATTTTATAAGGAGCTACCATTTAAAACAAATTTAAAGTTTTTCGCAACATTTTATCAAAAGATATAGCTGAATATAGTTTTGTAGGGGAGATAGGGGTAGGAGTAGTCAGAGCGGCTCCACTTTCCATCAACTTCTAGGATACGTCACAATAAAAATTTCAATTCGCTAGCGATATTTTGTCGGACATTGTAGCCGAATTAAAATATCAAACAGGGGTAATTTGTATGGGAGGTAAGGAAACCCTTGGTCCGATCTTCCTCCCATACAAATAAACTTGAAATTTAATATTTTGGGTTTTACGTGTCTTCTAGGTCTGCATGGGTGCACTATTAGAACTCGGTCTCGTCTACTATTGCTTTGTTAATGGCATGTTAACTTTCTGTTGACACTCTGTTTACATTCTGTTAACACTCTGTTGATGCTCTGTTAACGTTCTGTAAACACGCTGTTAATGCAATGTTAAAAATCTGTGGTCTGATATCGATTGGTTAATGACATGTTAACATTCTGTTAACGGTCTGTGAACATTCTTTTAACACTCTGTTAATAGTTTGATAACGTTCCATTAACACTCTGTAAATGATTTGCTAACGTCCTCCAGAAAGTTAATCTGATAATGGCATGTTAACACAATGAAACGTTAAGTTGTTAACTGTTAACACTCTGTTAACCGTTATAGTGCATGCAATTGGTTATGTTAACGCTACTCATTTAGGGTTAACACAATGTTAGATACGCTTTTTGTTACGTTACAACGTTACATTTTTCACGGAATCATCCCCTATTTTTAAGATACCCTCCGCATAGACATATCATGACATGTCAAAATTGGTTCAGAGGTCCTTTTAATGAAGTGTGATGACTTCCAGGAAATTATACAAGAAGAAAACTAAATTCACTAATCTTATTTCATAGCACAATATGGTTAACAGTATCAAAGGATTACAGGGTGCCCAAAACCCCAAAGAAAACCCCTTGATACCGCATTTAGTCTCCGTTACGGGAAAAATATAAAAAAAAATCATTCGCGTTTTTTACAGTTATTTGTAAAAAAAAGAAAAATCGGAAAAAAAACGCAGATCTTGCTATCTTTTTTATCCACTTTTACTGCAAATCCTTCTATTTCTCAACATTTATTTTGGCGCTGCAACAGCAAAAAAATGATCTATCGCCTACACTCCAACCCGAAAAAATAACTGTTTTGTTTTGGGAGAAATGTGACCATCTTTGTGAAACCGAGAGATAAAATGCATCGTTTCGTCTAAGTTCAAATAACTGTACTGTAAAAAAAAAATTTTGAGCCACACAGCACTGTGTGATTCGATTTTAGCCGGAGAAGATATTATGGGCGATATCTAGCTTTGAACCGTTTAAATCTGCGGGACCTGATGGCATTATCTCCGCAGACTTGCAGCGATGCTTAGATATTACTTATCCATGGATAGATAGCATACTAACGGCATGTCTCCGTTTATGGAGAGAGGTTGAGGTACGTTTATTCCAAAAACGGGCAGAAGCTCGCACGCACGACCCAATGACCTTAGGCTCATTAGTATCTCTTCAACTATGCTCAAACTACTTGAACGACTGTTGATACAATCAACGAATTACTATTCTGCCACATCTCCTTTCAACGGCATAACATGCCTCCTGGAAAGCTAAGTGGATACGGCTCTGCACTATCTAGTTAGATGATACAATCTATTCATCAGAAGGAATACACGAAGGCTGTGTTCCTAGACATTGAAGGCGGTTCAATAAAATTAAACCCACTTTCGAGCCTTCACGTTGATGAGCCAATCTGCATACTAGTCAATGCGCAATTGATATCTAGACGCATTTTTACAACACTGGTATCAACGTCTATATATAGGTATGTTTGTAGAGGCACCCCACAGGGTGGTATTTTATTTCCCCTACTCTGGAAAATAGCAATCAATCAATTGCTTCCGTACCTTGAGAGGAATGGATGCAAGGTGCATATGCTGATGATGTGACAATCGCTGTTACAAGGTAAGTTCCCGGAAGTCCTTAGTGGACTGTTTGAGCACGCCCCATCTTTTTTAACCAGCTGGGCTAACCTTAGTTGCGTGGGACTTAATCCAGCTAAAACGAAGCTTTTGCTCTTCACTAGAAAGCATACTATTCCTTCCATTGGCCCTCCAACACTACGGAATATGTAGTACATTAATTTTCGCTGAAAAAAACTAAATTCCTTGGCCTCTTGTTAGACTGGAAGCTTTGTTGGAGGCCTAACATTCATAACTTGCTTGCGAAGATACAAAGAATGGGTTCTCTTGTCATAACTGGAGCTTTTCTGACCACCCCCTCGGCCGGACTGAATACGATGCTTGACCTGCTTCCACTGGATCTGTTCGGTCAAAAGCTGGCTGCTAACATGCTTTACGTTTGCGTGAAACTAATCAGTGGCGAACGTTTGATTACGGGCATTGGCTTATACTAAGTAATTTAAATACGCTTTTGGTAAGAACCATTATTGCTTGATTCCACCGAGGGATTACTGGGATAACAACATGCGTCGGGACATTAAGAACTATCTATCACTCGGATGTTCTTTATATTAACCTGTCACTTCGTCTCCCTAACTACTGTAGCGTTCTCCAAGCAGAGATTTCGACGATTATGGAATCCTTAACCTGGTTAGGTAATCATGTCGAGGGATTTCACTATTTACCTACACTGACAGCCAGGCTGAAATTCGATCTCTCGAACCAGTCTTGACACCATTAAAAGCTGTCAAAATCTGCCGCTCAGTTCTTAAAGAGACGGGTTGTTTCTTCAATACTACCCTCTGCTGGATACTTAGTCATAGTGGATTCGCAGGGAACTGTATTGCGGATCGCCTCGCCTCGCCCGCAATGCGACAAATAGAAATTTAGAGAACCATCATAGTAACCTATATGCCGATTTCCTCCTGCAGAGTGGCAGTAGAAGCGGTTGTTTTGCACAGGGACAGTGCCAGATTGACTAACGGCAGCACTTGCGCGACAATTAGGTTGATCTGGCGACAAATTGACGCGGCCTGATCAACCATATTATTTGCACTGGACAGGAAACACTTTGGTGTCCTATTGGAGAGCACGCAAGGAGGCTCCGCATTCCCCATAACGAATACTGAAGAAGTTGTGATGACGAAGAAAGCGTACATCACTCTCTGTCAATGTTTGGCCCTGGCCGAGAAATGGAGACGCATTCTCGGTTTAAGGTTTTTCTATGATATGGACGATCTTCAGGATGTCAGCCCAATATTGCTCAATAAATACATTGCATGGTATAGCAGGTCCTTTTTTTTCGGTCTAAGTGTGCTAGATATCAATCTAGTGTGGCCGCTGGACCTAATCTATCCTTAGTAAAATGTGTTCACCCGTAATCAGTGTCGTGGGGTATCACAATACCTTAGCCAAATTTCAAATGCAATAAACTTTAACACTAATAGGTGAATCCAGCCAAGACTTGAAATTTTGACGGTTGTCTGCTTAGGTTTTCAAAGTTGTTATTAATAATAAAAAATATTGAAAACCTTAACAGACGACCTTCAAAACAAAATATGCAGCACCTCTAAACGATTTGGGCCTGAACGTATAAGCACTGAAAAATTGAACTTTACGCTGGAATGACTGTTTGTCTGTGTAACTAATGTAATTTTTTCGTATGACCACACCAAACATTTTTTTTCCAAGAGGTAGGGTGAATATGCTAGTAATATCTTCTATGCGGCATCCAAAACTCAGTTTTTAGTATAAGGAGTCTTTCTGCGTATTAGAAGTGAAAATCATTGGAGTTAACACAGTTGTTATTAATATTTGGAAAAATTTTTAGTTTTGGCAAGATTTATTTTAAAAGGTACCGTTTTATGTGTTTCTTAAGACGAACTTCGACAACCACGAACAAATTACTCCAAAATTTGCACATTTTCAATTTTCCGAATTTTCTAATTTATACTTAGCTTTCTCTCTCTCTTGCATATTTACTACATAATACAAAGTCGCCAAGATATTGACCAATCTCGTCAAATTATTTATGCTTGAAATTCAACATCTTCCATAATTTCCTGTCACTGCCCTATACGTATCTCAACACGATATTTGTATCCCTTTTTAATTTATTATCTCGATAAAACGTAGAATAGGCTGCCACCTAATTAAACCTCATATACATCACATTTAAGTGTTCAACAACACTTAAATCCCGCGTCCGTTCCTAACCAGCGCCAAGGGACAAATTCAACGTTACATTGTACATACATACGTCAGGACCAACAGCCTGCCTATACTACGGCGGACAAGAAATAATCATCGCCAACATAAAAACCCTTTTTGGTAAATAACACTAATCCATGTCCTGGATATCTGCCATACACATGTCTTATCATCACGACAATCTTAATCCACGGTGAAATGCCTCCTAATTAGAAGCCTACTTGGACCTGTCACGATGAATTGTTTTGGCCAGCACATAGTCTGGCAAAAGGTTTCTTTCTCTCTTTTTCATTGGTGACCATAGCCATAGAGCGTCCATCGTCGTTGTCATTATCATGATAGCCGCCACCCTCTTCATTAGAGCTCCTTGCCAGATTCGGGAAGTCCCATAGGACTGTTTCATGTGTTCCTTTTTTTCATTATTATGTCGCCGCATATATACAAATCACAAAAACTCTGCCGAACTGGCTATGACTGCGGCGACATACGCGAGAGTAGCAAAAACGTCCATGATGGTATGCGGGGTCGCACTTTATGGTGGTGGTATGCCTATTTAACCAGGATTTTGCGTGACCGGAAACTATCAAAAAGGCCAAAAATATAGTATCCATCAATTGGCATTATACATTCGATGTTATGTGCAGAGTTAGACGCAGTTGCTGAGCAGCGTTATATAGAGGCAATCCATCTGCTCGTACCAGATATTACGGCAGAGACAGGCGAGTCCAACGTCGTACGACGAGCTAGAAAGCACAATGTCGTCTGAAACCATTTACTTTTTTGCGCTCCTTTTCATTCTGTGGTATATGTCCTCCGCTTCATTTGCTACATTGTAAGGATTTTGCGACGAGGGTGGACTATGAACGTTGACCCGAGCCTGATAAAAGTCTCCGAACGCTAATCGCACACCTATTACACTACGTAGTTACATATACGATTTGCAAAGAAATGTCCTCAGTCCAGGATAATGATGAAGATCAAAGCTGTATGTATATTAATATGTTAATTGAATTTCTCGCATTAGGTCTACGCCCGTCTTCTATGCAGGCACATAGGTGTAAGCGTCAGCCTGTCTGGTCAGTGTCCTTTCGTCGGTTTTCTTCATCTGAAGAAATACATAATCGGATTAGAGTCATCCTTACAACAAGCATTCATATGGACTTTGCGCACCACCTACTCGTATATTCCTATATATTTGGTAACTGTCGATTGATTTTCCCGCACTCCCTATCCAATGGCTATACTGATTTCAAAATAGAGTGAAATATCCTATTGCCGCCTTGAGCTCATATTTGTACCGTAATATGCTTGTATTTATGATATTTCAGATAAATCTGGAAATTTATAGAAATTATTTTGAAAATCTTGTCAGGTTCTGTGAAATGTTCCATGGCGCGTTAAATCTAAACAAGAGATTTGTTGTTAAGGGCGAATGGTGTCGTTAGAGGAGATTGCGGTATAGCATCGAAAGGTATTAGTTTGAATGCAGAAATATCTAATTAAATTTAGATTTTAGGTGTGAGCCTTAAGTGCTGTGAAGTTTCTTAGAGATTTGTTGGCAAAACAATTATTTTTTACAAAAAGCATATAGTAATGCCATTATAATAAATAACAGGCGCGACAATCCAGCATTGGACTAAGGCCGCAGGATGTGCTAGTGACATCCTATTTCCAAGATCTTATCTGCTTTTTGTTGAGGTAATGAGATCAGCATCACGCTCAGCAGTGTTATTTATCCCCATAAATGGGTACTCGTTTAACATCTGAGTGAGATCATAGTCCGTCACAAGCTCGTGAGTTCGAAAAACACCATGGAACACGGTGAGATTCGAACTCATGAGCCTGTGCACCGAAGGTGCGCGCACTAACCGCTAGACCAGCCACACTAATGCCATTATACTAGCACTTTATTTGGCATTATTTTTTGACTTAATCTTTTTGAGACGATTGTAATACATTTAATTTACATGCATTAGTCTAAGAGAGGATTCACACTACTGACAGGATTTACAAAAACACTAAATGAATCAGGCCTGTCATTAAATTCAAAATGCATCATAGAATGTACTTGCATTATTCAAATTACAGTACAATATGGTACAACTGTTATCTAACTAAATTTAGGATTTAGTAGATCAGGTCGATATTCTGAATCCCCTTTAAGGCACCCCTAATCGGTGCTAGTCAGTGAAACACAAACTTCCCGAACCGAGAAAAATCCCCAAAAATCAGTCTCCTAAAGGGAAAATCCCAAACGGCGAAAACTCCCAACTCTGCACTCAGAAACTCCAAAACATCTACACAAATATATTTACTGAAAACATGCACAAAATGCTAAACATAAAAAAGACCTCCTGTTCTACCCTGCTGTAGGTACAACATTCAAAGAACATTTCCGACCATTTACTTGACGTCTGGTAGTCGGAAGTAGGATAATAATTTTGAATTAGTTATGGAAATCCTAGCGTTATACTATTTTTGGTTTGGATATATATTTGAATGTGTCGTCATGCCAGGAGTCAGTCGGTTTGGCTAATCGAAACCATATAAAACGTGATTTAGTTTTGAAGGGTTAGGTCGAGATGTTTAGAATCAATTCAAAGGTGGTAGAGTGGTATAGTTGAATTGCCTAAATAAATGCGGTGTAGCTGTAGGCCGGTAATGTTACAGTAAGTAGGGGGTAGATGTAGTAGATTGATTTCGGAAGTGTTGGGAATATTGGTGATGGTTCATTCGTGGGGAAATGTGAGTTCTGAACAATGTCCTTAGTACACTTATTCTTCCTTGCCTTAACAGCTTGCTTTTTGGAAATTTTTAAAAACTGCAATTCGATTAGGCATTATTAAGATTTTTGTATATTTTGGTTTTTCGCTAAGAAGTCAAGTGTTGATTGCCCGATCATTCAATTGTAATGCCGGGAGGGATCAAGGGATTACTGGGATAACAATGATCCCCTATCTACGTGGTATTTGGTATTCTATACAGATGGCTCTAAGAGAGATGAAGGAGTTGGTATTGGAATCCACTCGGATGGACTAGACGTTAACTTGGCCCACTGTCTACCTGGCCACTGTAGTGTTCTTCAAGCGGAAATTTCTGCAATAATGGAAACCATAACCTGGTTGGGAAATCATGTACTCACGATGCGGGATGTCATCATATACACTGACAGTTAGCCTGCAATTCGATCTCTCGAATCTGTGCTGATTACATCGAAAACTGTTGATAGTTGTCGCTCAGCGCTTAGAGTAATGGGTCAATATTTTAACATCGTTCTCTGCGGGATACCAAGTCATATGGGATTTGAAGGAAACTACAATGCGGACCGTCTCGCTCGTAATGCGGCCACTATCATCTTTGAGGCCGACCGCAATAATATAAAATTGCCAATCGCTTCCTGTAAACAGACAATAGAAATAACTGTAATGCACAGGGCTAGTTCAAGGTGGTATAAAGGTACTACATCTGCTACACCGGGATTAGTTTGGTCACGACTTGACGTAGCCAGATCAACTAATTAACTGTCAGTAGACAGGAAACATATCGGCAAGGTGATCGGGATCATAACGGGATACTGTCCTATCGGGGAGCACGCCAGGAGGCTCAGAATTTCCTATAGTAACTTCTGTCGCAGTTGCGATGACGAAGAAGAGGAATGAAGTGTTCATCATTTTCTCTGCCAATGCCCGGCCCTGGCCGAGAAACGTAAACGTTTTCTTGGCTCAATGTATTTTCACGATACAGATGATCTGCGTGATGTGAGCCCGCTATTGCTCAACAAATTTATTGCCAGCACGGGGCTGGTTTTCAGCTTAGGTGTTAACTTTAAGGTACACTCGGTGATATCACCATGAACCTAATTTTGGTCCAAGTGCGCTAAGTGTTTTATCACGTGGTGGCCACTATACCTAACCTAACCTAATGCCGGCCACACACGGTGCGATGTTTGGTAAACCCAGCACGAAGGAGCAATGGCGCCGGAACAGGGGGGCAGCGGGGGCAACTGCCCCCTCAATATTTTGGCTAAAGGGGCAATTAGTACTACATACATTGCACTATATTAAAATATTATTCTTGTGCAGACATGTCAAACTCGCGGCCCGCGGGCCACATGCGGCGCATCAGATAGTTTTGTGCGGCCCGCGACCAGGCCGAAGAGACAATGTATCACAAAAAGCGCTAAAATTAAATATTGTTGTTGAACTAAAGTCTAAGTCTAAGAAATTTACTATAACTCGTGAAGAAGCCGGTGGCTTGAACTTGAAGTCTCTATTCTACAAACAATTTGCTGACGGTTATTTGAGGTGAACTGGTGCACCTTATTCAGCTTTACCATAGGAAACATTTGTTCCACCACATAACAATAAATGTTTTGTCTTAATATCCGAAATTTGTTTATGTTAGCGATCAATTCAGGCTTTCAAGGGTGTTTTGGAGTACCTACAGATATTTACTGTGCTAAAGTGTTTTGGTCAGCTGTCCGAAATAAATTCTCAGAGAGTGGTTACTGATTAATATACAAAATCTTGATGTTTTAACATTTTCTAAAAATTGCAAAATTGTTTAAAGAGCATTTTGAAAAGATTTCCAGTTTCTCTATTTAAGGTAGCCCAATTTTTCCATGTCCTGAGGTTGTTAGTGACTGAAATTTATATTCATTTTTAAAAAGTAATATTCTGTGATGCAATTTTGAAATAATTTTCCGTGGTGGTTTTCGAAATTTTTATGCGGCCCGCTCAATCCGGAAGAAACTGATATTTGGCCCGGCCAGGTTTTGAGTTTGACACCCCTAGTGGATATTTTTCTTCCATCATGGAATATCTGGTTCGCAGAAAGTTGCATATGTGCATCTAGTGCATGTATACTACAAGTATGTACATGATCATTTCATTTTCATTTCTTCTTCGCTAAAAAGAGTACCTCAAATTAACGACAAGGCCAACGATAGTGAAACTATTGACCGTTGATCAACGAAAACGAGGAAGTTTTCCATTCTCCTTGTCAGAAAACCGTGCCGATGGTAGAGAATCTCACAGTAAGATTGAGCTGCTATGCTCGATTTCGATATTGTTGAATATGCCGGGAGCTTCACCAACATGTTGCGCCGAAATTGCTGATCACAAAAAAATCGAGCACAGCAAGTTAATACGGCTAGTAACATTATTTTTGACGGTTCCAGCATCAGCAGCATCATCAGAAAGGTCGTTCAGTGCTTTACGACGTCTTTAAACATGGCTCAACAATGACACAAAAACGTCTGACACATTTAATCCTTCTCCATGTTCACAGGGATCGAACAGGGAATTTAGATCCCTCAAAAATCATTTAAGAATTCGTTTCCCGAGGAAACCGGAACACAACCTTTGGGAAAATCGTTTCATCTTTAATTTTATAAAACTATATAAAATAAAGAATATGCTTATAATCTTCACAGACACTTCGGAATTACAATGAGATCAAAATAGGTAACAAAAAGAAACTTAAAGGTTAGTTTCATATTGAAGACTATTCTAGGTGGTTTCTGATCCGTGGTGTTCTCTAATATTTACAGGATACAGAATATTAAAGTGCTAGAGCTAGAGGTCCGGTAAATGGTGACCGCTTAATTTCATATGTATTTGAGAAAAAAAATCTTGCCCCCCAATAAAAAATTCGTTCCGGCGCCACTGCGAAGGAGCGGTCAGTATTGGTTTACCTTAGACTGACTTAACCACACTGCTAACACTGCCGAATACCGACATAATAACGAAATTAAATTCCCCAATCATCTCTGTACCAGGGGTGTGTTGTGTTCATAATTTTCATCTTTTGTACCGCACGGTTTGACAAACACCGATCAGTGTGGTTGCGGTCTAATGACGGTAATTTTCAATTTTGAAATCAGATGAATGTTAACCGGCAATTTTTGGTAGTTTATTGGCCAACTTTTGGTTGGATTTTGTGTGGTGCACATGCGCATTGATTTTATTTTTGTTTTATAAAAAAATTCTTTGATATTCCAAACTTTCGTTTTGATCCATTTGCTAAAAGTCCATTTTAAGCGCCTCTGAACAATTTTCCAATTCACAAATATCAAAAAATCAGAAAAGTTTTCCCTTAGGGGAAAAATCTTGGATAAAAAAAAACGTTATCATCATAAAAAGAATAAATCATTCCTTCGTTGCCCTTTACGTCCTCTCCATTCATAAAGCTGTTCGTCTCGTTAGCAATTAAATTCTGCGTACATCGAGCTGTGCGGACATTATCATGTGATAATTGCTATAGATTTATTCACCAGCATGGCCGAAATGATTGAGTGGTAAGATAATCGGTTGGATTGGACGAGGTTTCGAGTCCACAAAAAATCAGATTTTTTTTTCCGTTTAATAAATTTCCAAAAACAGTTTTTTTTTTAGGAATTTAAATTTTAGGAATTTCGTGTATTTGCGTGCCGTAGCGAACATTTTTGGTACATCGTATACTCTTCTCTGCAAATATTCAGTAGTTTTTTTTTCTAGTTCGATGACTTCCTGAAGAAAATGGTTAACTACCTTCTCTGATTTTTAATGGCGGGGATCCCGTAAATCCGGATATAGAAACGGACGGACGTAATCGAATATTCAATTCAAACTTTGCTCGACATTTTCAATTGTATTAAATTTCATTCATTCGTAACCGTCCGTTCTGTGCATCCAAAATCATTTGTCACTTGCCCTTCTGCTCCTATCCATACTGTTCTGTGCTTCGGCTACAATTACCCGAATCCAAATGACTGAACAAAAGACTGGGTGATGATATTGTTAAAGTTAGTAACTTCGATTAGAGCCAGCATAGCCGAGTCGATTGAGTGGCATGTTCAGTAGATTGGGTTGGACAAGGTTTCGAACCTCCAGAAGAATTCAAATTTTGTTTTGTCTTTTTATTTTCTGTTTAGTAAGTTTCCTAAACATTTTATTTTATTTTGGTGGTCATTATACTGTAGATACTAAAATGCCTGTCGTTTTATTATAAGGAGATTTATTTTCTAATGTTCTGTTAACGTTACGTTAATACAAGTGAACGTTATGTTCAAAAGTACGTTCGTTTAAACGAGCTTCCACCGTTATCCTGTCACTTCAGATGTCCAAAAATCCTTTGAAACCGATCACATACATTCGCTCAAACATCGCCTTTCGAACGAAACCCATTAAGACCAAACTCTGTTTCCTGAAAGAAAAAAATCCTTTTTGGTGGTAATATCCGTTTTCAAAAACTCAAAATTAAAAAAAATAATTTAATTTTAAAGGACTCGTCTCAACGAATTTTTTGTTTTGATATCCATATCGTCTATAGCGCACTTCCACAGAAAAAGGACATTTTGTGCCCATGGCCATCTTTCACATAATAAGTGCCAATGACAAAATATTAAGGACTGCAGCACTTAACTACCATTCAAGTTTCATCGAAATCCGTCTACGGGGAGAGCCAGGAGAAATATTTGAAGGATGGCTTTTCGTTCACTTCATTGGTGAATTTACCGCTATTCCCGCCACTCATCCAAATTGTGATTCACCAATTCTTTGTCAGGGCCATCAAAGAATAATGTGTACCAAATTTGGTGAAGATCGAACGACTGTAAGATAGCTTTTAAGCTTCGTTACGTTTTTGTTACGTCACATTTTTTCACTGAACGTTCCCCAGCATTTCAGATAGCTTCCGCAAAGACATACACATACATACATGTAAAAATTAGCAGTAAACGGAAATATTGAATGTCATAGGGAAAGCAGCAATCCGTTCGACTAGAGGCAGATCAAGTGGACGACTGAGAGCTCGTTGGGAGCAATCAGTAGTTCTTCCCTAGTATTTAAATTGTTCTAAGATGGTGGCTTAAATCCATCCATCTGTTGTTACATAAGCTGCTTACGTAGTTTCCCTAAATTTAAAGTTTATTCATTTAAAATACAAATATTATAGTTGAACTGATATCTACTTAATTGTTTCACATTTTAGAATCAACACTTTTTCCTTTTTTTTTATGTTTGGGTCTTAGCTTATTTCGCTATACTATAACGGAAAAACGCCAAGGACATAGTAATAGTTAGGTCCCTAACTTTTTTCATTTATATTTGTTCTGTATGTGTATGTACATACATTTTGGCACAATGAATAGAACAAACAAAATGCAGCACACACAACTCATCCTTTCCTTATCACGGCGCAGGATTATGCTGTCATAGTCACATCCTACCTTCACCATTATATTGTCGTATTTTCATTCGTAAGCACTATCATATAAACTTTAGGGATTGCTTTCAAATGTCGATATGTGAACGCATTTCGTGCATAGTGCACTCCGGATTCTTACATCGCGTGTTGCCCTTGCGATAAACAATGCACCACAGCAACGATCAATAGAAGAACGCTTGTGATGGCACTGGCATTGGGTTATTATTCTGATTTAATCAGCAGATTGCATGCGCGACATGCAATCAAAAAATCTGAATGCCTAGGGCAATGTTGACACTATAATGCATCACATCCATATATTGATGAAATGGCAGGCTCAGCCTAAACTGTGTAATAGTCTCCGAGGCCTTGATTCGGATTCTTTCCTCCTATAGGTAGTTCTGAGATGCACTGCACTATGCAGCACAATTTGGAACAATGGCAATCCCATGGTATGGTATGGAATGGATAGGATATAGTTACCATGTGTATATGGTGCTTATCCCATTGTTTGGTGATTTTTCTAGATTGACAATGCCATTACATGTATGTTTTCTAGCGGATGGTGTGTTGTCGATTGGTACAATATTCTGAGAAGAAACTCAAATAGAAGCACGAGTATCAGTGGCGTAGATAGCTTGTCAGAGGGGGAAGGGATCTGTGATCCGGACTTTCTTTTTGCAAACGGAAAATGCATTTAAATTAAATAATGGAATTATAACTGAACAATCCGTTGAATGGAGATATCCGTTACACCTTAAGGTCCATCCAGACTGTTGTCATTGCATCCAAATTGATCGCCTTTTAGGTGTGCGTCCAGTTTTGATATTCAATATGGCAACTCATACTCAACCAACCGCTTTGACAACCGCTTGTCAAATTCAAAATGACAATTTTGTAACTTTTGTTCTTTTTTTTGCGTGAAATTGAATAATTCTTGAATGGCCATGTAATAATTCAAACGCGCAGAGTCCGATTTTGATAATCAAATTTGAAAAAAATCACCAAAATTAAATTATGGTTATGTCTTTTTCTGTCTCCATCTGGTTGCTAGTGTAAATGCTAACTAGCAACCAAATGGCTGTTCATGATGCCAGTTTTTGGACGCGCAACCATTTGGCGATGAATCTAGATGGACCTTTATGTTCAATGACTTCGAGAAGGCGTTTGACAGCGTTTTTTATGCTTAATTTTTTTTAAAGAATTAGTGAAAAATCATATTTTTAAACGAATGATTTGGTCAACTCTCTTATGCACAAATAAATTCCTGCTGGAGCATTACGAACTCAATAAACACACTCAATGAGCAGGACCGGATTTCCCATAAGGGCAACTGCTGGTGGCGGGAAATATTTAAAACTTGCTAATTTTTTTAATTTTTATAGGTATTTGGAAAACTCAAGAAGTTCGTTATAATTTATTATTGTTACATGTATTCGCCTCAATCTATGGCGCCTGATCACAACCTCACCTTAAATTGTATTGTGACTGCGCCCTCCAAAATTGGGACTTATTCTGCTAGTAGCATTCACTCGAAACGGCCTACCGACGTGTCGCGTAATTTGGTTAAAGTTAAACTAGAATGCATCTTCGTTACGCATTGGCTTCATTTGAAACAAGTAAATATGCTATTCCCTGCATTTACGCTTCAGCGTCTATTTTATAGGAGGCCTAAGGGCTTCATTACACAGTCATATTTCTATTATCATATCATTAAGCCTGGGGTCCAACAAATTTTTCAGTAACATGTTTGCATGGCATAAGAGTGTGATGTGGTGGTTTCACAATTTTGACGTTTTGTCGAATTGGTCATTATATTTTGAGAATAACACGTCAAAAATCAGACAAAGAATTCATTAAAATAATGAAAATCAAACGTTGCATTTTTTCGGCGCCTAATGATATTTACCCTAACCCATAACTCTGAACACCTGTTGGACACATTTGAGCGAAAGGTTCTCCGAAGAATCTTCGGGGCCGTTCGTGAACGAGGTGAATGGCGCATCCGGTACAATCTTGAGTTGTATCAGCTGTATGATGAGCTACAGGTGTGGAAGATCGTGAAATTGCAGCGACTGCAATGGGCGGGACATGTACAAAGGATGAACGACGATCGCATGCCCAAAAAGGTGATGAACGCGCAACGAGTGGACGGAGCCAGATTGCGTGGACGGCCGAGAGCCCGATGGGAGCATTCGCCCACCAGATGCTAGGCTTTCGGAACTGGAGGAAAAGGTCGCGTGATCGCGACAATTGGAGGTTTTCAATCCAGGCGGCCAAGGCCCGACGTCGGGCTATCGTGCCATAAAGAAGAAGAAGAATGATATTTACTGAATAACATCTGTGAGTGCGTGCTATTTCGATTTAATTTTTTTCAGGTTTTCTTTTTCAACGAAAACAAAAAAATCTCTCGAAATCGAAAAACCAAATTTTTTTCCAAATTGCACTTAATAACGGACACTGTAGAAATGCCATTGGAAATAGCAGATAAAATAAAAGCAGGTCAAAGTTACCCCTTTCGAAATTCGCGGGAAGCTGGCGTAAAATTGAGGTTTCCTTTACTTCGGTATGATGTTTTTCCATCAAATTTGATTTCTTGGAAGTTCACGATTTCCAATACTTTCCAATACGGTGAAAAAAAAAAACAACTTAAAAATTACAAAAGGTATTTAGAACATTCTGGAGAAAATGTAAATACATACAACCGAATGGAATGAGAGTGCAACATTTCAGTTTTCATGTAGTTCTCATATTTAAAAAAAAAATCCGTACGAGGCCGGATCCCTGGTCCCCTCCCTCCCCTCGCTGCGTCCATGGCAATTTCTGATAGGTCATTTCCAAAGGAAATTTCTATTATTTTAGTTTGCTGTTCAATGCACTACATTTTAAAATCTTTCAAATTTGGGGCCTAAAAATAGAATAAAAAAAAAATTAAAAATTTCACATGCATAAACTTTACTACCTTTCTAAATCGGTAGGGGATTTTTTCCAATCGGTATTATACGGTGGCCCCCATTTCATTTTCGAAAACATTATTATATTTTGGAAACGTTACGCGGTTACGCCACTGTGTACGCAATGGAAATGTCGCTTGCCAACTTTTCCAGCACCGTGACAATTTATTTTTCGAGTTTCGGATTATGATTATGTGCGCACAATCTCCGACACAAACAAACACTCATTGTTGGCTACGATCGAACAAATCCACAATTCAGCGAATTGCTAAGCAATTTGTTCATATCACCTTGATCCATTGCGAGTCCGTGACTATTTACCATTATAACCTAGGAGTACCTACGTCAGGCCAATTTCTGTTGATTTCCAGTCTGTGCATATTTTTTTTATTCTGATCGACTGCTATATGGATTTTCCTGTGTCCTGGTCCTGGTCCAGGCTCCGCAAGTAAAATGAAAGGATTCTCCCCCGGCGAGTTCAATAAAAAAGTGGATCTCGCACGATTTTCTCTCCTTTTTTTTTTATAATTTTCATATTGAATTCACTAGAAACGGCAGAATATCGTGATTTGCGGGCATTCAGAGGGATACGTAGCTATGCGTATGTGTTGCTTGTTTTCCTGGCACACAGGAACAGTCAGTCGAGGATATTCTCGATTTTTTTTTTTTTTTTTTTTTTGTATTTCTTGAGCAGGTTGAGCTCCATGAATTTTCGCGCATAGCGACGTTATACTACCGTTATACAAACGACGACGACGTATTTATCCATCGGAATTATAAAGAATGAGGGCGTATTTGTATTTCCAGCGAAAATCCACGTATTCAACATTTGCCATGGCGATTTCATAACGTCACATCGTCGCTGAAAAAAAATGTGAAGTTGGCTTATATGAGTATGCACATGGAAATAAAGCGAACTCCTCTTTTTAGTCTACCATTTATACGACTCGCAGGAAGGTTTCGACGAAATGAAAAAGGATATGGACTCTGAAGGCTCTTCTATGGTGAAACGCTGTGTGGAACGTGAACAAAATGTGAAATTGTAAGTTCACTTAGGGCAATGCACTGAGGACTTACTATGGTGAAATTGAAAAAAAAAAATATTTTCTGTATTTTTTGCAAGCGGGTTTGGTTCTTCTTTGGATTCAATATGTTAAATTTCATATAATAAAATGGTCTGTGTTGGGTATAATTTTGGAGGCCCACAATTTATTTACTAAAAATTAAGGAAAATCGAACTTCAAACGAAGGTTGCACTACACGATATTTTCCAATGCAGTAGCTAATATTTTGCTGAAGATGGCTTGGCTTCTATTCCAGTTTCATACGACACTGTGGTATACGGATTACTTAACAAAACCACTAATCGTCCGCTTCCGTGACGGTTGAAAGCGCATCTTGTTTCGCCCTTAAAAGGTACGTTTTCCTCGGCACGGCCCCAGCGGCTCTAGCGACTGCGGCTCGACCATTGGCCATTGCATATAAAAACTCATTTTTAGTTGATAATCGCTTGGCATAGCTCCACAATGAATGAACCGCGCGGCTCTTGCTCGCATGAGTGGTGAACGTGGTGCACTCGCTTGTTTGTAGGCTTCGGGCGACGGCTGCTTGGGGTAGGGTAGTTGTTTCGCACAACGGTCGTTTTCGTTCGGCCGATATACGACTAGCATGTATATAGAAAGCAGTCGCGCGGCTCTTGTTGTACATAATGCATGCACGAATGGTGAACGTGGTGCACTTGCTTGTTTGTAGGCTTCGGGCGACGGCTGCTTGGGGTAGGGTAGTTGTTTCGCACAATAGTCGTACTGATTCGACTGATACACGAATCTGTCTGTATATAGAAAGCAATCGCGGGACTCTTGTTGTACATAATGCATGCACGAATGGTGAACGTGGTGCACTTGCTTATTTGTGTGTCTTCGGGCGACGGCTGCTTGGGGTAGAGAACTTGCTCTAGAGCCGCTGGAGTCGCTAGACTCGCTGCGGCCGCGTCGCGGACAACGTGCCTTAAAGTCGTTATATAGGTACGTTTATTTGACGATCTGGTGAAGAAAGTGAGCCAGACGTTTGCAACAAATTGCGAGATTTATAAAAAAATAACAGGCGCGACAGTCCAGTATTGTACTAAGGCCGCAGGATGTGTTAGTGACATCCTATTTCCAAGATCTTATCTGCTTTTTGTTGAGATAATGAGACCAGCATCATGCTCAGCAGTGTTACCCATAAATGGGTACTCGTTTAACCCTTCTTTAGGCGCGCACCTATTTGTCACGTGGTGGCTACAATTGTAGCCCAAATAAAAAATAATATAAAAAATATGGTTCAATTTTAATTTTTTTTCCTGCTCGGTCTGCGGTCTGGTGATTGTTGTACAGAATAAAAAATATAAAATCCTTAATTTTCCAATAAAATATATATAATAAAAGAGGGCAAAATGCCAATTAGTCTTATTTTTAGTATTTTTTCATATTAACTTACTTAGGTGGACAAAATAGTTACTTTTTAAAAGGAAAAGTACAAAAAAAGTTTATAGTCGCAGAATTCAATAAAAAATCTTCGAAATGGTACATTGTGGAATTTCAAACTTGGCCTATTTTTGGGTACCCAATATTCACACTTTTTTACACAGGGAGTACAGTTTCTTGCTAGAAAGCAAAATATATTGTAAGTCAAACTGATTGAATTTTTACTTACAATATTCAGATTAACTTTTCTCACAATATTTACGCTACAATTTATAAAAATTTCATCCAGAAACTAAATTATGTTAGCAACATGTAACAGATGCACGCTGTAAGAAATTTTGACTTCGAATCCAGGTTTTTCGTGAAAATAGTAATCAATTTTTTGTACATTTATCTTGAAACCGTTTTTTTTTTGTCAAACATTTTACTGTTGCTATTTTCTATAATGTTTTATATGTAATAATATTTTTGTTTTAATGGATATCTATGAGTACCAAAAAAGTTACATGAATGGGCGCGCGGGCTACACTTGTAGCCCAGTGGACTTTGATCGCAAAAGAATATTAGTTTCTAGGCTCAAAAAATATTAAAAACATTCTTATTCGATTAAGAAGCAGCATTTTAATAGCTACTGAGCAGCTCGAATGAATTCCGTTCATATCCTGAAAATGGTTGCCAATTAAAAAAGTGTGGGCTACAATTGTAGCCCGCGCGCCCACTGAAGGGTTAACATCTGAGTGAGATTATAGTCCGTCACAAGCTCGTGAGTTCGAAAAACACCATGATCCACGGTGAGATTCGAACGCATGACCTTGTGCACCGTAGGTGCGCGCACTAACCGCTAGACCAGCCAGACTACGAGATTTGGATGTCTCTTTATTCTGCCGCCTAAAGGGCATACTATCCATCACCCTTTCTCCAGCTATATGAAAGGCGACGAAATTTCACACAATTCTTTTTCATTGTACTCCACTTTTAAATTGTTGTCCATTTGTTCCCACCCCCGCTACTGAACATGCTTACTGTATAGGTATAATGTGGACGGTGCGGTCGAAATTAAATGCACAACATTATGTATACATCTATATGCAATATTTATTTTTTTTCAGTCAGTTTTTTCTCATTTTCCACACTCGCCTCGAAGGAGTCATTGTCGCGACGCGCCGTAGTCGTCGTCGTCGTCGCCATCGTTCTCTATATAGCTTGATTTTCCGCACCACCCGTATAATATCATCTCGTCTTGCTACCGTATAGCGTTTGCCAGAATACGTTTCCTGGCAGGACGTTTTTTTTTAAAGTTTCGTATTCTGAGCAAACCTTTAGCACTTGTATAGTACGAGTAGTATATTAGTATAGTATTTTGTTGTTATTCTCGTAATTTTCCCGTCGCCTCTGTTTCATACTCGGGCTATATGCAAGTTGTTTCAATTTTCGCGTCCTCTTTTATGCAAATCCTTTTTTCTCTCGTCTTTGTTCATGACGAACATATACTTATAAACAGTTGAGGATGCAGGATCTTGGGCGTAGAACAGAACAAAATGCGATCCATATTTCTTTTCGTTTCTTCTTGTGGTTTTCGTACAGACAATTTATTTAGATGTGCATGTGCAGTGCTAAGGGCAAAGTGGGAACTATTAAAATTTTCATTGAAAAATTTTCGCTTAGAAATAATTTAAGCCGTAAAACTGTATAGGTATGTGTATCAGCAGTTATTTTTTTGTCTGCCACGGAATGGGATGTAGGATGTCTAAGAAGCTTATATAAAATTATTGTGTAACAGGTTCACTGTCAAGAATGTTGTCTGGTAGAAAACTGAGAGCATTGCGACACCATGGTTCCGAGTTTTGTGATTAAAAATCTCTTGGTTAGGAATCATTGCCGGCATATTTTACATAATAGAGAGTTTTAGCAAGTCGTTGCAAATAATACGACATAATTTGACATTCCATATAAAAATTCGCTTGCTTACCGTATACGAAACAGTATATCATAATTTAGCATGTCTTAAGGAGGCATGGACATATTTCCGTGTATTTGACGTCTTTAAACAGTTAAAATTGTCGGGTCGCGATCTTTAGCTGTTGTAGAATGAGTTGAAAAGACTCGTAAAAGTTTAACGTACAATTCGCGCGGGAATTTTTCCTTTGAAATCGGGAATTACGTATACGGTTTTTTATACGTCAGTCTAAAACTCTCTATTGTGCCTTTGCAGGGTGTTTGCTGTAAACGTGAAAGAAGGTTTGTCAATTTTGTGTTTCCGTCTAACTAAGACAGTGGTGCAACTAAGACTCCTGGATGGGGCTTAGGCCATCCATATTACCGGACATTTGAGTTTGCCTCTACAGGTTGAGTGATGGTGCTGCTTTTCAGTAATACAGTAAAACACGTGCACATCGATAATGCACAATTTTTTCGTGCACTTAAGCGTGTTGTGCACTTATCAGTGCTCCATACAAACTATCTAATTTACGTAGCATAAATGGAAACTAGGAGTATACAACTGATATTGATACAATTAAAGAAAGTTAAAGACTAACTAAATAATAGCAAAAATAAACTTGGTAGGAAAATTTTCCAGTTTACACCAAAAAAATGTGTCCATTTGTACTTTTCGTAGCAGAAGTGCTAAGGATGTGGGTTGAGTTCCTTCGGGATACTGTTTTTTACAGACACAAGTGGCATGTTAGCAATTGGCAGTACTAAATTTTTTTGAATATCATTTCCTATCAAAATGGTCAATAATTTCTAATATTGCATTACCACTCTCTTTGATATGACCCTAAATAAAACATAATGACTCCATTTAAAAATATCTCGATCTCTCATTCCTAAATTACAAGCCCCGGGACAGCCAGGGTGGTTAGGAATGTGCTCCTTGAATGGAAATCACAATTTTATAAACAAAGCAAAATGTTTCGCGATTTCAGTCTAGACGAAACCACGTAATTTCAATTTTAAGAGCTCAAACGAAAAAAAAACTTTAGGACCCCACCATGTTTAGGACCATGTTTGTCCAACGAACCTAAAGGCCTTTCTAAGCAGTATTCGGTTATATTTACCTTGTGTTCGCTGCAAAGCTGCCACAAAAAATTATTGAAAATTATAGCTCACAATTTAATATATCTTAAAGAAAAATTAACAATAATACTTTTGCGTTGAACACATAGCTGATATGGAATCCATTCTGACCTTAGTTTAAACTACTGTTTCCCAACAGGTGGACCGTCGGTGGTCCGTGAGAGCCCCGTAGGAGGTCCGCGGGGAGACCCTGGAGACTTGTTACAAAAAAGTTATATTTTCTTCTGACTAATTTAAGTCACATGCCAAACACGAGCTCTCATCGTCATGTAACAGATTATCCAGTAATTACTTTGCTGCATGATCCGTGATTATGGGAAGGTGATGGGTTGCTTATGTTCGTTGCTTATAGCCCAATTCTAAAATTATTAGAACTTATTCGATAGCAAAAATTCAAAAGGGTTTTCGCGCTGAACATTGTCACAAATCCAAGTCTAAAGACCGAGCTATACCGATTACTGGATAACTTTTAATCGAAGTTAACCCCTCGATATAAGACACATATGCGAGAAAAATTTCAACTGGTGAGGCTAGTGTCGACGCGAACAAATCAGTTTTTCTCCCTTCTCTCAGCCTGGCAAACATGGCAAATCTTAAATCATGCTTCCTAACAAGATGATGTTAGTATTTAAATTCCAGCGTAATGACGATCGGTTGCATCAGGAACTTCTGGACTCCGCCTTCGAAGAGATGGAAGCCGTACCAAATTCTCAGTAAGTAATTTTCCTCAAACTACAGCACCAAGATGATGAAGTAGGAAATAACAAACAAACAAAATAATAAGAACAATTTGTGATGGGAGATAGAGCGTAAGCTCTTGAATACAATACCTCGGAAAAAATTGAAACCTTAATTCGTTTTATTATTATTGAATTTTGGTCCGTCGAGATCCATTTTCAGGATAAGTGGTCCGCAGACGTTTCTGAGATGGGAACCACTGGTTTAGACCAACAATAATTCCATTAATACCTTGCAAGAAACCGAACAAACTATCTTCGACGTAGGAGTATAAGTCTTTTGAGGGCCAAGTAACCCAAAATAGTTTTCAACAATTAAATTTGACAAAGCCATGTACAAGCGACTTTGTAAAGCTTTCGAACTGTGGCAACAAATATTAACAAATGAGCACTACCCATCTTTTTGAAATGTGATTAATGCAGGGGTCACCATTATCAAATTAAGAGCTGATTGCAACAATCCCGTCAAGGGTGGCTTTGAGAAGGAACATCGAGGCAAGAGCATCGATCATAGATGCTGCGAATCAAGCTTTTTGTAGGTTTTCGGGACGTCAAAAATTGTGTGTAGCCTAAAATATTTTTTTTGTACATTTTCAATTACAATTTATGGATGTCAAAATTATCACTTGCTTGCAGAAATAGGAAAACGACATCCAAAAAAAAAAACCAGTTAAACAAAATCTTACGCCATTTTAAAATAGTATACGCGGTCTTTTGAAATAAAATTTAGGTGAACAATATTTTTTCCATCACTGTACATATAAAATTGTATATAAACACATGGGAGTATGAAAATGAAAATCATGATTAAGTCCCGAATTCGCATCTATTTCAAATTTACAAAATTGCTGTTTTAAAACATAAATGCGAAATCTACCCATTTGTACTTTTTCCACGAAAAAGTTAATTTTCTTTCAAAAAATCAGTTAAGAGAAAATATTTTTCCATCTCAGATTGATTTTTGCATTTGATTTGAATTTTTGCAAAATTTTCAATATTCAGAAATTTTTATTGCGAAATTTCATTTTTTGCGAAATATCCGTACCTCTAATCATAATGCATAAGCATACGTTTTAAAATATTGGCAACTAACTGTAAATCTGAATCAATGTTATTAGATAATCCCATTAGTCTAAAATGTACGTCCTATTAGAAATTCAATGGTTTATAATCTCATTAAACTAATAGGATAAAACTATTAACTTGTTTAAAATAGCCGAGGCGAAAAGTTAATAGGAGTCCCATTAACAGGTTATGGGATGTTTTTCTCTGGGTGCAGGCGCACAAAAATCCGAATCTTTAATTCACTTGTAAAAGATGTGCTTCTTTACGGTTGTTCAACTTGGAAGATGACCAATGAGATAACAACTAAGCTGCAAACTTTCGTAAATGCGCATCCTACAAATCCGCTGGCCGAATGATGATCTCCTTCGTAGGTATCACAGGCCTGGATTGCATAGGCACTTCTGTCAAAAGGCGAAAGTGGCAATTGATAGGTCATACTCTTGGAAGAGGGCCAAAAAATATAGCAAAGCAGGGCCTAGATTGGAACCCACAAGGAGCCAATGCAAGACGCTTTATTAAAGAAACAGTGGTCAGACCTAAAGACGATGACACACAGAACGAGGTGGGAAGTAGGCGTAGTTGATGCCCTATGCCCCACAAGGGGTTAACAGGAACCATAGAGAGTGAAATTCGAACTACAGAGAGTGCAATGCAGTGGCGTAGGTAGGAGGCATCAAGGAGATTAACCCCCCCCCCCCCACCCCCTCCTTTCCAGTCTCTCCTCCATATTCCTTCTTGTCTTCGCTATTTTGCTTGTATAAAATTTACCATTTATGACGGCCCTATATGCTTTTGATTTGGATTTTCAGCGAAATAAGCAGGTTTTAAACAATTTCGAGCTCTACTTACAGCACAAGCTCGCATTTTCGGCTTCCGCTACTCTGAAAAAGATCCCATTTTTTTGACGTCGTCCTGTTAGCACCTAAGGAATTTTTCATTAGAGCGGAAAAGAATAGAAATAATATGGTGGTAGCTACAGATTAAACTGCGCTTTTAAATATCAAAATATAATTATTTTTACCTGAAAATACACAGAATTTAGAAATTTCTTGTGTTCGTATCATTTCTTTAAACTGAACTGTTCGCTATTCCTGCTGAACTACGAACTCGAAGAAATTGTACATATTCAGGGGAACTCTTCAGTCTTTCACTAAATCAACTTTCCATGCACTGCAAAAAAATTTAGTCCTGACTACCCACAGGTCTCCTTCCTTCCAAAAGCTATTTACGCCACTGGTGCAATGCAATCTTTGAAGGGAACCGAATTACTGGAAACTAGTGACGTTAATGATCAGCAGCAGACAAAAAAATATTTTTCTTATCTTTATACGTCACAAATTGGATAGGAATTGGGATTGGAATAGGAACTGGAACGGGAATAGGAATATATTTGAAACATTTGCAGCTGCCTTCATTGGAGTCAAGTTTTTTAGAACTTGCAACAATTTATCTCACAAAAACAACTGTAAAAGGTTACCCCCAAAGAAAATATCGTCAGCCACAAAAAGGATTGATATAAATACAATGCCGCCAAATTACTCGCATCTTGTCTCAAGGATATGCATATTCAAATGTGATTGAATTAGTTAATAACTTCCACCAAACCAGCGCAGTGTGGTAGCGGTACGCGTCGAAGTTCATGAAATAAGTTTCGCCGCGGTTGACCACGCCGAATTTGTTAATTCGTGCGGTGTGTGTACCTTGTGCAGCTCCCGCGCTGGTTTGGTGGAGCTAATTTGTTTCAACGCTTATTATAGCGGCGAGCTTGACGAGGGTGTATTTGCTGCTATGTAGGAAACCTTTTACAACACAGTTGGTTTTGTTAGATATCATATTTTTATCAGTAACCTTGAATCCCTTGGTAACCTAGGTCGCCTTGGTAACCATAGTACACTTGTTAACCTTGGTGACCTTAGAAGCCCTTAGTAACCTGGAACTTCGCAAACCTTCGTAACTTTATACATTACATTAAACTTAAGCAAATGTTATACCCTTAACCTTAACCTTGGCATAAGCCCGAAACTCAAACCTCAACCTTAACACAAACCTTATCCTTACATTTAACCCTAATAATAACTGTTAAAGCACAGTTCATCATATTTTATATTTAATTTTTCAATTTAACACGTTGGCTACGGCAGTCATTTTCGGTTATCTTCTTTTCTGTACGGCACATGCCCCCGGGGGCATGTAAGTCGTTTTTATTCATGTACGGCACATGCCCCCGGGGGCATGTGGCTACTGCAACAGTAAATGATCTCTCACATCCTGGAATTTAATTTTAATCAATCGAAAACTAGATAAAATACTTCCTTAGCTACAAACCAGTCTTAATCTCAGCCAGGAGCCGATTCCAAATGATTATAATAATAATTGTATTTTTTTGGTTTTTTTTCACCTTTGCTTTGACCAATTGGACAATGCGACGCGAGCGTTCCGACATGTTAACACTAAACAATGTATTTTCGCGCTGCAGTAGACTACTAAATGAACACGATGCAACCAGAAATTCATTCTAACGGTGCTTTGTCTGTCATTTTATTCAAGAAATACATGCCTCCGGGGGCATGTGCCGCATATGAGTAATAATTGATTACTCCTGGGCGGCACATGCCCCCGGGGGCATGTATTATGTTTCTATTATAATATTATAGTATAGGGCGAACTAAGTAAAATGCTCCTTGTCTCGCTAAAATCGGATGAAAATTAGAGATTTTATGGCTTTCGCACCTGGAGAATGAAAAGCAAATTTTTCCCCCGCTCACAAATAATAACTAGTCACATGCCCCCGGGGGCATGTGCCGTAGCCAACGTGTTAATCGAATTATGCCAATTTACATTTTCATTAATTCCTTTCATTCTAAATTCATTTTAATTCTTTTATATCTGGCAATGCTATTAATTTCAATTCTAATTTTCACCTCATATCCTACTGTTTACATATCCGTTATACTTTGCTTTCATTATACCAAAATTATATTCAATAAATCAGTTCTGCATCAGACTCAAATCCGATCGTTTCATTTATCGATTCGGAAATCATTAAATTCATCCATCTAATACAATACTGTTGCTGCGGTACATGCACCGTATGCAATTTTCAATAATTCAAACTAAGCCCAAGTACTGAACTTGGGCATATAATATTAAAGTGCAAAATCGCGCTAACAAAGTAAAAGAACTTTGTTCAATAACCTTAACTGCGACCTAACAATATCTTTAACCCTATCTGTTACCCTAAACTTCAGAATCAGTATTTGTTTCAGTCGCGTCACTATAACTAAGAGGGCGCTTTCGCCTCGACCCACTACCACAACCTACATGCCAACAGAATACCCCGTTAGTCTAATCAAAACTGGTTTGGTGCCCCAGCGCCACATTTAAGTTGACACCAAACATATGAAACAATGACGAACCAAAACAGGAACTTTGATCCCTTGCCCCTACTCTTCCAGACGCTCTACAATTGAAAACTTTGGTGCTCATATACAAGGCATTGTTCAAAACAATCCTGCCAAAACTATACAATTCTTTTCTACTCATATTTCGGTCCTATCCTCGATTTTTTTCAAAATACTTCCAAAGACACATATAAAAAGACTTAAGCGAGAAACTGTATGCGATTTCACATTTTTCGCTGTATCTTTTTTCTATTGCACGTATCGGAACAAATTATAGCCTATGCACATTTTCAGGACAGTCTCTATCCATTGAAAAAGAGAGCAAATCCCGCGATACTCTCTACGATGCTGTAGCCCTGTTAATGAATAACAAGAACAACAAGAACAACAAGAACAACGTTTTTGGAAAAATGCGATTTTCGAACTTTTATAACTCCGGTATTTTTCAGCGCATCTTCTGCGACAACCTCTACCAAATTTGAATACTCACGACAATCCAGAGACGGAGCTACAGAGGTCCGAAAACCCGTACTTGTTCCGTCGTGTTAACATTGTCTTGGGCGCTTCTCACTTTAAATTTGTTCAAATTTTTTCGTTTTTCTGTGGCAGGCGGGACGCTCCCGCGTCTCTAGATAGCTACATGAAGTTTCATAGAAACATATATGTTTTTAATTCGCTTAGGAAACGATTTGATCCTTGTAGTTTTAATAAATTGTAGATTTTCCCGGGGGTATCTGACTGGCTGTTCTCCCGTCTTCTTCTTCTTCCATTCTTCGTCGTCTATTCTGGCGGAAATGTCGCAGCCTATTTCTACAGACTGCTCCATCTTGGATCGTGTCATCGTCTAGACCAATCCGTTGTTGTTGCTTTTTCATTTGACACATGCTGACTGATGATCGAATATTGCACATGCTGTTAAATTTATTTGCCTCGAGTCCCGTTGCATAATACTTCTTCGTTGTGAGTGAAAAATTAACTCACAGCGATGCCTTGCATGTGCGACCCTACCGCGTGCATCACATTCTCTTCGCATGGCTTTAGCAATTTTATTTAAATATAAAGCGAAGCATTGCCTCTACCTTGATTTTGTACGGTCAGGTGTTTCCTAAAAAAAAAAATTGTTCATACACCAGTACTGTTGATTCTTCCAGCATCCAACGAATATAAAATACTAAATCATATTTTCTCTCTTTACAGGTAAGTGCGCCTTGAAGTTGTCTCCGGAATCGTAAGTATAGATAGTCCCAATACCCACACCAATTGTTTCAGATTCGGACATTCTCGATAGCTTGAGAACGTAATATGTAGACTAACTTGGCGTCCAAATTTGAAGGTTTTACCTTCCAGCGTTCGTGAGTTACAGCTATTCAAATCGCAATTTTATATTTTTCCATTGAAAATTTTCGATAAATCCGGAGTTTCAGAGCATATAATCTCTCAGACTGGGCATATCCGTAAAACCCTTCGGTGGCCATATTTTAGATGGGTGTAGCTCTCAGCGTTTGTAAGTTACAGTTGTCAAAACATACGATTTCAAGTTTTAACTTTGAACGCCCTACTTGGAGGAGCTATATGTTCGCACTATTATTTCTCGCAGTCGAACATTTTCGTAAAATGGGGAACCCATTAGCCAATCTTATGGAATTCAGCGCTCCTGTAGAACAACTTAGCGTCTACATTTTGTGAAAATTTCAAAGTACGCTAATGAAAATTTTCTTATCAAACTTAAAAAAAACATTAAATGAAAACACTTCTATAAAAAAAAAATATGACAAATTTATATATCTCTTCACGACTCAACCCACCACTCCGCGAGAGGACACACTTAAGAAAATGAAGATTTTTTATTTCTATTTTGACTAATAACTGGGTCACAAAATGTCATCCACTCGTTCTCACAATAAGTATGTCCTTGCCAGAGAATATGTCTGAGAGATTATAGGTCACAGATATCGGCAAACGAAAACGCCGCGCCGCCGTGAAGAAACAGAAAAAGAGACGCATCAAGGCTAGCAAAGTATTTCTCCGATTTGTTCAACACCACACCGCACCGCATGACATGACCAGGCCAGGCCAGGCCAGCCAAGCCTATACAGGGTGTCTATCTTTAACCGTTAGAAAGTTATAGCATTTTTTGATAAAAGTGTCAGAAACCCCGACTTGCCGAGCAAAATCACTATTTGCCACGCTCCCAAATATTGGATCCGAAATTTGACTTCACTTTCTGAAACTGCACAAAATTCTACATAAAATAACCGTTTTGCCAATTAAATTATTTAAAAACCTTCCCAGATACAACCACTCAAACTTTAAAGAAATTTGGAAATTGATATTTTGTTGTAAATTCAAATTGCAAAATCGTAACGGTACTTTGAACTGACAAATGTGCAAAGTTTACAAAAGTTGCATCATTATGTCAGCTTTCGAACGACATATAAAAAATAGGGTCTTAAGGACTGAAAAATTGAAAATATTACGTGTTTAGCAGAAAAAAACATGGTCTCAAGAGAAATTCAAAGTATACATTTTATTAAGTAAACAATATTTTTTTTATAAAAACTAAAAAGAAAGATTATTGAGAATAGGAACTTTTATATTATAAATGCTGTTCAAAGTGTCCTCCTCCATATCGGACACAAATTCGGCACCTTCTACCAACAGAAGAGACCGCCTTAAGCATCTCTTCCCTTTTTTCGCGCAAATTATTGCAAGCCATTTTAATTTTTTGCAAAAGATGTTCCCGGGACACTATTGGCTCATCGTAAACTTCATTTTTGAGTCTACCCCATACATGGAAATCAAGCGGCGTTAAGTCGGGACTTCTAGGAGGCCAAGCGACAGGCCCGTATCGTCCAATCCATTTTTCATGGAACTCACTATTCAAAAATTCCGTAACAATTCTTCCGCTGTGAGCCGGACATCCGTCCATTTGCCACCATATTTCTGATAATCTAGCTAATGGAATTTCATCTACGACCTTCGGCACGACTTCTGTTTCGAGAATCTGGTGGAACGCGGATGAATTGAGTCTTTGAGGAAGAATAATTTCAGGTAGTAGTTCATCTCCAAGAACACCGATCCAGATATTTGCACTAAACTCGTGCTGGTATCTCGAAGTACGAGTTTCGCGGGGGTTCTGATGAGACCAGAAATGGGTGTTGCGGGTATTGAATACACCACTCCGAGTAAAAGTAGTCTCATCTGTCCATATTATTTTTCTTTGGAAGTGCCGATCCGCTGCCAATCTTTGTATGAACCAACTACAGAAAGTCCTTCTTCTTTCAAAGTCGGAAGGCAGTAGATCTTGCACTTCCGTTAAATGATATGGATATTGACTATCCTCTTGTAGTGTTCGGTGAATTGTCATACGAGGCACACCCATTTGAATAGCCGCCCTTCTCGTGCTTGAATCCGAGTTCGTCCTGAAGTGACGAAGAATTTCTTCTTGCAGCCGTGCCGTAGTACGTTGACTTCGCTCTAACGTGTAATGGTTCGGTGTTCTACCAGTTTGTCGCAGTGTGTTAAACGCCCTAACAAACGTTCGGCTGTCCGGAACCTGTCTTTGGGGGAAGCGACGACCATACTCGCGAACTGCTTCGCGTCCGTTACATCCAGCTATACCATACACCAACACCATATCAGCGTACTCGATATCCGAATATTTTGTCGCCATCTAATAAAACATCACACTAATAACGATTTTAATAAATACTACTAATAATAATACCTGTTTTAATATTAACGTTCTAGCAACAGATCAATTGTGTGATAATCAATGCTAATCAGTTGAATTAAACTGGTGGAATAACGAACTGAAGCAAATGACTTTAAAATAACAAGGATTAACCGTTAATATTACCGTTTTCTCAACAAGTACATTTTCACATTTTTCCAGAATGAAACATCTTCAAGGCAAAGTTCGTTGACACCTTAATTTCACTATTTTTTGAAAACCATTAATAATAATTGAAGTATGTATGTATTTTAATTAGATTTGTTCTGCTTTAGTTTCGCGTTTTTTTTTCTTTTACACGTAATATTTTCAATTTTTCAGTCCTTAAGACCCTATTTTTTATATGTCGTTCGAAAGCTTACATAATGATGCAACTTTTGTAAACTTTGCACATTTGTCAGTTCAAAGTACCGTTACGATTTTGCAATTTGAATTTACAAGAAAATATCAATTTCCAAATTTCTTTAAAGTTTGAGTGGTTGTATCTGGGTAGGTTTTTAAATAATTTAATTGGCAAAACCGTTATTTTATGTAGAATTTTGTGCAGTTTCAGAAAGTGAAGTCAAATTTCGGATCCAATATTTGGGAGCGTGGCAAATAGTGATTTTGCTCGGCAAGTCGGGGTTTCTGACACTTTTATCAAAAAATGCTATAACTTTCTAACGGTTAAAGATAGAGGGGTCGTGTAGAACATTTATTGTCCTCAAATGAGCTGTACTATCTCCCATTATCCTATGTACCACCGGTTGCGGGACACCCTGTATAAGACTAAAGCCTCTATCAGAAACGGCCATCTCTCATTTTTTACGTTTCGAAGAAAAATCTAAGTAAGAACAACGTCAACGTCCTGCACACCAGCCCTTTATACGTTTGATATGTTTCACAACTTGTTGGCACAGAAAATCCACTGTGCCCAACCACCTCCACTTCATATACCATTCTGGGGTGGGCAGGTCCTCCCTGCGATGATTTGATGGTAGCAGGATATACTTTGTGTGTACGTATGTATAGTCCTATATGTCACAACATATCATCAGCGACAACATGAACAATTTTTGCCTGACTTTCACATGTCGCGTCCAACAATATATTCCATCGAGTCCTCCTTCGAGTCAGATATATTAGTCCCGGGCCAAATCTTCCACTCTAGCCAGGATTACAAAATGTCGAATTCCTGCTGCTATATGTACAAATGTAGTGTCCCGGTTGGACGTCTGCGTCGATATTGCAGTTATGAAATCATCATCCGAACAGACGTCAAGCATTTTCAGGACCTATAGTAGTAGTAGAGTACGTGCTAGGAATTATGATACTCTCGCGTTGGCTTCCTTTCTTTTTATCCTTCATCCGGCTTCTTGGCTTGTGCTTGCTGCTCGATATTAGATATGAATTTATCCGTCCCGTGCGCGCCATGCCATGTGACGACGAACCGTGTTATTTTTCATTATATTGGAATTCGTCCCGGAATGGAAGAATGTTTTGTTGATTTACTCCCTAAACCAATTATCTAATGAATTCCTTGGGGATCGCACACACTCACACACATCATACAGAACATAGTCTTACGAAATATGAGAGCATTGCGGACATTGGTAAGAGAGCAACATAAATTCTTCTGGCTATGATCCAGCCCTTCGGGGGTCGTCCAGAATTGTCTACATACAATTTATGTTGACTTTGTTGCAAAACATTATAACAACGTAACGAAAGGACAACATATACAAACAACAACAAGTCAACGATGGAGCTATATGGTGAATCTGGAAAATGTCCTGAATTCGATAAGTCGAGTCCCCTATAAATGTGATGTAGTATAAGGGCGTCACAAGGGTGCATACGGTATGGCGAATGTTTTGGGTTTTGTTGTAATTTGTGTGAGCTTTTTCGAGGTAAACCGCACAACGAAATGAACTAGACATAGGCTAATACAGTGCAGGCGATTTTCGTAATCCTTTGCGTCATTGTGCATACTTTACCTGGAGTCTATGAATATAGGCAGGCACAAACTGTAGATCAACTTTAAATTCCTCTAATCTCTAATGACTAGTTGCTGTGCTATTTTAAGGAATTATCTGAGGACCTAATACTTTATCTGTGCTTGGACACCCTTTGCCATGCACAAGATAGAATGTTTAGTTGGATGGTTGAAATTGTTTTAGATGAGCTTCGGAGAATGTTGAATGCACAGACGTTTCGAGAGATTCCGTATGAGGGTTTTGATAGGAGATTGGTAGGTGATAAGTGAAATACCTTGTGGGGAAATATTATCGAATTTTTACTTTTGTATAGTCAAAGCCAATTATTGGGTCAGTTATATAAACTTTGAGAGAAGTAATGCTATTGATTGCTATGAAAAGGATAGGATAACTTCGAAACCGTGAGTGAAAGCCATAGCAGAATAAAGTGGACTCTTTACGGCACTCCTGCAAAGAAGGCCAGAGGAGGTAGTTCTCTTCATGGTAAGCATTTATAAGAGTTGTTTTGCTTTTCGATACGTCCCATTTTGGGTAAAAAAACGGATCCCGCGCAATCAGCCCTGCATCTTTCCTGGTGTGAAGTATTGAAGGACGCTCATACTGGGAGAGCACTTCTTAAAGACGCGGCCCAAAGCAATATGCGGGGCTAATCAACGGAATCGGCGCTACAAAACTCGAATAGAAGAGGCCATTTCTAACGAAAAAAATGGTACTATGTGCATTTCTAGATACAGACGACAATACGTCCTTCGAATCCACGGTAACGGCATTAAGAGCCAAAGGAGCCGGCAATACTACTACAACCTGCAAAACCGGCAAATACTCTCGTCTAGAATCATTTACACCAGTATAGACAATACAATACCCTCTCTGTCCAAGCATAAGCCGAGGCTGCCACCAAGGGGTGGTTCCGTCTCCTCTCCTGTGGTGCTTGATAGGCTCTCCACCCAGAAACGGCTCTGCAAAAAGTGCAGTAGTGGTGCAGAGCCAACCCAACTATACCTGTAGTAATGCCATTCAGTAGGAAGGGATCGCTTAGGACTCTCAAGTTTCCGTCAATGTACAACTCAGAAAAAATCATGGTAGAAAACTGTCAAATTATCTGGGGGTACCTTACTTTACTTTGAAAATAACAACTCATTTTGACCTCACAAAAAGCAACTGAAGTCTTATCGATTTGCTGAAGTTATGCAAGAAAAGCATGGTTTATGGAACCCTGTACAATTCTCTGGATCTATTAGACAATCGGTAGCCAACCATCTCATACTGGAAAAGTCTTCCTGAATTTCGATAGACCAAGCTCATTGTTGCCTATACATAGTATTCCCTCAAAGGTACACTGAGAAAAAAGATTAGAATGGTTATCTAAAGAAATAGTCGAATTCATCTAAAGTTCGTCGTTGATTTTCAGCTTATGATTCTTTTTAGTTAAAATAGCTACGACGATATAGCTAATTTATCTAATCTTCTTCAGTTAAAATATCTAATAAATTTGAAAAACTTAATTAATTTATCAGTAAAAATAGTTAATTATTCTCTATAAATCAGTATCTTTGAATCATTAAAAACTCTATTCATATAGTAAGTTTTACTACTTTGAATAGAAGAACCAACAAAAAAAATTCATGAATCATTCAATTCTGAAGTAAAATTATCCATTATTTGTCTTTCATTCAAACAAAGAATTTTTAAATAAATCGAATTAATCTGGAGAATTTATCTAATGTCATTAGACAAAAGACCTTCTGACTTTTGAAAATTTGACTACTTTCATTTGTAAATAAGATGAAAACGATTGGATTATTGCTGAAAAGTATGTGAAACAACTACAAATACTCCATCTGGTTCTGTGACATACATATAATATCTTTATTTATCTTCTTTATCACATAATAATAATAACAAGCATAAATTGTAATATGTTAAAATAACAAACAATAAAATCTAACTTCAACAACAATCGATGATATTTTTGCGTTGAACATCCGCTAAAGGTGTACGAAAACCCTGCGTCAAATCCTTGAGTGCCTCTTTATCTATACACTTTCCTGTGAAGTCGGTATTCTCAGCATATTTGAAAATTTATCACATATAACTGCATTTACATACCCGATATATCCTCGATGATTGGTGTTAGGCCCCACAAGAAATCAAATCCTCGACAGCAACTCTACAAAAACATCAGCCTTTTTTTAACAAAGAACACGAATAATTTTACTATTTCACTTGTATCGCACGCACTTTAACCGCACTGTTGAACTTAACTCGTAGGACAGATACACACAACTACAAATAATGCGAAATACGCGGAACAGGAGATTGCATTTTGTTCGAGAATGAACACGCAAAAAACCGGTTGAGATTTATCAAAATGGTTTTTTGGTCTACTTGATTACTTGATTTTTCTACATGTGTGATTAGGTAATAGAATTTAGCTAGTTGAAGTAGTCGAATTTTCTATTTAAAGTGTTTGAATTTTCACACAAGTGGTCAATTTTCACAAATATTTAGTTGAATTGGTTTGTCGAAAAATTTTGCTATTCCGATGAAAACTGGACGATTGGTTGTAGTTAAAATGTATATTCAAATGGTTAACTTAACAAATTTAGTGAAAGAATTGACTATTTATGGCCCAATTACTTTTATCTAATTTTGTCTGGTTAATTGAAAGATTTTAATAGTGTTTCCTGCTACACAGATTAGTGGAAATTACTATTTCTTTAGTAGAACCATCTAAATAAAAGTCAACTACTTCACAGTAGTTAAACATTCTAAACCTTTTTTCTCAGTGTACCCTGAGTCTAATGTCTAATGTACCTCAGAACAGGGTCATGGTGATTTGCGGGCTCCTCGCGGAGCACTGTTGAATAAATGCCCATTTGAAAATCATACGCATTGTCACAGACGCGAGCTGTCGTTTCTGTGAGGTTGATGACGACACAGGGTCGCACATTCTTTGTGAATGTGAGATAATGGATTAGGCGTGTTCCTAACATCGGCTCATCAGTTTAAGACCTGTATTTAATCAACACTGGTAGCAATCTATTGAAAATATTGAATTACTGATATCGGCCGGTCCTGGCTTTGCTCCAATTCCGTTTTGTTCAGGTTTTCAGCACATGTTCAGTCCTTAGTTTTTCAGGTTGCTTAGCACCTGTTCAGTGTCATTTTTTTGTTTCTTGAGTTCCCTTTTAGTACCGTTTTTTAATGTTTTTCAGGATCTGCTCAGTGCCGTTTTTTTTAGGTTTCTTAGCACCTGACACCTGTTCAGCAGCGGATTTTTTGGGGTCTTAGCACCTATTCCGTATTGTTTTTAGCACATATTTAACAGCAATTTTTTCCAAGGTTTTCTTTCAACTGCGAAATTAACAGTTTTTTTGAGCACCTGTTCTGCACCTTTTTTTTCAGGTTCCTTTAGTCCCTGTTTAGTACCGTTTTCTTCCGATTTTTCAGCATTTGTTCGGTGCCGTTTTTTCAGTATCTGTTCAGTACAGTTTTAGCACATGTTCAGTACCAGATTTTTTAAGGTCTTTTAGCGCGTGTTCAGTATCGTTTTTTAGCACCTGTTCAACCGCTATTTTCTCAAGGTTTTTTAACACCTGTTTAACAGTGAATAAACTAAAGGCCATGTCCTTTTTTGTACCGCATTTTACAAAGGTTATTTTCAGTTTTTTCTTATTTTATTCCTTTATTTTTATTTGTTCGTTTTCATCTGTTTAAAGACTTGATTCATTCAGAGAAGTACACAGGTTTTCTCGGGGTAATACTCGTCCAATCGGCTAAGGCAATTTTAGATCGCTGATTCGGAATTTGATGCTATAACGACATCTCTCGAAAGACACCCAGTGCGACTAACTATTTAGTTCGTTTCCTGCTAGTAACGCTACACCCACAGTTTGACAATTTCACCGGATTTATCATGTTCGAATGTTTCCCAACACCTGACGTACATCATCCAATGTGTTTTCACCAATTAACACGAACCCTGCGGTCGTAACGAAATCGACATCGGCTTCTCTTTTAACGCCTATTCGTTTGATGGTATCGACATTTGTTCAGTTTAGCAACGTGAATGGAGAAGAAAACCTCAAAAATACCGTCTTCCTCCCAAGGCATCGCAAGCCATATCACCTTCGCTTGCAAGACCACGAACGTACTCGCAAGCACATCTTCGAAAATGAGGAAGTGAAAGGTTCCATTTCGAAACCGAAACGCTCGACTCGGGCTACGATACCTTTGGAAAGACGTGAGAACCAACCGATGTATATATTTGTCTGTTAGCTTAGTTGATAAACCTCTCGATGATCTGAGACCGTATGGAAAGGTATGTATGTTTGCTGAAGATATTGTTGGATTGGTCGACACGGGTGCCTCAGCATCATGTATTTCATCGGACTATGCACGAAAGTTTTTCAAAGAAACCAAGCACACCTGGAAGCGTTCCGCCTTTCACTCACGACATCTGACGGTTCACCTCATTGCGTTCTTGCAAAAGCCACAGGTTCAGTTACCTTTAGAGGTCAGACTAAAACTATGACTTTTCTGATAATTTCCTCGCTCACCCATTACTTATACTTAGGCGTGGACTTCGTCCTCCTGTTTGGGTTGGCCCCAGGATTGAAGCCAGGAAAAGCCTTGATGCATGAGAAGTGAATAGCGTCACTATAAGGTACGCGTACCCGCTATCCCTCATCAATGGGATTCTCAGTCGGCTCCCTAAGGCCAAATATATAAGTAGCCTCCATCTAAAAGATGCCTTTTGGAAAATCCAAAAATCCAAAAAATCCAAGTCAAAATGGATATTGAGCGGTTTTAGTTCAGATGACGGACTCGGGTGAGCACTCACCTATAGCATATGTCCCACAAATAACGACAGCACAACCTAATTACACTGTCATGGAGCAGGAGTGTCTTGCAGCGGTGGCAGACATTGAAAAGTTCCGACCTTACGTGGAAGGTTTGGAATTTGAGGTGGTTACTGACCACGCATCTGTTAAGTGGTTGATGAGTCTAAGAGACCTGCACGTTTCAAGGTTTCAAGTTCTCGATTCTTCATCGAAAAGGCGGCGACCATGTCGTACCCGACGCCCTTTCTCGCGTTTATAGAAGTAACGTTTCCAAGATCAAATCTCCTGATGAATTCCCCCACTACTTGCGAGAGCTGAGCTGGTTGGCCAGCGCACGTGACAAGTTGTCACCAGATAGGGTTTTGCATTTTTAGGTGCTTGGACCTCAAGGGTCATCCCTGCCCTTCAATTCGGTCATCCATTACACCTCGCCTGGCAGTGACGGTCCTGGAAGGTGTTGCCGGAAGGCCAGGCATATGAAAATGCTGCCGGACGACGTTGAATACCAAAAATTCAATGTAATATATTGGACTAACGCTCCCACAGATCTATCTCTAATTGCATCCGATCCCTTCTAAATTTGGGGCAGTTGAAAAGATGTGTACTTTGCGCATCCTTCGGCACCCAAGAATATTCGTCCAAGTGCTGACATCCCCTACATTTGACCAAATTTGTGGTATATCCGCTACGGATGTGTTTGCTCCTTTCAATCATAACTTCCAATGTTAGGTGTTATGACCGAGTGCTGTACTCGGGGGTACTCTTGGTACTCAATAGGCATTTTTCGAGACTCGGCATGTAGGCCATCAAGGTTTCAGCCAGGGCAGCAAGTGGGTAGAAATTGATGAAACTAAGGCAGAGAATTAACAGCGCACAGGGCTCCCCAGCAATTTTATGAACCCGAGGCCTGAATTGGGCGTATTGCTAAATTATAATTATGGATTGGTCTGTAGCATGCGAAACCTCTGTCTGTCGAAGTTGATGATGATACCCTTCAACTGTGATACTACATATGCCCAGCCACCCATCAAAAATGAAGTGCTGATCAGCCCTCCCCTTGATACTATTGCCGGGTGAGAGACCTGGTTGAGGTGCCTAAGTGTTTCTCCGAGAGAAAGAAAGAATTCAGTATTTAAGCAGATCAAAAACAAATCGTGGCTTAAATACTCGTAATAACGACATACATAAAAAATAAAAATAAAACCTAGATAAAACCGGAACTGCACAGGTGCTTAAAAACCGGTACAAAAACCCTTAAATAATCTGTACTGAAAGGGGCTAAGAAACCTTGAAAATATACTGGTAACGGGTGCGCTACCGTGTGTTGAAGAAAATTCGGTTAGATGAGTTCATCTAACCTTTAGTTAGGGCAATGGTACACTGATCGAGGTGCCTATGGCATCCACTGACCTGAGCCCTTCTCTAATCCAATCTAGTAACTTCGTAAAGGGCTTCTATAAAACGCCTAGCCAAAACGCAAACGTCCAGTAAAGAAAAAAGTTACAACGGTAAAATTATTTCCTTCACTCTAAATGGAATTAAAAATCAAAACGACAACACCGTCTCACCTCAACCTAATCACCAATGTCATCACACATGAATACTTTAATGTCGCTTATCCAAATGGGAACAATTATCTTAATTAATCGTCATCGAGCACACATAACTTCCACGATGCAACATACATCCGCCAAATCCAAACCCACCTATAACTTGTCTGGGGGCCACCCTAGCGCGCGACATTTCAAATCTCGAACACCATACAAAGTGCAAATTGGCCCCACCAGTGTGATTTTTTGTGTGTGCGCGCCCTTTTCATGTCACCACACATGGGATCTGGGTTGAAATCCTTGTCCACGAGTGCTTCTAAATCGAATGTCACAACGTGTCCTTTGAACGTTCGTTCCCGTTACATCTGACATTCGGCTCCTTAACTGGGACGGCTTCTTTGAAAATTGATTTGGTGATTTTGTGGCGTCCGTGATATGATTACGTCGTATGTATAGCACGCTGGCGGCGCGAGGGTGACAAGGGGTTGAAGTCAGTGATTGTATGGCGGGATGGCACGCGATTTTCTTGTTAACGTTGTTCAAATGTAAAACGCGATAATTGGTGTCAATATCCATCGCTTGTGAAGGTCTTAATAACGCTGAAAGGGGACGAGCGAATTGAAATGAATGCATTGCAAGGATTTCGTCTAGGCTGAAGTTCGTGTCCTTCGAGAACCGGAATTTCTGTATGGTGTAATTGAAGTGAAGAAAATGTGCTTTTATGTGCTAGGAAGGTGTGGTGGCAATTTAATTCGATGAAATATTGCGACTTTGCACGATTTGTGATTTTTTCAATTACCGGTTAGCATAAATTCATTGAGGAAGCCTATTTGCGAGTAGTGTTGATGAAGGCATTTAAGGTTGAGCTTGGACTTAATATTTGAGCTCTTTTTTTACTCTCCGCGACCGAAAGGATGGCTCGATTGGACTGTAACGTTTGGGTCACGACGACTGATGTATCGTGAGTAAAGCCGAAATTATCCAGAAATATTATCGATGCCGAAAAAAAAAACATTAATTTATTCTTGTATATACGAGTATCCATTTGTTGAGAAAATTGTGAAGGAACGAGTAAACTTATTCGCTATTCAGCGAATAGTCTTAAACTGGGAAGTCCATTATTGAATCTTTATTTATTTAATTAATATGTCTTGTAGATGCCCATTATCTGTGTTATTGCATATCGCTTCCTGAAACCTAGAGCAAATATTTTCGCCTGGCATAGAACAACCCTTTCCTCCAGCCAACAATAATAATGTTTGCGCTCTCTTCATGAAGCACACATTACGTCCACTTCTAATTAATATTGATCCACTTATCGTGGAATAACATCAAACATAGACGAGGATATATATGTATATCTAGTTTCACTCCAGGCACATCCTTTCTTTCCCAGCACTCGTCTACTTCCTGATTCTTTCTTAATCACGGCATCCCGCCTTTCTGCGAGAGACATATGTAGGGCAGACATCCTTTCTACCATAGCATTGGCGTCGTTCCGTATCCATTATAATGAACGCATGTTTTCATAATTTTCTTATCTTGAAAAATACACTATACATACAACTTCTTAGCATGATAAGCAACGCGAATCTAATAGAACATGAACACAACTCTCCCAAAGATGTGATGAAAAAATAGCCGAGGACGACGAAAGAAAGACCAACAAGTTCTTAACAATTCAATTACACAAACATACTACTGTTGTATACAAGGATATGCGGATAGCTGTGCGTTGAGTTTGACATGGACCACTCTTACTACATAATACACAGATGAAGCATACTATAACTCGCTTGAAGGCCACGCATATAGACCGTGTAGTACACGCTGCTCCTTCTTTAGCCACTGCCTTAACGGCCGCACCACCATATCGCGCTTTTGTTTTTCAAGGAATATTTCACTCGGGCTTAATTGATTGATGAAGAGTGGCAGCTTGCTGAATGATTAATGGAGTGACGAACATTTAAGTCTTGCTTCTATCATTTTTAATTGTGTTCCGGGCAAGATATTTTGCAGAGGGAGATCGTGAGAGAACGAGTACGAGAGTAGGGCTCATGTCAATGCAATCATGGAAATGGATTTTGCCCTGCCCGGGTTGAGACTGAAATAAACCGCTGCTGATGGCAAGAGAGAAAAAGTAGGGTAGGTGTATCCTAAAAATAAACATTGTGTAGTATAAACATGTTTTTAAATATATTTTCTTTGAGGACAAAACTGTAAGGTTTTTAATACGACCGGAAAATTGAAAATTCATTTTAACATTTTTTTCTGATTATAACATTCAGCAGCAGTGGCGTAACTAGGGGGGGGGGGGGGGGGTGTTAAAACCCCCCCTTTGCACGTGGGAAAAAATGTAAAAATTATAAGAATAAAGGCAAAAGGAAAAATCTGACAAATTGCACATTTTCTTCTCTTTAGAACCCATCTAAAATAGAAAAACAATATTTATCTGTTCGATCGTCACTATAACAATTAATTATAGTCGTTTTTTGGATATTTGGGTTTCATAATTTTTTCAACTAAAATGTGGAGAGCGTGGGTTATCCCTTCGTGGTCATCAGAGTTCCGGCGCTGTACTAAGAGAAGAGGAACGATATAATGCACCGAAACAGAGAGTCGGGAATTTTAGTGCACTTCTCCGCTATGCTTGCAAATCTGGCGACACCCTGCTGGAAAACCAGCTGAAAGAATATAAGGCAGGAGCCTTTACAGTCCTTGCTGATGAGACAACCGACTGAAGTGGTATTGAGCAGCTTCCCTTATGTGTTACATATGTTTTTGAAAATACTTTGGATGAAAAATTTTTAGCGTTTATTGATGTTAGGGATAATGTATGGGAAAGGCCTTGGTGCTGCAATTGTTAAGGGTCTCAGGGATGAAGGTATAGAAACTCGAAATATGTGCGGGCCAGGTTATGATGGTGAGAGTAATATGAAAGGGAAATTCAGGGGCGCACAGTCATTCGACAAGCAACTTGCAGAAGCCCCTCTAGCTCTATATTTACTTACATTGTGAGTCTCGTAGTGTTAATTTAGCTGAATCCAGTGCATGTGACATCAGGGAAATCAGCCATTGCTTAGCAATTTTAAATTCTATTCAAGTCTTCTTGAAGACGAAACGAGAAAAGAACCTTCAAAAAGCTACTGATGGCGAATCTCGAGTTCGACGACTTATCCCATATAATCCCATAAAATTTATTGAAAGGCACACGTCAATTACGCGTTTCTGGGACCAGTTCGCCCCCCCACCTTGACCTCTCTGTCGGTGATAAGGGAATGGGATAATTCGGAAACTGCTGCCGATGCCAACTCCAAATATAATTCTTCTCTCCCTTTTCTCGTTGCGTTCCGGTGTACCGTTTCTATTTTCGCTGTATGTATAACTCGGAGCTGCAATCGAAAACTATTGATCTCAGCAAGTCCCTGCTGATTGTTAACTCTACTCATCTAGGAAAATAACGACCAATTTCGCAGGAATTAGATAATTTAATATAAAAACAATTAAGCAAAGCTAAATACGTATGCTAATTCGCCCATCTCTCCTTCCCGTATAATAAAGTTCCTTATCACACCGCCTTATCATACCACTGCCTTCTTAGGCATTCCTCCCAACATGTATACCAATTGTTTAGCGGCCATTATTGTTATGAATCTTGCCACGATTTAATATGCAAAAGCTAAAAAATTCCTCAATTAGACGTGCATATTCGACTGCCTTGCACGAAAAAGCTTGTGCAGCAACATCTCTTGAGAATCCTACAATGCTACAATTAAAGATAGATGGAACTTTGCAAAGGATTCTTTTATTTCATGTGGCGAAGCGACTAGATCGAGGAAGGAGACTTTTTATCAGTGATGCTTCTTGGTCTCTCATCTTAGCAAGCAAAAGAGTTAAGGAACAGATTAACTCTGCTGCTGAAGATTCAGCTAAAAATCAACTTCGAGCTGAATACCGTTTACTACAAAAAGGCGTGCAGAGACTTGTGAGGCGTGATAAGCGTACTTACATCAACGCTTTAGCGAAGGAGGCAAATTATGCGGCTTAGCGTGGTGAAACCGGTACCCTATTTAAGCTAATTGAACCACTAGTTGGTAAAGCGTTCACATCGAAGCATCCTGTGAAAAATAAGGAAGTGTTACTGCTTGTTACCGAAGAACAGCACCGTCAGAGATGGAAAGAACACTTTTATGAGGTCCTTAACAACTGTTTTGGGCCTGCAAGTGCACAGTGGCGGATTTACCAGTAGGCTGAGTAGGCTTGAGCCTTGGGCGGCAAATTTCAGGGGGCGGCAAAATCTGGTAAAATATGTTTTAGGTTGTTCACACTGCCGTGGAGGACTTTAGGATGTAGCACTTATCATCGGTTTTGAAATAGGCGTGGCAAATTTTGACCCTCAGTTAGATATCAACATGAAAAGGCATTTGTCGCCAGTGTCTAAGAGCGTCAAACACTGAGGGTAAATGTTGAAGACCATTTAAGCTTAAATTCGAAACCAAGATGACTTGCTATGCTCAACCTTCGAACAACATTTGCTGCTTCGGCTTTTTGTCAGTTTGACATATTAAAGGCGCCACAAACCTCAAGATTTCTCGGCTGATCGATTGGGCAATCGATTGCCCACAACCGATCTGCTGGAGAAAGACCGCCACATCCACAGCATGAAGAACGACCACAGGTTTATGTAAAAAAATTAGCAACTGAGAAAACATGATTGTCATGACAGCTTGTACGGAAAATTGCATTGACAATACGTTCCACATGTCGAATAAAAAAAATGAATCCGATGATCCCATACAGCTTCCAATTTATCTCGCAATCAAAAAATCTGGCCGATCGATCGGAAGGTCTGTGGCGCCTCTTAGAAATTGCAAAAATTGCATAGATTAACTTTGGTTCAAAAAATTAACTAACTCATCTTGTAATTAAGACGTTCAAGTTTCAGAGGAGTTTTAAGCATGAAAAGGGCACCGGCATCAATTCAGCTGAATGTCTTAGGGAAGAAGAATACATTTTTTTAGATTTATTTTTAAATTTCTTCTCAATTGGTATATCTGTATCTTGGATACGACTTTCGTATTTGAAGTATTATCAGCGCTGTTAAGGAAAGTTAAGGATTCACCACTTCAAACCGATTCTCCAAGCAGAAAATTTATTGCATAAGCTTTACACTCTGCATTATTTTTTTTTACTTACACTCTGTGATGAATATTGAAGAATGCTCAGGACCCACGAAGCGGAAAGCTTGAAGATCATACGTATTTAAGCATAAAGTGTGAATTGAAAATAATTGGCGAATAAAGCGTATTTTTTTCCCGACAATAAGTAGGGTTTCAGTAGAGGCGGCAATATGTTAAAAGCCTACTGGCGGCAAAGGGGTAAATCCGCCACTGCAAGTGCATCTTCATCGGCAGAACAAGACGTCCCTCTACTAGCCAGTATTAATTCCAGACCACCATCTAAGACTGAATTAAAACGGGTTATCGAATCTATGGACGCCGGTAAGGCCCCGGGGATAGATGGAATTCCGTTTGAACTATTTAAAGCGTATTCGAATGCTACAGCGGATATTCTGCTTCCCCTCATCAGAGAGTGTTGGGAAATCGAAAAACTTCTAGTAAAATGAATTAAAATTCCGAAGAAGGGTAACATTGAGGATTGTAATACGGCACTCTCCTATCAAGTGGCCTAGATAGGGGGTGGATAAAAAAATCGCCTTAGTGTTGCGATCGTGATATCGTGTACCTGTTTTAAATGCTAAAATGGTTGGCAACTCTTGTAAGAGGCGAAAGCAATGCGACTTAATTTATAGCAATATACGATATTTAAAGAAGAAGAATTCTGCAGCAATAAAAAATGGGTCAGAAACCCCACACAAATTTGAATGCACTCGCATTTTGTACAACAATTCAGTTACAATTAAAATTGAACACTCAGACCACACAAATAAATAGCTTCAGACTGTGTATTCTTGAAGAAAGTTTTCGTTTGCACAATGCGTTGCATGCCTTAATTTCGTAAAAAAAAAATGATTCCCAATATTTGTACAGAAACTAGCTAGTGTAAGAATTCAAGTTATAAACGATCCTTCAGTCTGCAATGAAGGGACTTGGTCATCCGAAGATGCCCAGGGGACGGAGCCATTGCCTCTACAACCGTGCAGGTTAGGCAACAAAGATAGGGCTCCTCAACGAGCAAGCAGCGGCATGCGCTTGCTGTAGCTCAGTTCGGGAGATACGGGCGGGGTTTGCGCCACTCATTGCCCCTGTCCTTTTACAAAAAAGGGATGTAACACTACACGAACACAGGGGTTGAAATGGGGAAAATTATCGCGAATATTAACCGGCGCGCACAGGTGCCATCTTATTTGGCTCCGTGGACCCGGATGGGGCCGGGTCCCGGCCAAATTATACCCACTATATATAAATAAAATTAATCCGACCTGAGGCGCCCGTGGCCGAACAAAATTAATTGGGGGCGCCTCCCTTCAAAATCAAATTTCGCCCCTGGAATGGAAGGGGGGAGTTGCTAGGTTATGTCGCGACGGGATGTAACATGGTGATATATGAAATTATGCGGCGATCGAACTCGTGAGTAAAAATAACATTTTTACAAGACAACACTACAAAAAAACACTGAACCAAATAAACAGACGCCAGCACTTATCTTTGGGGGCCCATCACGTTGCGCCTTTATTCAAGAGAGTTTTGAAGCTCGAAGCTCGCCATTTGGACAACTTTTTATTTTCTTACATTTTCAACGATCTTTTTTTTCGAACCAAAAAATCTCCAAAAAACGCGTGCCGTCCTTGTGACAGCCGTCACTCGACTTCGCGAAGTTGGTCGTGTCTCCGGCTACCGTTTTTCGGACCAGCTGTTTGGACCGCTCAGTGATACCGACACATATATGTCCATTTTTGGATTTGGCGGGATTTTCAAAAATATTAATGATCTTAACCTTTAAGCGGGCGCGCGGGCGGTAATTACCGCCCTGATCATATAAACACGCATAGCTTCTCCCCCGTTGGCCGGATCGAGCGGAAATGGAGGGGAAAAGACGAGGGCGGTAAATTACCGCCGCGCGCCCGATAATGTCACAAAATTTGCGCGCCCGCTTGAAGGTTAAATTAGTAAAATCATCAATATTTCTGAAAATGCTCAAAATCCAAACATAGGCCCCTATGTGTCAAAATCGGTTCGTTACAAGTACTTTAAATTGAATTACCCTTGTAAGGACAAAATCTGGTCACTGATCCCCTCCTCTCCGAAAAGCTTTCTACGCCACTGCTCCTATCAAAGAAGAGGATACGAATTGTTGCAATAAAAATAATATAGTTAATTTGATAAGTGTAGCTTCAAAGATTGTCTAAAAATTTTATTTTTCAAAATTTAGCTTTAGCAGGTTAAAAGTTGTGGTTTTTTGGTAAACGGTACTGCAAAAACATCGGCTAATACGGTAGTAGATTATATTGAGTAGGGGCCCCTATTTCTTTTTCGAAAACAAGATATTTTTAAAATGTTATGCAACTGCTTGTATAGTTGGGACTCCTATCCCGCAGTTGTCTGTGGACCACTTAGTTTCAAAGTGAGTTAGTACGGAACACCACCGTTGCGAGAGTGGATTCATAAAAAAAAATCTAGAATGATTTTCTTGCCCATTCAGTAAGTAATGATCATAGGTTTTCAGTATAGTCCCTTTTCGGATCGATACATTTCCCCAGGTTAATTTTTTAGGCTTTGCGCCCGGGGCTCATATGATCAATCTGGCTCTGCATGCCGTAATCACCATTGTCAGGATGTCTACACGCTTTCTTTCTAAAGTATTAGCCTATACTAAATGTACTACAGCTACGGGTACTAACTTTCGTTTACTAAATCTTAAGGCCTGGATAGACCTCGGACATGAATGCAATTTGTTCCGCTGCAGTTTTTTCAACCAAATGCATACTCACTGCCGTGGAATATGACGATTCCACAATTTTTCTCTGAGATTTTATGTATTCTTCTCGGTTATTGGATCATTTCATAGTGAAAATTGGGGAATCAAAAATAAACACATGAAATGGCAGAGACAAATTGTGAAAGCATTTTCGGATTTTAGCTTACGACTGCAGTAATCTACATTTTTGGAACTACCATAAGGAAGCAATTTCCTCACAACAAAATATTTGTAGCATCATCAGAGTTATATTATTTGCTTGAAAGTGCAGGTTCGTCTAACCCCTAACCAATAATGAAATGACTAATGGTAAATCCATAACTAATCGTACGATTTTTTAGAGCAAAAAATTCTTCTGACAAAATAAACTTCAAAATTGAATATTCGGCTTTTTGACTTAGTCGACTGTTAACTTGGACACTATTTCGTTGCATTATAGTGACCGTCAGATTTAAATATTGAGATTCACTTTAATTTGCGTATCTAGTCATAACAATAGTAGTTTTGAAGCACCCGATTTCCTACTATGGTTGGTAGTTTTATTCTCATCCATCTTTGTTTGGGGATTCATATTATTTTCACGAAGTCGTTTGTCAGACATTCTGTCATAGTAGCATTGTGTTCGCGTATATGAAAATCGCCCGTTAGGCAGATAACTATTCTTTCAGTATGACTAGTACGTCTCCAGTAGAATGTCATCACATTTTCGTTGCAATTATTCATATAATTTTGACATCCTTTTCTTCCCACTTCCGAGTTCCGACACGGCTTTTACGAAGAATGAAGTAATGACAACTTCAAAGACGCTGGTTTTGGACGACAATAGTGTCGGCTGTCATTAAGATCCTTTTTTTTTTGGGAAAAGGATATTTTCCCGAGACTTTAGTGTCCCGAGTGCTATGTGAGTGCAGTAAAGCTCTCCTATGAGTATCTGCACGTAGGCCGATATTTTTTATGTGCCACATCTAAGGAAATTCGAACCGAACAAAAATCCGATTCACTTGTCCTAATAATAGTCGACAGGAAATACGCTTTGTCCTAAATATCCTCTTTTATATATTGTCAACCTTTATAGTTTTTTTCATCATGTGTAATATCAAACGGTGGTTCTAATGAACATTTTCTCTCTCCTCTTTTTCTCTTCTTTATTTTCAGGTGAAGCACAATGAGAAGATGATAATAAAAGGTTCAAATCTCTATACAAAGAAAGCAAACGGTATACACAACGGCAAAAGAATATAATAGCAACGAACGGTTTTTGTGTCCGTACGAATTAATTAAAAAAGTGTATTGTCGCGATTATAGAGAGAGAAAGCCAAAGAGAGAGTGTGTGTGTTTGTGTGTGTCTTCGCGTACTCTTTTCGATGTCGGTAGAGTGTATTTCGAATATCTATACGCGTATAAAAAGTGACAAAACAAGTGAAAGATACCGAATAAAAGCCCTTTGTCGAAATTTTCTTTATTGACAATAGCCATAACAACGTGGAGAGCAAAAGTGCCGAGTATCCGTTTTCGCGTGATGTTACACAAAGATTTTAAGCGACCCAGAAAAGAAGAAGAAAAAAACGAGAAATTAATTAATACATTTTTTTGTTAATTTTCAACGATATTGCGTAAAAAAGGACTTTAATCAAATAAGAATTTGTAAAGAAATCTGCCATAAAATTAGTATAGAATTAAAACATTTATTATAAAAACAAGCATCTAGATAAATCTATCTAAATTGCAAACTAATAAATAATTAAATAAATATTTAATAAATTTGTGAGAAAAATAGTAAATATAAATATAATAGGAAAAATTTAAATATCGTGTGGCTTTTCTATATGGTGTCTAATCGAATTTCGAATGGGCTCGAGGCATAATAGCGATTTATGTCTTCGTTGCCTCGTACGCAAAACGCTCTAGCAGTCATGAGGTTCGGTGATCATTTGAAGGCTCTTATTTGGGCCACACACCTACTGCCTCTAGTCGCAGCGGTATCCGGTAAGTTTTTTGTTGATCATTTTGATTACCTATATTGTAATTATTTTTAATTCCAATCTACGTGTATCAATAACCGCGATTGTACTATTTTGCACTTAATTTCTTAATAAATTGGAACATCCTTTATAAGTAGAGGCAATTCAGCGCAAAACTAATGCAAAACAAGTTCCGACCAATGATAAACGACGACAAATGTGTTACTGCAAACAATCAATGATAAAACAATTTATGGCAGCACTCTTTACCAGGCGGGCCTTGATTTTGCCAGATCGTGTTGAATTTGTGACATCAATCAGCGCCCCTAAGGTATCAGTATATACAAAGCTGACACTGATACGAGGACTTTCTAACACCTCTGCCCTTCTATGGGTCCCGGCGCTCGGTTGAATTGGCACCTTCACGCTCACGATAAAACCACAGCCAGCATGATACTCCCACGCAATTCCTGCTACTGAGGCAGTAACTCTCCAGGGCTTTTTGGGCACTCACGCACACCTACCTGCCTATACGCTAGTGCATCAGTATTTGGCCCTGCCATTCAACTACTGTTGATGGTCAGCGGTCAGCGATCCGACGGCTGAAACTCATCTAAGCGAAGGAAATCCGTCGTCGAACTTGTTTTCTTCTCCACAAACACTCTGTGACGTCGCCGGCCCCATTATTGAGGAGAACCCCAAAGTAGTCTTAATCCCGGACATCCGAGTACCTTGGGCAGCAGATCAAGACGTGCCCTCAGTCCTCCTCGACTGCACCGCTGCAAGGACAGGGGGCATCAAAGAGCAGCCTAAGCTGGACAAGCTTCCAGTTCAAGGAGCATTTTCTCGTAATCAGGATGCCTAGACTTATATTCAAATCTAAATCTAGACTACCTTAATTAGCACAGATATCCTTGATGTACTCTAATGTCAGTCTGCCGACGACGAACTGGCTCCATCTAGGCAGGGCACAGTCATACAGTAGCTCAGCGATAAGGCGCTGAGGTCTCCGACAGACCCTCCTGAAATGGACCGCTGTTTAACGACGAACAACTTCCAGATCCATAGGGGGAACCTCTATCAATACCTGCAGGGTGGTGGTAGGGGGCCGATTTCACGAAAATTCGCTTTTCAGCAACATAATCGTCGATTTGCGGCTTGGGACTTCAACTGCCACCCGGGCTTCCCGCGAATGGACGATGCCCATAAGTTGGAAACGCTTCTCCTCAAGCGCAAGCTGCGTGTGACCCTCGTCGGCATATGCGCAAAATTTGCACTCACGTTGCAGGGATATCAGCAGGTCATCCTTCATGTAATTCCATACAAATGGTCCTACGATAGAACCCTGCCGGCATCTCCACACCCCAGACTTCTTAACGAGGTCATCAGCACCCACGACCAGAGACTCTCTGTCCGAGAAATAGCAGCTCCATAGCAGCCTCGAGCTTGTGCAACACGTCACTCCACAGTAGATTGCCAAACACGCCCTTGAAATCCATAAAGATTCGACTATCCTTGATTTAGACAAACAGAAGCGCATCCTCAACAGATCTTCCCTTACGAAAGCCATACTGTCTGTCCGATACCCGATCTCCCGAGCCACCATCCTATCCACCAGTATCCTTTCGAGCGTTTTGCTAAGTATGTATTGGAAAGAGACAGATGCCACGATAGGATAAAGAGTCCGTTCGAATCTTGTTATGGCCTTTCAACAGCACAACCATCCACGCAGTGTTGCAACTCCTGGGGAATGTACGGGCTCGAAAGCAAGACTCAAGATACTTTTTCACATCTGGCCGGTCATTCCATCGATTCCGGTGACTTACTGCACATGAGCCTAGCAATCGTTGCTTCAATCTCGGCCACTTGCAGATAAGGTATTTCTTCATTATCTGCAATTCGCTCACAAAACAAAGCATCGACAGGATCAGCTGCACTTTGACATCATGCAGTGGTACTCACCTCTCGGCCGCCTACCATGAAGTTCTACCTCTGCATAATGGCGCACTCTGACTCGCTGGAAACGCTTCCCAAGTCGATCTATCTCACGCTTCTTGGCATCCAGCTCCATGCTCCGCGGACATGCTTTCACCTCCTCGTGACCTCGCTAAGACAGTCGTTGACGAAGGTACACTGCTCGTCTACATACACACGAACTGGGATCTTGATCGGCGTTCAAAAGCCTGCAAGGTCCGAGTCTCAAATAATAGCCAGTTTTCATGCCTGGTTAGGTACCACATGCCTGTCAACTCTGTCGGCGGCAACCACAGTGAAACTCATCAGGGACGTAGCCAGGATTTGGTTTCGGGAGGGGTCCAACGCTCAATAACAGGTAAAGAAACTTTTTGAAATTAGGGTTTTGGCATTGATTCTAGAGGATAGTATTGTCCGATCGTACAGGAAAAGTCACTTAATTTATTAAGAGAAAAAAAGTGATTTCAAATTTTTGAGACTTTATGAAACCTTTCGCAATTTTCAAAAGAACCACGCCTCCATTGATTATCTAGATTTCGACCTATTTTATTTGACCAATAATGTATTCACGAATTACACTGACTTAATATTTAGGGAACGTTACGCTATCAGCTCTCGATAGAAGAATTCCTTTTTTATCGACACTAGCGACACTTACCTTACCATCCGCCATATAACGGGCAATAACGGAACCACAACAGTTCTCCTTATGAGACGGATAGCAGTACAAGCCATATGTAGACACATTCAAATCGTTGCTTTTATATCATTATTAATAATAATAAAATGCGCACTTTGAAACACGGTTGCCTAATACACTGCGAAAAATTCGTAACGTTCAATTATTTTAAAGTCTAAAAAAGCATAGTTCCTGACAATTTAGACATAGAGTAGGATAGAGTTGGAACTCCATACAAAATTAAAATCGGCTGAAAAACATTTTACCTTTGAGTGTGTACTGTAAGTAACGTGTACATACAGGAAGATACTGAATAATCGAAGCCTTCCCCTTAGCGTCATTTAAATCCATAAGAATGAATAGACTAACTAGCTTAACGATTCGATCTCTTTCTTAAATGTAAAAAAAATCTCCTCCTAAATAGTCCACCTCCACTCTCCCGCTACAGGCACACAAATTGACCGTTTTCAGTACTGGGTCGAGATGGGTGGAGTCTCCATCTAAAACTGGAAATGCCCCGTGAACAAGCACTTCATATTTGTTTATTGAGGATGAAGATCTTATTCGTTATATTAACGTATTATAGAAAATTATGTAAAAAACACAAACTATCAACATTTTTCGTCTCCAAGTGGATCTTCACGCAAGTGAACATAAAAAAAATGCATACAAAATGTCGTATCGTTCACGAAATGGTCGTGTAAATTTTCGTCTACATTAGAGTTGCCGTGTAATATTATTTTCGTGACCACAAATGGATTGTCTTCAACACATAACATCAAATCATACTATTTTACGTACAATAAAACGATTATCGACAATTTAAGAACGCTTTTCTATATAAAAACCACTCTAAATAATAAAATAATAATCTCAATTGAAATTTTTAAGATTATGCACACTACGCTATTGTACATACCGAAATGGTAACACCAAGCATCCATTGTTTTTAAACGAAAATGGCACCGGGGCGGGGCTTGTGTCATTTTCGTTTCGTTTTTGGTGTTACCATTTCGGTATGTACAATAGCGTAGTGCGCAAATTATTAAAAATGTTAATTGAAAAGTGTTATTTAGAGTGGTAGTTATATAGAAAAATATTCTTAAATTGTGAATCGATTTATTGTACGTAAAGAAGTATGATTTGATGTTATGTGTTGACGATAATCCATTTGCGGTCAGGGAATTGATATTACACGGCAACTCTAAATGTCGACGAAAATTTACACACTAATGCAATTCATTGAAAAAGTTAACGCACACGACTGCAATTAATGTTTTCGACCACGCACACACGTAAAAGTAAAACTTTATGACTCTCTGGTAAACAAAAATTAGCTATAGCTGTCTTTCTCAATACAATGGGCAGTTTAATGGAAATTCTATTCGTCTCACATTATTTACTTGTAGTGGTTTCCCTCTGGCAAAATTATTTTGTTCTAAGTTCCTGATCTATGTATATCTGATCTGTGATTTAGAGTCACGAAAATCATGACTTTGACACGGTTTTTCTGCCTATCCAGTACGGGGCAGAACAACTTCACATACAAATTCGAACATGAAGTTGGTTACGAGTTTTTCTATTTAAAACAAAACTGTTAAATTTGTAAGGAATTTGAGCTATTCTGTCCTGTACCCGTTAGAGAAAAAACGCACCTATCATAATGATCTCACGTATCACGGGAACCTTTAAACAGATTGAAAAACGGAAGATTTGATTCAAAAATTTATAAAAAATTTTAAAATTTCTTACCTGAGATACTGTTCTTTCATCAACGAAGGCGTTTGCGGAAATAGCCTCAATTGTTTTGGCAGCTCTAGAGCGCTTTACATCGAAGAACCGGCTGTCGTATATAGGAGCATTTTAGTTTTTTAACGGCCATTAATTGAAAATGACATAAAATCTATGCATATGAATGTAGTTACCCTCGTCGTAGGCCGAATACTAGTCCAAATTTTATGGAAACGGTTAAACATGAATTTAATGTTTTTTATTCGTTAGATCAAATTGCATCAAATTTGCAATACCGAGCAAATCAATTTAGTCAAACGAGAGAGAAACGAAGAGAACCGACTTATAACTGAATGCTCTTGCCACCTTGTATTTTCACTATAGCAAAGAGTAAATTATGGGAAGGAGTCTCCATAGAAAAAATCCCGATGGTAACTTATTACAGTGTCCATGTTTCATGTCGTCACTGAAATTTCAAAGCCCATTCAAAACATTTCGGGAGGGGTCCGGACCCCCTGGACCCCTCCCCTGGCTACGTCCCTGAAACTCATGCGAATTTGAACGAGGCTGTGCGACCAAGGGCATACAAAATCTGATGGAGTAACCCAGCGGAAACACTGTCAATTTTTCCAAAAAAATTTGGATTTGATGGTCTTTGTTGCCTGTGCCGCGCACAATTGACCGAGTCCTAGGTGTCTGCGTTAAAAGGATACAACTGATTAAAAATATGACTAAGGACATAAAAAATCACAAGGAGACCGACCAAGTCATTTTTTCAACAATTTTCATGAAATTGATTTATTAATTCTAAAATAACAGTAAACATTTTGAAACTAGCGTTCATATCACATAATTCCTATTTCTTTACTATACTCGTATACCCTTGATCCTCGTCACTCACCATCTAATCTTATTTCCGGTTAGATATATCCCAGAAAATCATGAAAAATATTCACCTTTTATACCTCCATCCCTGTAACAAAAGAAAGACGAAGAAATGCAATGAAATTTTCTTTATGATCGGAAAAATTCAACATTCAGCACTTTCACCGCATAAAAATCCCATAAGCAGAATAAATGTGGTTTTAAACCATAATATAACACCCTTCCCCTCTCCCACCTCCATACACAACACCAAAACTCAATGAGTAGGGATGAACATTTCTTGTGGGCATATCTAGTATACGGCTACTACGTCACAACAGACACGCGGAAGAAGAGGGGCCTTGGCAAAACTCGTACAGATATATCAATGTAGGAAACAACTCATGCTTATTATGGGTGGTAATAAAAATTGAATGTAATAAAGGACCTGCTAACTGAACTCTTGTTCTCTCAATTGTTCTCGTCCTATAAGAGTCTCAGAAGCAGACGACCGAAGGGCGGCCGGGCGGGCGGTGTTGGTACGCGTGATCAGCTCTGCAACAAAGCATAAGGCCAATTCGTCAAAAAAGTACCAAAAGAAAAAAGTTATAGTCACATCATCCATATATGTGGCGGCGAGGAGTTTTGAAAATTTTCCTGTTATTTCGTCATACCATTCGCTCGCAGCACGTTTCTGATATGGTGAGAAATGAGAGCAGCAACATTCACGGGAAATTTATAGGATTTTTCCCGCGTCGCGAAAAGACAATGAAAGATAGAGAGAGAGAGAGAGAGAGTGGGAGGCGAACAGAACACATTTCGGTTCGGCGTTTGATTAATGTCCCAATCAAGGATGCTTTTTGATTGTAAATTTATGCGGTTGTTTCGGGAATTATTGATATGATAGCAGAGCGTGACTTTATTGTGGACAGAATGTGCTGGTGGAGAGAGGAAATTTTCGGATTTAGCATTTTTACTCTTAATCGCGATTTTAAAGTTAAGAAGGAACTTATTCAGATGCACCGCTTTAGTCTCAGTCGAGGTTTGACCATTAAAACGGGAAAACAAATTATTGCATATAATTTGAAACCCTCGCAGGCATGCAAGGAAAATTACGGAATTTTTCTCACTTCTATGATACAAAACATATACAAAGCATTCCGTCATTACCATTTCCATTGTTTCGCGTCAGGATAGGTGTACTTAAGCATAGAGGGCATTAGTTTTAGATGCACTTTTAGTAGTGCACACTAAGTCATCTCTCCACTCCGCTGCTATAGGGCTATAGCGCCTGCAGTGCAGTATACTGAAACGTTTTTCGGAATATGTTTATAGCACAAAAAAAAATTCTCTCTCCTGTTGGCGCTCTTTAAAATGCAGGTGACTGACGGAAACATCAAAAGCTCGCATGATGCAATCGACGAAACAGTACCTTTTGCCAAGGCAAAACGTCCCACCTACAACCCATGATACGTCCTCCACTTGGCCGACACTTTACGATGCATATTTTTCCGTTTCCTATGTATGGTATGCATATCGCAGCTTTCTTTTCATATGTACTCTCGCATTTTTCTTAAATGTAATATATGCAATCTCGTATACGAAACATGTAGCGCTCTCAAGCTTTGTATGCCACTTGGCTATGCATGACGACGTATTACGAAACCGTCTTTGGCCTTTGACGAAACATAGCAGAAACTTGCTAGCGACGTCGTTGGTGTTCGTAGGGACGAAAAAAAAGGAATATATGTATATCGTCCAAAGCAGAAAAATAGGCTTGCATTTTTTTTCTCTCTCTCTCCCGTCATTTCACAACATTTCTCATAATATCTAATATTGCATGGGCATTTGGAGAGGGAGTTTTGCAGGCATCTCTAAGGTCTGATATTATGCAGTTTTTTGCTGCAGGAAACTTGACGGCAAATATAGTATAGTGAAGTAGACAAAACATCATCTACTATTTGGGTAAATACAGGACATAATATGCCATGCATAGATGTAGATGCAAATAGATGCTCAAATGCCGCGAGAAGTAAAATTTTGCATTTTTGTACGGGGAGACTGATTTCTGTACGTTGGTGCAAAAAGTGGAGTAGGAAAAGTGAAAACAGGACTATCACCAGAGTGGTAAACAAGTGGAACGGGAGTGGCTAAAATATATAATAAACATCATGATATGTTTTTTAATGAACTATACTTGACATATATACATTGAAAGTCCCGTTAATTTTTCCAGCAAGATTACGCAATAATTCGTTATTTCTCACTTTTTTTCGTAGTCAAATAAAGATTAGATTAGATTAATAGATTGTGGGGGCGCGAACCCGATGGGGGTTCGTAGCACTGAAGCCGATGGGCCTATTGTACTATCGCCCTGGTCATCTGTGGGCAGGACTAGTCCTGACGATCGAGGTTGATCGTGCTGAGAAATGAGCTGAGTTTACTGATTGACGTCAACGCTATGTCGTCTGTGTCTGGATAGGCCACTCCAAATTGTGTCCAGCGGCGTTGGACAGAGCATCACACTCGCATAGGACGTGGGTCGAGGTCTCGTCATCTTCTTCGCAGAATCGGCAGCTCGCGTCTTGTACGAGCCTCATTGTGCGCAGATGTCATCTCAGGCAGGAGGGGCCTGTAGGAATTCCACATATGGCACGTACTCTATTTCTGGTTAGCTGAAGTAGCTTAGCCGCTCTTTTATGGGAGTATCCTGCTATGAACAGTTTGGATTGCCTGAGCCCGGATAGATTATCCCAGCGCTCAGATGCTTTAATTTGTTTCTGGTCCTTGATTAGTCTTTTTACTACGCATGTAGAGATGCTACTAGATGCTTTTAAAGGGCCGCATAAATGGGTTGCTGCGGCTGTGCGTGCTAACTCATCCGCCTGTTCGTTCCCCGTGATGCCTATATGACCTGGGACCCTGAAGAGTGATAATCTATTGTTTGCGCCTAGTTTGTTCAGTGCATTCAGACAACACTGAACCAGCCTTGACGTAACGGGGTACTTGGTGAGTGACTTGATAGCCGCTTAGCTGTCTGAGAAGATCGCTCAAATAAAGGTTTCTGATATATTTTTTTTACATATTTAAAATAGGATGTGTGTCTGAGGGTTAATTTTAAAATTCAATGGCTTTCGCAGCAAAACTTTACCAAAATGGAACGCCTTTTCTTTTCGTAATAGAGAAAATATCCTTGAATTAGCGTTTGTCTCCAAAACTTAGTTTCGGTGGTTATGGTTGAGCAAGGCTTAAGGGCAGGGTTTTTTAATGGACACGTCGAGACGGAGCTCACCTTGAAAGTCGAAACGCGACGGAAGGCTCCTTCAATGAAACCGAGCGGTCCCTCGGCATTGGCTGTCTGCTACGCCCAGCCTCAGGAGGATCGTAAGTTTTGCCGCTCACTGTCCAGGTCCCTGTATTGAAAAACGGGATACCTGTGCTTGCGGAACAACGCCCTAACGCGGGAATTCGAGAAAAAAGAATCCTGTCATCAGCTACTTGAGTCAGCATTTTGTAACGCTGTGGTACCAAAATGGCGGTAGTTTCACTCGTCTAAATACGACTATCAAAATTTAGAGCACCATCACCATTCTGGATTATTTTAATTAGTTGTTAAGCAAATGTCCTTTTCTTAACTTAACTTTACTCAACCAACCACAAAACTGTGCTCCACAGGTCACAGCTGAACTCCTTCTCGAACGAAAATCAGACTCCCCAAATCATAGGAAAATCTGAACCGGTTTCTTATCAGCAGGTACCTTTCTATCAAAATTGGTGTAACACATCTGGACTTGGAGGCCCGGAAGCGTATTTAGGAAACCTTGTTCAGTTCGTCCTCAGACAGGTGACGAGATTGATCAGCTTTTCTAGTGTCTAAACAGCCAGACACCCTTATGGATTTCGTCCCTTCAAAGTAGACTCGCATTGAGCTTCTGGTACATTTTCGTATAAACAAAAAAAAAACATGTTTATCTCGTCCCCTTGGAAGTGACGCAATCGAACTAGTCCCCTGGAAGTGACGAATTTCAAGGGGACGAGTTGAACAGGGATTTATAGTTGTTTTAGACGGAAAACGTACTCACAAAGCTATGCGAGCTCGTCACAAACCTCACACAACTATTGTTTTTACGATGTCACTGAACTTATGTAAAAACGGAATTGAAACCGGACTCAAAAAACAAGTTACGAGAAATTATATAGGAATGCACGAATACAAGTCATAAGAAGCCCGCGAAACTATTAGCCCGAAAGAAAGTGAAGCCTTCTGGTTTACTTGGATAGGCAAACTATTTATAAACCCTGCGCCATAACTTCTGATTGATACCGAAGAGTACTTAAGTTACACCCCAAAAACATCATCTGTCGATTTGGTCTCGTGCTGTGTGCTCCACTCCCACTTCAAGGATTTTCTGAACACGAGCCTCACCCATAGTCAAGTAGACTAAGCTCGGCTGCTCGGGAAGCTATCGCCGGATATCTTTGGCATGTTAGGCTGCCACGTTTTTATTTTGAAGGTTTTTAAAGTTTTTTTTGCAGGTGCCGCTGGCGAATTGTCTTGTTACTGTTGCCGCTAAATTTCGAGCTTTTCGAACTTGGCAGTGGGTCCATTAGCAACCGAAACTTGTAGTAGCCTGTGTAGCCATGATCTGCAAAAATGTCAGCAATGGCGAGGGCAAAGCTCATAGTTAATGGTAGAAATATTCTCTCGTACCAATTCCACTGGTCTGAACTACTACAATTATTGCACCAACATTGCCAAATGAGGACCTAGGAAGTGCGGGCCTAACATATTCATGTACAAACGCAAACGCTGAAACTAAGGATCAGAAACGAATTGACCTTCCGGCACAATTTTTGAATTTTGGTGGAGAAGCAGAAACTACCGTTTTCCTAGATTATGTCCGTCAACGGGGATGATAATTATTATTTGGAGATATAAAAAAATCATCTGAATCCGATTTTGAAGGGTCCAAAAGTCACAAGAAAGATTTTTGGTATCACAACTAAGAAAATAAAGAATTTTAAGCAAGCAGAGATACACTATCCGAATTCCAGCTACTGCCTAGCTAATATGATCCTTTCATTTAGTCCTAAACATTTTCAAAATGCACAACCATATCAGGGAGCAGTTTAGCTGACCCAAACTCGAAAAAAAACCATCGAGAGTAGCATCTAGGTTAAATTTCAAATTGTCACATAGGCATTGCAAATTATTTCAATATACTGATTTTCATATTAAAGGCCCGGCCCGTTTGCACTTTTCAAAAGTTGAGTTGAGTTGAACCGGAAAGCCAAACAGGTTGAAGTGCCAAACCCTGAAACACTAGAAAGTTAAACTCACTAAAGTTTATTTTTTAGAATTTTAAATCGGCTGAAAAGGTTATAGAAAAAAATATTGTAAAAATATTTTATAAATTTGATTTATTAAAATAGTTTTAATTTTTCGAAAATACAAATTTATTAGGCTTTTCATATCCTTTTTCTTTCCGCCCCTTATCAGACCCCCAGTACGGTTTTAGACGAGCGCGGTCTACTATAGATGCAACCACCAGTCACCACATTAGCGACGGACTCATAACGGAAGGGCACATGCTGTGCTGTAGTAACGCATTGAATTCCGCCAATTTAGGGTGCATATAATTCTCTCTAGAATAGACGAATTTGCGCGAATACCTCGCCGCGATAATTATGAGCTACATCTAACACCACGTTTTAAGTCACGACACTGGGGAAGGACACAAAGCATACAATGGTAACTCCAGGGGTGCCGCAGGGATCTATTCTCGGAATATTTATTTTGTATACCGTGGAGTGAAGACTGTACCAATAGTTTCATAGACTTTTCAGGGTACATACATCCACTACAAAGGCTCCCTTTACCCACTGTAGAAATCCTTGATACATGTTTGGATATCTCGACACCATCATGAAATATGTATTTGGAAAATGGCTTTATACCAACTGACAAGTATCTAGCTGTCATTGTCCCGCAACTTCTTTTATTGTTTTCTTTTCTTCAATGAGACACATGTGACTCACAAAAGAGTACTGGATATACCATGAGTCGCATGTGTCTCGTAGATAGTGAGGTATTTAGAACTCATTATAAGATATTGCTGATGCGAAACCTGCGTTACATAGCAAGAAAATGTTTTGTTCTTTATGCATTTGCCCCAGTGTTACTGTACCGGGAAACTCCCAACGTTGCGTGAACGCATCAGCTATATTTAACACATGCTCCTGCAACAAGGACCAACCTTTTTCCAAAACCAAGTTAAACTAAATAATTAGCAATTGTTTGTGGTTTAGAAAGGGCATTTGGATATTGATTTTAAGATATTTAAATATTTTTAAAATTGTTATAAAAAATATCTTAAAAAAACATGTTATTCCTTTCTCTTATATCCTCAAGGACCTAATCGCTGATTCACTATAACAAATATGCAGAAATAGAGCCAAGAAATGCCTATTAAAAATTACATGATCCCTTTTCCATTTCAATTTAAATTTGGTGGTGTTTACAGAGGTCAAACTTCGTGTTGCGTATACGCAACGCTGGGAAGAAATGGGTTAAACGCGGTCTATCGTGTGTGTGCTGTACGTACCGAATCACATCAAATGAAGCCGGCTATGAGGTAGCAGTAATTATGCCCTTGCACATCCTGGATGATGAGATCAAAAGGCTGTTCAGCGGTCGCCAAGGCCTAACCGGAGATGCACCCAGATCGAAGAAAAATTTAAAGTGTTGAATATATGAGAAAGTATGGCAGTTCCGATGGGATTAGGCCTCTACTGGCCGATGGACACATACCCTTATCCCAGCCCAGACATGGCCATAATGTGGGTTAACCGAAAGCACGGGACCGTGAATTTTTTACATTACCCAATTCTTAACGAGCCATGGAAGTACCGACAATATTTGCATCGGTTAAAGATTGAGGACTCGCCAGAATGCCCGATATGTAAGGAAGCTGTGGAGGATCCGAAATACTCGTATGTCTTATTTGAATGGCCCTAGATAGAAGCGGAAGTGTCAGTAAGCATAAGCCCCGAGAACCTAGTTACACTGATACTGCTATCGAGAAATAACGGGGATTTGGGAAATTTGTGCCGTTCACATGGAACTACAGAGGGTGGAGCGTAGACGTGTATATGCTACCCGTGCTGATGGCTGATTAGTTGAAAGTGGCCCTGTGAAGAAGCATTGAAAGGTGGTTCCGCAGGATGTAATGGTGATGAAGGAGATGTTTAGAATTATGATTGCATGCTGGCGGTCTCTGCTCCACGGCATGCAGTATCTATGCAAGATTCCCCATCTCTGTAGATACATATAGCTGCAAATTTTTCGTAGTCTGCCTCCAGTCACTATCAGTCAATCTGTCTCCCGACGACTAGTCATAACAATATCAACGGCTATGAAAGAGCAATTGAAAAAGGATCAAGGTTTGAATTTATCCAACTATCATTGTCTACCCTGTCGTAATGAGATCGCGCAGCTATGTATTGAAAAAAGCCAGCACGCCACAATATCAACGCTTGCACTTTTGTCTCGAGTTTTGAAGCACTAATTAGGAGGAACTTGAATTTGATTCATAAATTAACTATATGGTATGCGGTTATGCCTGGAAACCTTTTGATTCATTTCTCCATACAGTGTTGAATCCATGTATCAGAAACTTCATAATGAGCCCTTTTCATGCCACACGCCATACGAAACACCAGGTACCAGGTGTGGCGGAAAACCCTTGGAACGATCCGCAACACATTCATTTTCAGCCCGCCTGCAAAAAAAACGAAACATTTGTGAAGCCACGCAATTTTTCCACACTCATCTATTCCTTCGGATAGTGTGTGATCCAACTAGCGCCTTTTTATTTGTTGCAAACAGCATCATGCATTACAGCACTATTCATCTTGTCGGGTGAAGCACATTTTACTTTCTTACGGCAAACAGCACATAAATACACAAGAGCGTGTGGCATACGAAAAATGTCAGTGCTCTAACAAAACTTGACTATGATAAATGACGTTATCTTGTCATGCATATAATGGTGCGAGGATTCGTCATGGCCTCTTCAAATGAGAGTTTTATATACGAGTTCGTACGAGACTCTGGGGAGTCTTCTCGCGCGTTCAAAGCAGAAAAAAAATGGCGCTCTCTCGAAAAATCAAACAGGACGAGGTTCGTTACACCTGCAATATACTTTTAAATGCAATGTGACGGCAGCAGTGCCAGCACCAAACCAAGATAATTCAATGATGTCAGGATGCGCTGATTGTATATATATTATACGGGTCGACGTTCAGGACATTCAGGACAAATTCTGTGCATCAGGCGAGGTTGAAGTATATGCTAGGTGGAGCGAGTTAGTCTCCCGTGTGAGCCATATCATTTGAAATCGTCGTCGTCCAGGTGTGAGGCGACGAGGAGCAACCTCCTATTACTATAGGACGTCGGTTACGATTGCATCCTGCTGCAATAGCTCACTGTCGCATAACTAATAGTCGACCGAGCAGCGCATCTCTGACAACATTTGCATAGTCTGATTGCAATTTGTGCGCTTTTCGCCAATGCGAAAATTGTCGCCTTGCGAAGTCGCAGGACGCGAGATGGAATTATATGATGATTTTAATGAAGAACGGACTCATCGTTGACGTCGCGTTGCAGTTGTCCCGGATGACATTTCAAGTCAAGTGCATAAGACATTATGCAAAAAGCGCCAAATGCAACACACGCATTTCGCCAAAACCACCGTACCGAAACAGAGTCCTGTATGAATGACTTTCTTTGACACGTAACGAATTGTGGATCGTGTGTACGTGCGTTTCGGGTGAATGGTGGTTAAAGATGTTGTACAAGGTATAGTGAATGTTGCTTCTGACGTAATTTGATTATTCAGCATGAATTGAATTATGCAAAAGCAATGACGTCTGCCGGTGTTTGGAGTTAATTCGATTTATGGGGAATGATAATAAGTTTATTTCAGAGTTGACGGCAATGAGGATTAAATTACAAAATTCAACAACAATATTAAATTCAGTGTTCAACAATTTTAAACAATCTTCTACAAAGTAACCCATGATAATCAAAACCTCTTAAAAATAATTGCTCTCCAAAGATCTATATTCCATCGGACAAGCAAAGCATCTCTGCTAAACTTTTAAGGAGCAATGTATAGTATCACCGCTTAAAGGATATCATCCAATAATACTCTATTATAAAATATTTCCTGCGTCTTCCACCTCCTATGCAGACAGATTCCATCTGAACGTTTTTACTAAGTGTATATATTACCCTATACCTGAACATCCTTCGGATATTCACTTCCTTATTATACTTACATAAATAGACAATGGTGCTTTGAGACAAGGACAATTACGGAACGAGCTTGATAAAATTAACCTGAAGAACCATACCAAGCCAACAAGAAACTAAGGTATCGGTAGCAAAGATGCAAACTGCAAAATGAAAAAAAAGCGACAGAAAAAAAAAAATGCTAAATTAACCCATGGATGATAGTTACATAACAGAAAACACTGAAAGAACGTCATAAACTAAACTTGGTCTTGGTGGTGATTGCATCCTTTACTTTCGACATTTTTTTCCCAGTCTCTCTCTCTCTCATATTCCATCTCCGACAAAGTTTGAGTTCCTAATTTAAGTCCATCATCTGCATAAGATCCTTGCGTTCCATTCAAGCCGGAAGACTTGTCTTCTCACTGAGCTTCCATTATAGTCGGAGAGTTAAAGAAGTGGATCATATCACAAGTTTCCCATCTTTTTGAATTATGACATCACGTTAGTTGCACCGCCTAGCAATGGACGAAACGTATGCGATGAGGAGGTGAAAGAACGACCAGGCAGGACACGTCGTATACCTATAGACTCTCGCTGCAAGACATCGATAACTCAAGGTACATACGTTAGCAGTGTCACACTGACGACGACGAAGAAGAAGAAGACATTGGCAGGCAACTGAAAGTAGAACTTCTTGTATGCTATGCTAAATGTCTCTAAAGCATTATGGTTTCTGGTTGTTACTGGTCCTGCCCTGGAGTGGAGACATTCAAGCTCGCTTTTGCTATATATACGGCACGTTTATACGTATAATGGCCGGCACAATGGTATGATGTGGAAAAAGTAGAGTGATAACGGCTTGAGGCATCATAGCAGACAACACCTCACATTACGAAGACTTTTTTCTAGCAAATAAATTCATCTTCATGGAAATCTTATCGGAAAATTACATCTTTATACAAAGAAACAACACAAGAAAATTCCATTCACTCTCTGTGTATGTATGTACGTACAGAGATCCTTTAAAGTGGAGACATTTGCTTGATTAATTATCTCCCCGAGACTTTGCACAATTTCCATTTCGATGCATGTGTACATTGCCGGAGAAGAAGAAGACGAAGTAGAAGAAGCGCAGTAAAAGTTGTGCCGTAGTAAAGGAAGACATCGCCATCGTCGTCTTTTGGGATGGTTTTTCCGAGTGTACTTTGTTTGTTTGTTTGCTGAAAAGCGCAGGCTTTCACAAACCAACTTTTGAGTTTCTTACTTCCTACTTTTAAATTGATTTCACTTTACGAGTTTATTTTCGTCTTAGGAATGGAATATTGTTTTACTGTACGCTTTGTGTTTTGTAGGGGGATTTAGTTCAGACAACCACACATACTTGCTCCAAGAAAGCGCTGTTGAGTAATGAAAAGAATTTAAAGCAATAGCTTCAGCAACAATGGTATCATTATTGTAACCGTTTTTCAAGGAAATTGAATACACATATTCAGAGGCAAACAAAAAAAAATTGCAGAGAGAAGCTTCTGCCGCCTACCCATATCCTTTTGTACATATATTGGACCCATCGATCAATGATTTGCGGTATGCTTTTCACATTGTCTGAAAGCTTGCTTATATCCTCGCCACAGGAACATACATACGTATGTACTCGCACAAAACAGGACACATGAAGTAAGGGCATGGTTGGTATAGTGTTCGTCGCCTATAATCTTCTAAATCGGTTCCATAATTCAAAATGCACGTATAGCCCTCTAATGGAGAATATTGCTATCCTCGCTGAGTCTATATATGAACACACATCCACACTATTGTTATTGTTGCTTTTGTCCTCGGCTATACCCATTTCTATGATAAATGTGATATTTGGCAATGTACTGAAAGTCCTATATTTTATCCATGAAATGACTTAGTATTGATGAATGGGAGGAGATGACCATTAATTTATAATATCACAAAGTGCATTTATCACTGAGATGCTTATTGATTTTTCATTCTGGTGGAACTAGTCTGTAGAGTCTATGATGGGAAGCTCGCTCTGGACCGCTCAGTGCAATTAACTAATGACTGACATAGTTTGGGAACAATCAAAAGAAAAGTGGTCAAGGAATAGATGACGATTGAAGCTGCCGGTGTTTGTGGTTAGTGGCTCAAGGGATCTTTACGGTCTTCATGTTATTCATTTACCAAAGCTCTTCTTCTTGTTCCGATAATTGTTTTCTTAGAATTTCGACTTGGAATAAATTCTGTTTTTTTCTTTTGCGCTCTTGATGGATTTCGGACATAATTACATATAAATACGAGCATATAAAACTCAAAAGCTGTCCAGTGGCGGAGCAACTCGATTCGAGGCCCCCGAGTTGAACTCTCTGGCGGACAACGCTATCTACAGCCAAAACCAGAAACAAAAAATATGAACATGAACGCGATCAACAAGCCCACAATTGTTCAAACTAAAGACAAATTGGTCGATTAGCAATTTTCATCGATAGACAATATTTCTCCCTAAAACCAAAGCATGGCCTACTATGAAAATACAATCATACAAAAACACAAAGCATCCTTCACAAATAAAAAAGTTTTTCTTAGAAGAACCTAATTTGGGGAGTTGGGTTTGTATGGCAGCCCCATGACCCCATTGTCCGATTTTACCGGTTCAAACATACACACTGCCTGCAGTAAAAAGAAGCATTTGTGCAAAATTTCAGCTTCATAGCTTTTAAATTGGCCGAGTAAAACGCGTCGCAACAGACAGACAGACGGACAGACGGACATCGCCCAATCGACTCCCCAAGTCATGCTGATCATATATGTATATATATACTTTTTATATGGTCGGAGATGCTTCCTTCAATGCGTTACAAACTTCACGACAAAGTTAATATACCCTTTCACTCTATGAGCGAAGGGTATAAAAAGAGTGAAGTTATGATGACAGGTTATTGAATACACTGCCCACGCTTCGTGTTAAACAAGGATGCGGTGCCAAAGGGTAATCATTTTCTTAAGCCGGCCCCACACCGACCGGAGTGTGGCACACACTGCACAAAAGACCGGTTCCAAGAATGATACCTTGGAGTCGCCCAACCACACTGCTGCTGCACGATTTTTCGTATCAATCTTTTGTGCTGTGTTTGCCACACTCCGGTCGGTATGGGGCCGGCTTTAAAATTATACCGTAGACCCAAAAGTATAGTGTAGAGAATAAAAGTTTTTTGAAATTTACATTTCGTACTATGACTCTTGATAGAATACATCTAAAATCATAAGATTTTGGATATATATTGTGAATAGATTTTTTTTTGATTTATACCAAAAATTATAGTGATCCGACCAGTGGCGCAACCGCGGGAGGCAGGGACGTACCAAGCAAACATTTCTTTGGGGGACGGGGTTGGGGGTAACTTAATTTTGGACCTTCGCTCCACAATTCGATGTAAATCAATTTATCGACAATATTCTATGCAGAAAACAATAGCATCAATTTGTCTAAACGTTCATCCCGCATTAACGTTCATAAATGATCGATTTATTAATCTTAATGTACTAAATTGACTGGACATGTCAAAATAAGCTGAATGATCTTGTAAGCTTTCGGTAATGCCATCCTTAGTTTGAAAGCCTCCCTCGCTATCTCCCCAGAAATTTGACACTCGGAACAATTATCAAGAAGAATTTGAATTTCAGCATGAAGGGATCTCATTTGAAATACAAAAATAAGTTTCGATCACCGCAGTTATTGAGATTATCGTGGAATTTTTCCTATCGGTCGGAATTTGAAAATATATGTTGAAATGGTTGGAACTATCTTTTTCCAATTCTACTGTGGACTTTGAGATAAAAACTTTAAGGATTTTGGACTTCTTTCGGTAAAATGTGGCAAAGTCTATTTTGGCTGTAGATTGAGATGATTCGTCAATTTTTTTTCGGAGCACCAAGAGTTCGGTGTTGTTTTTTGTAGTCCGATTCAGGGTCAATATCTAGTTTTTTTGCGAAAATCCTGGAGCTTTGCACTAACGCATTGATTTCGCTATCGTTGTTAATGTCTTTAAAAGACGTTATTGTACTGCAAATGACTTTCATGGCGTCAATAATGTTAAGGTCCTGAGCTTCCAAATGTTCAGTTAAATTTTTCAATTAAAACAACATGTTTTTCATAAAAATTCAAATTCAAATTCAGGTGAACATATAAATTTTTGACGAACATCTAGTATTTTTTTTATGGAATTGACACAGATTTTACTGATTCCGCTCTAGCTGTCCAACGGGTTTTCGACAAACTCTTCAATTGCAGCGCGTTTTCGATTGGTTTCAGATCGTATTTCAAACATTGGCAAACTTTTCGTGCTTCCCGAAAAAAATACGTACATATTTTCCAATTCATTGAAAAAATCACGAATCAGCGTAGGTACTTGATTGAGATGCTGTTTCGACAAAAATATTTAATCGATGAACCTGGCATGATATGCACAAAATTCCCTTTTCACATTTTTGTCACAATATTCCGCGATTTCTGAGCCAGTTTTTTCTCGAAAATCACATCCAATTTTTGGAACATTACGCTATCAACTCAATCAAGAAGAATTTTCTTGTTCTTCTTATCGAGACTAGCGACCCTTATCTGGCCATCCACCATATAGCGGAAAATATCGGCAACACAAAAGTTCTCCCTTTAGAAGTTTAATTTGTCGGTCGCGAGAATATGGTTAGGCATATTTTAGACCCAAATTTTAAGAAAAAAATATTACGATTATCTCTCTGAATTATTGTATTCGTTGATTTGTCGAAAATATCAAGGGAAGCAGTGCTTCAATGGAGGAACCACCACTGGATTTCTGATCTAATTATATTATCGATTCATTATGCTCACACGAAGGTATCCCAGTTCCGGATGTCAAGGGCCAGAAAACAGCAAATATTTTAGTTTTCCAGACTACAGTTTCAGCAGCAGAAAATTTTGCGTAGTGTCTGGAATCAAACTCGCATTTTTGCGATTTCAAGGATTGTAAAGTGCACCGATTTTTTTTTCACTATATCGGTAAGAATTTTTTTACCATAATCATCGACCGTCTGGCTATGCCCATGCAGGCTAACCAATTAAAATTTCGGAAAGAGTCCGTTAAAACTCACGAAAACAAGAGAAAGAATGTGGTAATAATGAATACGAAACTAAAAAAAAATCATTTTCATGCGGGGCTAACAGTGGCCACGCTTCAGATGAGGCAACTGAAGTGAATTCCGTTGAATTATAAATTTAAATTTATCACAAAGCATTATCCACGAAACACTGTAAAAATACGCTAATCAACCTATAAACTAAAACAAGCTACGTAAACAAGCGCCGATTTCTTAACATCCTAACCTAATCCGAAAACGGTTCCAAATTTTTTCTCGGCCATTTCACGAATTATTTTTCGATTCCCCGTTCATAAGATACTTTCCACGATGAAATGACCGGGAAATCGAAAAAAAATACCAAAAATGGCTGAGAAAATATAAGGAATCGTTTTCGGATTGTAGCTTATGGAATTCCCCAGCATTTGCCACATATTCGACGACAGGAAGTATACATTTTCGTTGAGAAAATCGCAGCGGACAAAAATTGCATTCAAATTCCGCCCGAGGTCTACCCATACCTTAACTTAGAAGACAATTTTTTAAATTATTTTATAAAGATAACATTATCCTCTATGAATGTAACAACCCCCACCCCCTCCATTGTTTTTTTTCGCCTCACCTATTTCCATAATCTCGAGCCGCCACTGGTGGCTACAATCTCTTGTCTCTGTACCATAACCCCTTGTGGGGCATGGTGCGTTCACTCAGCCGTTTATAGGCTACTTCGAATCAACGTTGCAGTGCATATAGAGGAGTGTATATAATGTTGCAAGCACTATATATTTCCTGGACCACGCCGAGATTCGATCTCCGGATCTCTAGATTACTAGCATCGTAGAGTGCGACTCAACCAAGTGAGCGTGAGATGGCTACAATGGTAGCTTAAAACACCTCCGTTATAGTATGGGTGTAAGCGAAAATCGTGTCAGTTATGGTTACGATTCCCCTCCCCCCGTTATCGTTGATGTCGTTACTGGAAAATAGCACCATCACCTAAGTTTGATAGGCAAACTAAAATGTTCTGTAATATAGGCAAACTAAAATGTTCCGTAATATGAATGGTTTCAGCCCACTCCAGGACGAGGCTCTGCAATTCAGCCCTAGCGAATTGAAAGTGTAGGAACAACACCTCTGACAATCGGCCATAAATTATTCGTTCAATGTTTTTTTCCTGCAGTGTCAAGCAGGAAGGTAGGGCGGTAAGAATTAGGCTCACCGGCCGGCTTTTTCGATATTGTAATACGCACAAATTTTTGTCTCTTGCATAGTTGTGGGGGCGTAATTCTGGCGACGCCTGGCTTGAGAAACGAACTTTCTCACAACTATGTAAGAGAAAAAATTTGTGCTCATTACAAAATCGAAAAAGCCGACCGGTGAGCCTAATTCTTACCGCCCTAGCTTTCAATGCCCTTTTAGGGGCACCATCCGGACCGGGCGCTTTACTATCCTCTTAGCCTGTAAAAGCAGCCTTGAAAAATACGGTTTGCATAATCGCGGGTATGTTACCTCTAAATGCCGTCAGGATTTGCCTCTCAGTTACTAGAACAAAATAGCGATAGAGACAATATTTTTTAGTAACACCGGACATTTGAGTTGAGGCGCTTCCTGTCCGATTTTCTTCATGAGCACCCTATACGCTGTATACCACGGGTTTATGTTCGTATCCTCACAGAGCTGTTTGAAACAGTCGTGTTTGCTTTTTTTGATTGCAAGCTTTAACGAGCTGCGAGCAGTTTTATATGCTTCTATCAAATCACCATTCGCAGTTGTCGCACGTTGACAGTGTCGCCGAGCTTTAAGGCATTTGCGATGGTCACGATCTCGTCAGCCCACCAGTAGTTTTCTCGTCTTTTATTGGTCGAACTCTTTCTTGTCTTGGAGGCATTTCCAGTTTTACAGTGAGTTTGCAGGCTCTCTGGGCTGCAGAACCGTTAATTGCACCAACATGCAACAGCATGCGTCGCGTACAATCATATCCAGGAAATTCTCAACCTCTGTGTCGTTCCACGGTGGTGGAGCCTAGCAGCTATACACATGTATGTCATTGATTTTTGCTGTAACCCCTCAGTTTAACCATCCTGATATTCATTTCAGGAACGCTACATCGTTGTCTTTATCTGTGACGCATACCGTTCACTTGCAATCTCTCCTCGAACGCCTAACTATGACATCCTCCCTTGTTGTGACTTTCAAAATCAAGAACATCTATCCACGTCTTCTGCCGCAATGCCCTTTTATTCAATGGACTCAGCTCCAACACAGGCTCATAACTCTTGCCTTGTATCCATCTATTGAATTTCCGGCCCGGTTTTTAATTAGAACAGTAGCTCCCCATTTCCAGTTCGGCGAAAGCGAGAACAGCCTAAATTAAGCATTTTTCTTCTTCTCTCGTCTTGGTTCAACCCTCGTCCAGGGATTCGGTTTCGCTTCCAATTGGGGATTTCGCATCACCTCTTTTTGAAAATTCTCTGACTTCTTTTTTGGAGACTGTAATTTTTTGAGTCTGAATAGATGCAGTCTCCTCCGTCCCGCCTACGCTTTAACCGGTCGGACTTCGGCACTCTATGAGCTCTTGGTGAAGTCTGAGCTACCTTGTCTTTTTGGAGCCTTTTTCCTTTTTTTCTGAATATCTGCTCCTTGACTCCGTTGTTCATGACGCAGGACGTTTTTTGTAACAACGACTAGAGGTTGTTGTTGGGGTAATCTGCTTCTTTCAGACAGGTTTTGGCGTTTATATTTAAGCCAAAACGCTGTGGTTAATTCTTGCCCCACACCGCGGGGGATATTCGGATAGTGCGGAAAAGTAACGTCCCGTGGAGAACATAGGAATCGGCCGTAGCAGTTCAACCTACGAAACTCCCCCTGCATGGGTAAGGGTCCGCAGTTTTGTCACAACTAAAGAACCTTTCAACGTTTATCTCCCATGCTAGCGTCAAACGCCGGCACTGAACGATGGTTTTCGCTGCCCTTCAGCGTGCGTACAGCATTTGTCTCTTAAGGATCTGGTCAACCTAATTTAAGTTTAATATTATTCCCCAACACAGAGGTCACACATACACCACACGCAGGAGCTTGAACATGAACCGTAAATAATACAACAAACCTTTGTCCCTTTTAAAAGGCGACAAACAGTTCCGAGGTTTACCTTTTCAATGATCTTATATTATGATTGAACTATCGAAAATGGTGAGGCTTCGTTTTATTGGCTTTGGTACAGGATAGATAACCTCACATTCATAAACGTTGTCATGGGCTATTCCACACAGAATAATGACTGTCAAACTATTTTTAGTTCAGTCTTTTTCTTGGTTAAAAAAAACCACAGATATTATCCGTGGTAACAGCGTGCCTGCGACATTTGCTGACTTGCTGCCCTAAAATGATTAGAGAAAGGGATCAATTAAGTAAAGAGTTGAAAGTAAGGTCAGTCACAAATACTACATTCATTTTTTCCATGCAATGCAATATAATCAAGACATCTACTTCAAAATATGCCCACGGCCTAAGGAAAAATTAAGGCCAACTCACGAGTAAAACCATGCATTTATAGCGCATACGTCGCGTCGCCATTGTAAAACTTTTATTAATTAACTCTCCGCCAAAGTCTTCGCTCAAAATAAAACAACCATAAAAAAACATTTCAGAACAAAAACAAAAACTTTTACCTAAATGATGCTATACGAGGCGGAAAAGTCTCGGGAAAAGTGCCTTCGTGCATTCGCTGAAATCTCCTCATTGTTTTATATATGCCCGACATCAGGGGCAAATGCAGCATCAACAACAAGAAAAACAGCAACCCAAACAACCAGGATAACATCAACAGAACACCATATTCTGCTATGCTTGGTTGTTGTTGTTGAACAAGGATATGCATGCGTCCATTGTTGCCCCGGTGCTGATGTTCTGGGCCGCGTTTATTTATTTCCGACTTGGAGACTTGTTTCGGGCAATGATGAAAGTGGGGTGGGACTTAGGCATAATCCTCACTACCCTGTGCCCCCGGAGGGCAAATGTATCCTGTGAAAAAAATGTAATATGTGAACTGCGGCCCCTTATGGCATTTTTTGTTATGGTTGTAGCGCTTTCATATGCCTTTTTTTCACCATCTATTAAACTAGAAAACTGCGTTGTACAAACTAAAATTGCATTCAAGATAAATCCAACTTGTTTGCCGTATACGTGATCCATGTTCCCGACAGGCTTCTAACATGGGTGTGGTATGACTAGGCATTATAAGTTGAATGTTATTTTGAGTTGAATAGAAAGTTCGCTTGTCCTGTTATCAACCATACAGGCCAGTAGGCCTTCTATACAGGGTGTCCGAAAACTGCCGCATAAACGCACCGAATTGTGATACCTCGTGTGATTTCCAGCAAAAAAGTTATACCGAACATACCCCCTTAGCTTAACCCTTTAGCTGCCACAGGCATTTGAAGATTTTTGAAAAAATAATTTTCTTGTACGACTAAAACTTTAATATCTGAAAAGTTACACTAGCTAAAATAGCAAAATAAGATGATTATTATAGCCAACAAATTTACCTAAAAAATATAACTAACGGCACTAAAATCCGATAAGAGGTAAGGTTTTTACAGTACTTCAAAGTCAAATTTTTGTGATTTGACCCAAAAGCAATATGTTTTTCCGTCTCAATTTTCTCCAACTTCTGCCAAGGCTCGTACGAATCTTTTAAAAATTGGCGAAAAATTGGCGCATAGTCTAGTGATCATTTCTTTCTTACATCATTTTATTCTAACTTCGTTATTTCTAACAGTTTTAATGCCTTAACTGCAAAAAACTAGGGTTAATTTTCGCTGGATTTCGACATACTTCGAATAGATTTTACGAATTGCAGATCTTTAGGAGCAGTGTGAATTGAATTGTATTGAATTTAAGGTAAAAAACCCTAGTTTTCTACACTTAACAAAAAAAAAACTGTTAGAAATAATGGAGCTAGAATAAAATTATGTACGGAAGATATGATCGTAAGACTATGCGCCAATTTTTTGGCTTTAAAATCGTACAAGCACTTCTCCTTGGCAGAAGTTGGAGAAAATTGAGTTAAAAAAATAGATTGTTTTTGGGTCAAATCGCACAAATTTGACTTTGAAGCTATGTAAAAACCAAACCTCTTATCGGATTTTAGTGCGGTTAGTTTCATTTTATAGGTAAATTTGTTGGCTGTAATAATCATTGTTTCACTATTTTAGCTCGTCTAGCTTTGGAGATATTGAGCTTTAAGTCGTGCAAGAAAATGATTTTTTCAAAAATTTGCAAATGCCTGTGGCAGCTAAAGGGTTAAGCTAAGGGGGTATGTTCAGTACAACTTTTTTGCTGGAAATCATATGAGAAATCACAATCCGGTGCGATTATGCTGCAGTTTTCGGACACCCTGTATATTTTCTATTCCTCTGCCTATGTAAGTTTGCCTTGCTACTAACATACCTATGCGGCAATGGTTGTTATGTTATCGACGCATTTTTTTCTCTCTCGTTAATCCGGCTATAGAACGAGACTCGAGCGGGAGGGTGTAAAATAAGCACCAGGAACTTCCTCGTCATGCACGCGAAATGAAAGAAATATCTTAGTTTAAATCACACACTCGGCATCGTTGCTAATGCCGATTTATGACTACATCCCGGCCAAAGGATATGTATGTGTCGGTTATGTGTTGAACATATAGAAACTGAGTCTGACGTTATTCAGATACGACTCCAGTTGAAGGAGCAAACTTGCAAAAAAAAAATCGTATAGTGGAAAATGGAAAACGTTTATGGCGCACCCATACGCTGATGGATTTTCAATGGTTCCATTCATATCAAACTATGCACTACTCGTACGGATAGGCCTGTCAGAGAGTTTTATGGGTGAGTGCGCGGTTATGAAGAGTTGGAGAACGATCAATTTGATTTCCCAGTTTTTCCGTCATCCGGGACGGCCTGAAATGAAAGTTTTCAATTCTGTTATAAAAATAACTCTAAAATGACGAATCAGGCATAATAAAATATTTTTACAGAAGTTGTAAGATACGTTCGTTAGCCGATAGATTTATTACTGGTCAAGTGAATTCCATCGTTGAGTTACTTTGTAGACAAAAAACAGTTGAACAATCCTTTAGGCTTGATCTTTATTTTTCAATAGTTCAATTCTAGTCAATGATACAAAAATTATAATGTGTTCCAGTTGTGGATGCTTCGATGACAAGACTAGAATGATGAATGCTGGTGACTCATTTACTAGCTCACCTTTTATACTGTACGAGCCTGCTGAGTGGGGACGCCACATGCTGTTGTCTGTTGATCGTTGTGCTTGTGCTGTACGGTGCGTGCTAACGGGACGTTGTTTACGTGTACGTTGCATGCGGTAGCGATGCTGTTGTGCGCTGTGTTGTATTATGACCTTTCAGCTTATGGGACGAGAACATTGAAAATTTTGACAAAAAATCACTTCGGCCCAAGTATTTTGTGTTTTTTACAAACTTGTGTAAAATTTCAGATTGTGGCCGGCGCGGATCATATGTTGGGTAAGCCTGGTGCAGCTAAAACAAAAACCAGTGATAACGAGTTTGCTGTAAACGTCCTCTATAGTACATGTAACGTCGGCGAAGTAGTGTCGAAAATCTCAAGATCTAGACCGACCTCTACGACATCCATTCATTCTAAAAAATCGCAAAATGACACCTTACCCTATATTCATTATTCAAAAATACCCAATCATACTATAACCACTATTTTCCGAACTTTCTGCTAATCCCATTAACTTTTGCCGAATATTCGCTTCACCACGTTCAAAACTTTCAACCGACCAACACCAACTCCCCGAATAAAAAAAAAAACCTCGATCACACCATTCCGTAATGACATTTAAATTTTCCCTTAAAAAACTGCTGTTTCATTTTTCAGCACCCACTAAAACTCGCGCTTCTCTTAATTCTTTTCCGCATTCCGCTCGCTCTTCGTCCAACACTTTTCGTACAACTTTATCCATTCTTCAAGCCACTAATCCGTCCACATCAATGAATTTTCAGGACATAGTGAAACGAGTCGAGTAACCTTATCGTGAGCACATGTACATAATTTCTTGCAAGGATTCAGCGATAGGAACAGAGCGAGGCTAAGGCACAAAACTCAGGCTCACATAAAAAAAAAAAAGCGAGTAAAGTGTGTTGAAAACGAACAGAGAACTTGTCACCCGTAACTTTGAATTTCCATAAATTCTCGGCAATTAGCCGGGAGTCCTCGTTCCCATTGTGCTGAACGGTGTACGATTAAAAGTGGTAAATGTGTGTGTGTGTGAAAAGTTTTACCTCCAAGGAATGGTTTACCGAGGGTCGTGATGAGGTTTAGGGATGTTTGAGCTCGTTGAAAATCGCTGGAAGCATTCAAAAGTTTTTATTTGGTATACTTTTTGCAAAAAACAGTTTAAAGTTTGCTTAGGTAATGGTCAAGACAGAAAAATATTACATTGAATTACAGAATATGGCAATTCACGGAGTACAAAATCAAAAATAAACAGGACATTAATTTGATCTCCGATCCCGTGTACACTTCACATAGTAGCAGCATGTCCTTTTCGTACAAATACATTTTATGTGGACAATCAAATTGTGATGCACTATAGCCTCGAATCTCCATTGTCTCTGTCTCACTCCCTCTCCTAAAATTTTTTTCGCTGTTGATTCAGAATTGAATGCGGGTGGACCGGGCGTCCGGGACAAAACAATTGTATCGTTCTATTCATATATCGCAAGGGACACGCAAAAAGTATTATAGGGGAGGATGAAGGGGTGTCAACGAATGAACCTTGGTCTGATGAAGCCCTATATAATTATTGGAACGCGTCAAGCACACCGCACAACCATCACCATCACCACTGGCGACGAATTGATTCTATTGAATCTGAGGTTCTGACGCTTTTATGCACAGTCACGCGAACGAAAATGGCATTTAATTAAAGGATTTTGCGCTTCTGTTACTGTCAGCTTGCCATATATAGAGAAAACCCAAGGATAATAATGACATTTTAATTGATTCTGTAGCCAACGGAATAATACACAATAGTGTGATGAAGTTCGGCGGCATGACAGTGGGTAGATAAACGGTAACGTGGATGGATTCGGTCAAACTACCCTTACATTGCATACACAGACAGTGTATGGGCTGGGCTGCACAATATCGTGTGTTGTTACCTAGTCACAGGATCAACACTTTATGGTGGAGTTCTAGTTACACAGTTCGCTAGCTATGGCATCGGTTGTAACGATGAACAATGCGACATAACAAAAGGATACACAACAATCTCCGAACAACATGGGGGCGGGGGTTGTCAATATATATATATTTCGAAACAGAACTAACACAATCGACGCCCGTTTATCATTGCCCTGGATTTCTCTCCGTTAAAGTTGTTTAAAGCTGGTTTATATGCATAAATGGAGCACGCTTGTCGCTCCCGTCAACATCGGTATTCAATCCCGAGTTTCATTGAATTGTTGTGTAAAATTCGCTTCGACAATCATGCCGAGATAAAATAAGGCTATGCAGAAATACAGGATAATATTGTGCATGTGAACGACAGCGTAAAGCATTTCAATAGGACACTATTTTGTGTATAGCCATATGATACAAACTAAACTTATAAATACATCGCGAGCATGATGTAACCATAGAAATGAATGAATGGGCTTTAGGCCAATTATTTTTAATGGATAAATCCAATAGTGGAAACCAGTAATGAATTTCGTAAATTAGATTGGAATTTGTTATAGAGTGCCAGTGTAAACGTTTTAAAAATATAGCGTAATGAAGTGAATTTATATCCTTTGACTAGGGCCAAAACTCGTTCAAAGTTTTGTCTTTTTTGACAAATTAGAGCTTTATTGGCCATGGAAACCTAATAATTTTTAAAACGTTAATTAAGAGTCGCCATTCAATCGATTGTATCATATTTTTGATCGTCAGATGAATTGGATGGTGCATGGTGCATTTTTTGATTGAACGTGTGGAACATATCTCCATGCAATTTTTCCTACAATCTCTCATATCATTTTTTCTCAGTTGTTGATTTTTCACATAAAATCCGAAGCTAGTTTTCTCTATCACGGTCAGGTTGTTGCGCAAAACGGGAATTTACAAATATTTCCCATTTAATCCTTAAAAATGTAATCCTTAAATTTATAAGCAAATTAACATCGTTGGCATTAACATTATAAGGGGAAGGGAAGTTCCTATATGCCTTTAGAAAAAAGTCATGTTTGAAAAACACATTTACTAATAAATAAAAGAATTATCTCGTTTAATTTAAATTAAATCAATTAATTGCCCATATTGATGTTGATATTTTAAATCAACCTGTTAAGAGATTTATGAGTATTTCATTCAAGAAAATTTTAATACTCCATACTAACTATTTGTGAAATTAGCATAAGAAAAAATTTGATCAGTTCAGAAAATAGTGAAAATTGAGTTGGAAACTCATTTGCGCATGTCAGATTAAGGGAAGAGGAGAGGGTAAGTCGCGAAAATTCAGTTTTTCTCGAATATCTGGAAAACTATGAGTCTGATCGGAGCACTTTAACTTTTGGTATAAATTTAATAATTTGCTTTAGCAATCAAGAGTTACAGTGTGAAATGTAAAACTAAAAAAATTTAAATTTACAGTTGTACTTTTGGATCTAGATTTTAATTTTCTGTGAAAATGTCTTAAGTGTTATTTATCACAGCTGGGCAATCTTGTGCTCCTATATTCGCATCAAAATACTCAATTCACAATTAAAATGCTATTTGCTCCATCAAGTTCCGTTCGTGGTAATTTTGCGGTTTTTGCCCTAGCAGTGTGTGTTGAATTGCCAATTAGACAAAAATTAGACCACAAACGAGACCGAGTTCTAATCGTGCGAATAGCACGATGAGTGTATACCCTATACCCATGTACAGACCTAGAATGCGCGTAAGACCGAAAATATTCAATTTATTTTTTTTAAGGGGGAAGGGGTAGATGGGTCGAATCTCGCACATCTTTAATGTCTTATTACGGCATCCAGCAGCTATCATGTGATATAAATTTCAAGTTTTTGGGGACATTCTATCAAAAGATAATGACGGAATATTGCTTTGTAGGGGATGTAGGGGTAGGGGTAGTCCGCCCTTCTCCACATTCCACTACACTGAACCAAAAAATTCGTAAATTCGACGACATTACATTTAATATGAAGAAAATTTCATCAAAATACGGTAAATGAAGCTGTTATTTGGATTGAAGAATACCACAGTTATATTGAATAATTACGAAATTATTGTAAATTGATGAATAAATTTGTCAATATGAAGAAATTTTCTATTATTTTTTTTTAAATATTAAAAATTAACATTGCGTGTTGTCTTATTCGTATTGAAACTAATTTAATTTATTATTATATTTATTTAAGACTTTCAAATATTTATTAAACACTTTTTTTTACATACAATTAAGCATATTACCATTGTGTCTAACACAGGATTCGAACTCGGTCCGCTTGCGTGCCAGTCCACTCACGTTGCCACTGCGCCAGAGAGGAAATATACTTCCAATGTTCTCAAGACCCGCAGTACCTACTTGATACACATTGCATGGCGGACACCTTATTGAGACTCGGCCACGACATTTTTTTTTTCTTTCTCACAAATTGTATTAAAAAATTTCTTTTTGGAATTGAGATTTCCATTAAAATTTAACCTTCCGGCGGGCGCAATACTAATCCTAACACGATCGGGCGCAATGCATCTGACAGATTAAGTGCAGAAAATAGGACGAAACTAAGTTCCTGTATATTTTACACTCTTATTTATGTTTGCATTGTCTTTTATAAACAGTTCTAAGAAATTTTAGAAACAAATACCGGCTCAGAAAGTTTGATACCCTTCACAGTTTAAATTTCCTAAGAAAATCCCGCTTTCAATCCCTTCAATTTTTAAAAAACCTCCAAAAACTCGACCGCTTAAAAAATGTGGTCTTATTTTACTAAAAACACACTTTTGAACGATTTGGTGAGCCTAAAAGTCAACACAATATTATTACGCAATGTGAAGAGTATAACGAGTGGAAATTTTCATAGAAAAGAAAAAATAACACAATCGGGCGCAATACATCTGAGAGATTATTTCATCCCCTCCCGCCCCTCAGACATATGGTAGATAGAAACTGAAAACTGCTTTGGGTAGTTGATCGATAAAGATTAAGCTACTGTGAGTTTCAGATCTCTCCCTTTCCATATCGCTGATTGGCGTAACAAAAACTGGACACTTAATCTGTCAGATGCATTGCGCCCGCCCGAAGGTTAAAGGCAAAGATTACTCAAAAAATCGAAAAATCACAGAAAATGCGTTACTATTTATTCATCTGTGTGAATAATTTTAGTAAAAGAGAAGAATTGAAGAATTGATTTTGTCAATATGACTAAATTATTCACTGTGATAAAATATAATATATATAAAATATAATTCAATTCAATTTTTTTGAATGAATGATGCTATTCTTCCATTTGATTAAGTTTTATCCTTTTGACGAATCTGACAAATTGTGAATTTGTTATTTTGACTAACTTTTGTCAATCTGACAATTGGTTCGAATAATTTAGCGCAAACAAATCGTCAGTTTGAATAATTTTTTCTATACGAAGAAAAACTTTTACAAAGTGCGATTTCTTCAAATTGATAAAAAATTGTAAGCGAATAGTAATAAAACTGATGAAAATTTAGTTAATTTGATAAAACAAAAAACAAAATTTTCATATTGAATAATATGTAACTTTTTTTCTAAAAATCTACCCGTATTTATTCAATGTAACAAATTATTATTCAAATCAAATAAAAATTTTATTCAAAATTTTAGGAAAAAAAATTCGTTCATATGAAGATATATTTGGTTCAGTGTAACTTCAAGAATATATCACAAGTGGGCATTGATGAAAATTTCAGGTCCCTAGCGATATTCTGTCGAAAAATATGGCCGAATTACACTATCACGGAGGGGTTATTTGTATGGGAGGTATAGGGGAACGCATGGTCCGATTTGGCCCATTTTCAATACCATCCAAGCTTTTATCAAAACAATCATCTCAACAAAATTTCAAAACGCTAGCTTCATTATTTCGGGAGCTATCGTGCGAACTGACAGACACACGGACGGACAGACAGACAGACGGACATGGCTTATTCGAATCAGGGACCGACCCTGATCATTTATATTATATACTTTGCCATACCTCCGGTGGCTCCTTTGAGGTGTTACATAAATCATCGTAACAATAACAATATACCCTATACCATCTTATGGGTATAGGGTATAATAAATAGATAGCCTTTAAATGATGGCCTAAAAATATAACTCTTTCTCTCTCCCTCACCGTCGCTCTGTAATGTGATAGGTAGACTTAAGGATTCGATTCATTTTTGACACGAAATCCCATTGGGTAAGAAGCGCATGGCCCATACCAACTGTGGCCCGTAAATTCAGCCGTTCTACTTGCCAAACCAAAGTTTTCAACAATGTTTCTCGATTTGTTTGTTTGCGCAAAAACAAACTAAACGAGCTGCCAACAGGCAGAGATGAATCCCACAGACTTCCAACGATTGGCCTTACGATTTATTGATTGTCATCGTAAAAACAAATCGAACGGGCAACTGATTGTGCTTGAATTTGAATGGAAGATAAGTTGAAATAATTCGCATTAGTGAGAGAAGGACTTGCTCTCCTTTGAATTTGCCCTTGCTGATCCTCGCTTGAATCAAATTGTTCATCAGTTTCTTGACAGACAAAAGCCGTGTGCCGTTGCACAATTTAAGATGATAGTGATAGATACCAGATCATACCGTAACATGATTATGATCGATCTCTCACAGTCGAAAATTTTGGTGTACTTTCAATATAAAAATTTATCTATATAAATCTATCTAATTTTTCTATAGAAATAATAAAGCATGGTTATATTGAAATGAGAATAATAAGAATAAGAATAGAAAGTACACCACAAACAGTGTCAGTTATTTAGACACAATAACTAGTAGATTTAATAAGAAAGTAAGGTAAAATCAATAGATTATATCAAAAAGACACCAATTTCATCAACACCCGAAACTGTACAGTCTTTCTCTGTGCCGTAACCCCTTGTGGGGAATGGTGCATTCACTCAGTCGTTTATAGGCAAGTTCGAGTCAACGTTACATTGGATATCATTTCAGAATGTATATAATGTTGCCAAGCACTATATATTTCCTATCCACACATTTACGGAAATTTTTAACCACGCCGAGATTCGATCTCCGGATCTCTAGATTACTAGCATCGTAGAGTGCGACTCAACCAAGTGCGCCACAGAGGAACTGTACTGTACGCAACATTAAGTAGCCCATGTTCCATATCGTAAACGATACATTTCAAGGATGACATTTACCTTAATTTTGGGTAGAAATTACATTTTTACCTAAGATCTGTATCGCATTGATTCGTTAAACATTTTGTATTATTTTTTAAGTCTAATTATGTATTACAACGAAATTCAATTCAAAATTAATTATATTTTAAGTCTTCCAAAATATAGAAAAACATTTCAATATTTTTTAATTACAATGTAATACTCCTTGGCTTTTAAATAATTTCTTAATACATGTTACTTACTTTTAAATTAATTATTATTACATTTGCAAGTTTATTTGCGAAAAGCTAACTTTCATCCAAATTTGATTAGAATTTAATTATAAAAAACTTGAAAGGTTTAATTTCAAGTTTGTGAGAATTAAAATCTAAGTAAAGTATGAATTCGAAAATTACAACGGATCAATTGTTAAACTACGCAAAAGCATAGCATAACCGGGTGTGGTGTAGTGGGAAGAGAGTTCGGTGCAAAGGTGGTCTACGATAAGTCTCTCGAGTCATAGGTTCAACTCTGTGCTGCATCGAATTTTTTATTTTAAGTAAAAAAAGCTTTCATTTTAATTCGAAAGTTTACAAACCGTTCTATACACTGCGGGTTAAAACGTAATACACGATAACTTAAGGCACAAATTTTAAGTATATGCATTTATTAGAATTCAATACAAATTTGGTGTGGTCATATATGTAACCCCAATTATATTAGACTTTAATCCAAAATTTTTAACTGTGTAGATAAAACAGCTTTCAGCGGAAACTCGATTTGATATTTGACTTTGCGACCGCGTAAAAATGATAAGCACATTATTATTGGATATCTTGACTTCTTTGCACTTATAGAATTGATACAAAATTTCGTGGTTAGAACAAATGGTTTTATAGAAAAAATATTCAAATTTGAGTAGAATCATCATCTATCAAAAAGATAGATAAAAATGGTCCACTTTTTGTATAAATATGTTTTACTCCCGTTGAGTTTATAAAGCGAATTCAAAATATCGTATGCATACTTGTTATAAACTATGTTGAGTTAAAATTATCCAAAAAATTACACCATTTTTTCAACTGTGAGATAGAATATAATTTTGAGTACGGGGCTAATTTGTTACATAAAGTTTTGGTGTGGGGATACGCGAAAGCAGCTACATAGGAAAAACATTGGCAAGACTGAGGGATCGTTGATCGTTGATCCTTAATTTAAGGCGAAACTCAAGGAGACCTTAAGTTTTCAATAGACTTGAAATATAATATTTCAGGGTAGGTGGGTAGCTACCTTGACTTCAACTTCAAGTGAGGTTGACTATAGAAAATTTCAAGGTCTCCTTGAGTTTCTCCTTAAATCAAGGATGCATTGACTCGTGAATATAAGTGATTTCTATGAAAAGTATGGAAAATTACATTTATTTTAATTTCGGCATCTCAATGCGTCAAGGTCTCCTTGAGTTAAGGTGTGTTTATAAATACGGGCCTGAGAGTCCTTTGCATTTCAGGTTTATTACACCAAAAGTTTAGTTTTCCTGACAGATCTTAGAATAACACTCATTAACTGCTTTTGGCTTTTCCTGAACCAAAATACGGAGGGCCTTAAAAAAGTTTGCGTTGTGTTGTTCGAAGGAGCCTGAAGCCCAAAAGGAATTTTACGAATATGTACTTAATTGGCTATGGAATTGATGCAATGACCAAAGAGGCATATGACAAAACGGATTCCAGACGGAACACTTTTCTTTGGAAGAGAAATTTCATACATCGTTCGAAATTCTGCCAAATTTCGGCCAAATTCCGCCAAAAAGTGGTTCTGCTTACTTTTTTTTTAAAGAAACACAGATGAAAAGCTGATACAACAAATTTTGGCTGACATTGTGGTTTTGAATTCCATGACAAGTTTAAGCGAATTTGAATGTAAAATTAGGATTTACTGAAAAAGAGGCCTTTGTATGTTTTGTCAAAAATCTAGTAACAGATTCCGTAGAATCGTAACAAGTGCCGAATAATATTTTACAAGTACAATCCAGAATACTACACGGTTGTAAATTTTGGTGTAAACCGGGAGCAAATTTTATAAATAAAATAGTTAGTTTAGTTATTAAATGGATAAATTGATGCCATTTATTTTTTATTACATAGTGCGTGATGTTACCTTTAAAATTTGATTGGTATTTATTGATTAAAGTCCGTAGTGTATGGCACAGATCTCCTTATTCAAAATAAATGACCATACATTTGAAATTGCCAAAAAAAGTAATATGTATTTTTGACGGACATGTTAAAATGTTTTATCGTTCTCATCATATATTACGAACAAAACGTAATCGTGTTCTTTTTGGCTTGTGACTGGGCTAAGGACGTTCAATTGAATCCTAGTGTAAATTATGTGATTTTTTTATGTTAATTTATGTCCACCCGGACGTCATTTCCACAAGGCTAAGAAAGGTTTTTAAGTTAAAGGGGTTCCGCACCTGAATGTATACTCCTGAATAGATTTTCGAAACATTTTCCAAAAGTTAGCTGAAATTACATATATTTTAAGGGTGGGAGTCTTGAACCATATATCTGTCAGTTTCTATATGGTTCAAGTCTCCCGGTTGGCGCTTTTTTGGGTAAAAATGCTCTGAGCTAGACCACGACTCACCAAAGTAGAAAAAATCGTTATATTCTAATTAAATACTTAATTAAAAATATGTCTGCACTAAAATAAATGTATTGACTTTTTATCGATTAAAAAAAAATTCGAATTATTTGAAAAATTTATTTTTCACTTTTGGCCATAAAAAATATATTTTTCCGTTTATTTTCCGAAACAGACAAGTTTCCGACATTTGGATATGGTATTCAGATGCGGCCTAGAATAGGGGTCACCTTCTGACAAAAAATCAACCTCTAGTCGTTAGATTCCAAAGAATAAACTTAACTGGTTCAAGTCTCCCATAAGGTCAACTCTCCCGGACTCTAATCTAATAATACGTAAAATTGACGTGTTTAGATTCCGTTTAGATTCCTGGGAGCTAACTGATGTAAAAACAACAAAAATGAGCCCTCACCTATTTTTTCAATTCAGAGCCCTATTTTGACTGGACTAAACACGCCATTTTCAATCGCTAATATCTTCTAGAGTTGACTAGCACAAAATGTTTAATTTTGGTACATAATTAGCACATAACTCAACAATTACGAAAATATAGGTTCGAAGTCCGTAAGCTGATTTTTTTTTGGTGGGGGTGTAGAAGAACGTACCGCTACACCCCCCATTTGAATTGCTAATATCTCTAAAAGTTGACTAGCACAAAATGTTTAAATGTGGTACATTATTAGCACATAATGAGCACGTAACGGTGCAATGATTTTTCTAGTTATTTTCCAAAGTGGGCGGTGTAGCGGAACGCACCTACTAACAATGACAGTTTATACTGGATAAAAAAGTCCAACCAAAATTTTGTATGATGGAGATCAGATGAATCTTCGAGTCACCTAAAACTTATTTCCAGGATAACAATATCAGTCTCGAGCAGTGGACTATAAATAGTTCGTTTTATAGTGGTTTTGTTGGTTTTAACTTAATTTTGATGAGATTGCAGCAATAAAAATGTTTCAGTAGAAATTTAGCAACTTAACTCTTTTTTTAATGTTTAGGTATAACGGCATCTATAGTTTACTATTATAAAAAATAATATATAAATATTTTAAAAGAAGAGCTGCAACTGAGGGGTTGCTCACTTTGACTGGGATTATGAAAATTTATATCGGCAGAATGATAATCCAAACCAATTAAGACAGCCTGGAAATAGAAACTATCACCTTAAGGCGGCAGTTTTCGCTTGAGCATATGCCGGGATTCGTTAATTCGGTTCACTTTAATGCGAATTATCAAGCTAATCCGCACAACTAATTGCTTTTCACTACATATTTCCTAGTCCGGATTTCGACAGGAATGTTGACTCTATATTCCGGATTTTTGAGACTTTCAGTATGTAGTTAGAATGGTTCTGCAAATTATATGATGCTGACTAATTTCTAGGACAAACTACAAAAATTTAGAATACGAGGGAAAAGTTGAATCCCCAGTTCTATTAATCGAATGTTTGGATAGTTGGCGTTCGGATAATCGAAACTGTAACTTAGTTAAACCCTATACCCATAAGATGGTATCGTACAGTGGCGGCTCGTCATAGTGGGCAAGGTGGGCACGGCCCGCCCAGTAAATAAATACACTTATTGTATATTCACATCTTTTAACATCAGTAGAAATGTACAACAAAATTGTACCTTTGACTATTAGGTGTGTTATGTTTATAATATAATAATTAAGACTGGTTGGACTATGTTGAACACTCTTTATTATAATACGTGTTGCCTGGTTGACAATCGAGATGAGACTGACTTAGACTAATCCTTACTCTAATATTCTAAACTAACACTAATATACATATTCATGTATACAACATGATCCTTTTTAATTATAATATTTATTTCTTTATTATTTTTATTTATTATGATTTATTTCCTTTTTTTTCAAGACTTACGTAGGTAATAATTCAATCAAAAGTTAAGTATTATACAACAAAATACAATTTTATATAAAATATCAATAATTCGAATTAGAGAGTTCAATTTTTCCTGACATGTACCTCAAGTAATAAAAGATTAAAAAACTAAATTAATTATAAGTTTAATTCAATTCAATTAATTATAATTTAATTCAATCCAATAATTATAAATTCAATTCGTATTATTTTATGTCATTTTTAACGAAATGTGTACTTAGAACTTGAAAGATTTAAATGGAATAATTCTTCTTCCAAACCGCGTAATATATGAGGATTGTTGAGCATTATTCAAATCAACTTCACGTGATGCTTCACCGCTTGTGGGAGTTTTCTCGTTGCGAGGAGAAATTTCTTGAGTTGTTGGAGACTCTGGGCTAGATTCATTTCCTGGTTGGGGTATACTCAATATGTGTTTCCTATTTCGACGGTAGTTAGTACCGTCTACTTTGTCTTGGACCATATAGGAACGAGGTTCCTTACAAATATTAACCACTGTACCTGGTAGCCATACAGAAGTGGGCGACTTCTTATAAAATATTTCATCTCCTGGTTTTACCGGTTTAAGTGGTTTAGCGCTGCAATTTTTAAAACGTTTTGCTATTTGACGTTTGTTCTGCAGTTTATCGCCTATGGTACTTGTGATTAATTTTGGAATAAGACTATCTTGATGTATTGGCAAATTCGATCTAAGCTTTCTGGACATAAGTAATTCAGCTGGTGACGCCAAGTCGAATTTGGGGGTTGTGCGATATTGAAGTAATCCTATGTAAGGATCCTTATTTGTTTCCAGAGACTTTATAAGCATTTGTTTGATTGTACCTATAGATCTCTCCGCAAGACCATTTGATTGAGGATAATGTGGACTTGAGGTTTTATGATCTATGTCCCATTCTCTCATGAAAATATTAAATTCTTTTGAATTAAACGGAGGGCCGTTATCCGATATAAGCGTTAAAGGTATGCCGTGACGAGCGAAAATCGATTTCAAATGTGTTATGACGTTCACAGCTGAGTAACCAAAATTCAATAAGGCAATTTCAACGAAGGTAGAGTAATAGTCGACTACAAGCAAATAATATTGTTTTTTGAATTCAAACATATCGACTCCAACTTTATTCCAAGGAGTTGCTCCGATTTCATGAGTAATCAAAGGTTCTTTTCTGTTAGCATTTCTAAATTTAATGAATGTTTTGCAATTCGAAACCATGTCGACAATATCATTATTAATATTAGGCCAGAATACCGACCCTCTGGCCAAACTTTTACATCTGGCCATGCCCATGTGGCCTTCATGAATGCGGCTAAGCATTTCTTGACGCAAAATCGTAGGTATAATAAGGTTGTGCGACTTAAAGACTAGATCATCTACCACTGTGATTTCATCTTTTATTTTGAAGTAAGGTCGAAGCGCCTCCTCAACTTTTTTATAATTCTCTGGCCAGCCATTATAAATATAGTATTTCAATTTTGAAAGTACGGAATCGTTTTTTGTTGCTGACTTTATAGACTCAAGTTTTGAATCTGTTACAGACAAAGACGAAATAAGTAAATTACAGCTGAGGGTAATTTCTTCGTCAATATTGGGAACTGCTAAATCTGGGAGTGCAGCACGAGATAGAGTGTCTGCGATATACATTTTCTTACCAGACTTGTAAGTAACATTTAAGTCATAAGATTCAAGCTTAAGCATCATTCTCTGTAATAGAATCGGGACTTTGTATAGTGGTTTCTTGAATAAGGGGATTAACGGCTTGTGATCGGTTTCAACTAAGACTTTATAGCCATATAGATAATGGTGGAACTTAGTGCACCCAAACAAAATCGCATACAATTCTTTTTGAATTTGAGCGTAATTCTGCTGAGTTTCCGATAGGCTAGCAGACGCATAGGCAATAGGCCTTCCATCTTGCAATATAACAGCCCCAACTGCATTCTTTGATGCATCTGTACTCAAGACTATTGGCTTTCCGGGATCAAAATAAGTGAGAGTGGGTGCATTTGCTAAAATATTTTTTAATTTGTTGAATTCCATTTCATGACATTTTTCCCATTGCCATAGAGTATTTTTCTTCAGTAGTTCCCTTAAACTACTTGTGCGGCATGACAGGTTATCAATAAATGATCCTAGATAGGTAACCATACCTAAAAATCTTTGCAATTCGGACAGACATGTTGGCTGAGGCATTTTATTAATTGCGTTAACTTTTTCTGGATCGGGACGTACTCCCTCGGAATTAAATATGTGACCAACGTATGTAATTTCAGTAAGATTGAAAACAGACTTTGATTTGTTGAATTTCAGACCGACTTCTTTCGCACGATGCATGACAGCTTGCAGCGTGTCGTCGTGTTCTTTCTGGTTTTTACCATAAATTAGAAAATCATCGATATAAATGATAAGGTTTGGAATGTCACCGAACAATTTAACCATCGAACCGTGAAATAGTTCTGGAGCTACTTTTATTCCAAATGGAAGCCTCAAGAAACGATATTTACCAAAAGGCGTAATAAACGTACATAATTTGGACGAATCTTCATCGAGGGGTATTGCCCAAAAACCTGATGTCGCATCTAATTTGCTAAAAAATTTCGAATTTTTTAAATTAGCCATTATATCTTCTACTTTAGGGAACTGACAATAAGAACGAATCAATGCTTGGTTTAAGTTCCCCCACACCTGACACCATGTTATGTTTATAATTTAATAATTAAGACTGGTTGGACTATGTTGAACACTCTTTATTATAATACGTGTTGCCTGGTTGACAATCGAGATGAGACTGACTTAGACTAATCCTTACTCTAATATTCTAAACTAACACTAATATACATATTCATGTATACAACAAGGTGAACATCATTCATATTAATACTTTTTACCCATCACTACCAAGTCTCTCGCGAATCTATCAATTACTGTTTGGGAGCCACTGCACAAAAACATTTCCGGTGTATGTATTAATCAACAAATTAGGCTGCTTTTAGGCTTTTTTTGTTTGATCAAAATCGAAACTATGTGTATGCAATAATCAACTCGCATATTCAAACCTTTAGGTATTGTTGAAAATCTACTTAGCATCCACATAAAGACGAGGCAACCGGTTCACAGTGGGCCACTTGCGCCGGTGACCAAATTACAACAACAAATCATTCGAAATTTATGAAACTTTTGGAAGCGGTGGCATCGAATTCAACACCGACAAGGTAGGCCGGCCTATAGCAGCTCGAATGGAATCAGTGTAATAAAAATGAGAATAATGATGACGTAGACAATTAAGTACAATTTTCGGGGTTACCATGAGCTGGTCAAAATGAATAAAAAACCAACGATGGCTCAATGCTATATGTAGGAAAACATGTTTCACGGGAGGATTTCTTGTGTAATGATGATTATTAGATTAATAATTTTGAAGTGTTCATTTGTATTATGTATTAGAATGTAAAATAAACTTTCGGGAACATGAACATTATTGTTGTGCACTTTTAGCATTTTTGATTTGTTTTAGACTATGTACATTTACATTGAAAATGCTAAAGGCGCACAACATTAATTCGCATGTCCCCCGAAAATCTATTTGATAGTCTAATAATTATATACTATAGGACACTGCATTTAAAAACAAAATGATCCAAAATAAAAAAATAATATCTTGATCTAAAAAATGGTTGCAAAACTGTGAAATTGAAGCGGAAATTTATGGTTCCATTTAATACAATGCGAACTTTAGGTGGAAAGTCGTTAATTTTAGGTGTTTCCAAAAGATTTTTATTCCGTGAATGTGCCCATCCTGTGCAAGGAGGCACGGGCCGCCACTGGTATCGTATAGGGTATATTGTTTCTGTTACGCCGATATTATGTAACACCTCAAAGGAGCCACCGGAGGTATGGCAAAGTATATATATAAATGATCAGAGTCGGTCCCTGAATCGAATAAGACATGTCCGTGCTCCGTGTGTCTGTCTGCTAGCACGATAACTCCCGAAATAATGAAGCTAGCAGTTTGAAATTTTGGTCAAGTGTTTGTTTTGCTAAAATCCTGGACGGTATTGAAAATGGGCCAAATCGGACCACGGATTCATGGGAGGTAGCTCCCATACAAACTACCCCTCCTTGATATTTTAATTCGGCCATAACTTTCGGTAGAATATCGCTATCGACTTGAAATTTTGATCAATGTCTCAGTGTGACATATACTTTGAGTTGACGGAAAGTGGAGTCGGTCCGACTACCCCTATCCCTACTTCCCCTACAAAGTTATATTCAGCCATATCTTTTGATAGAATATTACGAAAAACTTCAAATTAGTATCAAATGGTAGCCGTTGGATGCCTTGACAAGGTAATAAAGATGTGTCAGGTCCGACCCATCTACCCCTCCCTCCCCCACAAAAAATATGAAATTGAATATTTTGGGTTTTGAGTGCCTTCGGAGTCTGTACATGGGTATAGGGTATACACTCATCGTGCTATTCGCACGATTAGAACTCGGTCTCGTTTCAATTGAAATTGCAAGAATGAAATTGAATAAATTTAAATGGAAAATTTTGCTTTCCTAATTGTTTTTTTCGATTAGGCTTTGCCAAATCAAAAAAGACAATCAGTAAACGGTTAGTATAAAACAGGAGCACTAAATTTAGTTGAAATCGAATTTTTCCATCAAATCGACAATTAAACAAGAGTGAAACATACATACATATAAACTATTGAAAATAAAATATTTGAACATGCATCAAGCAAAAAAAAGAATAAAAAATAAAAAAAAACAATTTCAAACAGAAGTGCAAGAGTCTTGTTTTAAGGGCGTATTTACTTGTCGCGGGTGTATGAAACTTTCTCGTGTTGTTTGAAAGAGCCCTATAAATTTTCCACAGTCATTTATGTTGTTACCCCGTTTTCGTATAACACACATACATTTTCCAAATGCGTCCCGTATGTACTACAAAGTCTCAACGATCGTCGGTCGGTCGTCAGAATATACTACTGTGTGTAGTATACTCAATGTTTATCCGTGTGCTCGGCAGTGCCTTCTCTCATAGTTGGATGTGCTCTCTCTCTCTCTCTCCTCGATACCATTTAAGTGAGTAACAAGACTTGCGAATTGTCGAGAACAAGAAATTCACCGCGACGAACAAACGAAAATAATATAAAAATCTCCGAAGAAGACAGTAAGTAAGCGATGAAGGCGTCACTTTTATTGTTGTTCGCCAATATTTTTCCTTAAGGGTTTCTCGGAGAGAGATAGTTTGAGAGAGAGGGTACGAGGTTACGAATCACTTTACTTTGAATCTTCTTCTTCTTCGGCTTCGTTATTGTCGTTGTGCCTTTCTCATGTGAAATTTATTGCCAGCAATTGTGTTTACTGCGCTTTCGCTCGTTCGGCTGAAACAAAAAAAAAATGGAAAACTGAAAATGCTCTTTTATACAGTACAGGATTCATAGGGTATACGTAAGTCAAGTCAGAAGTTTCGACGTGGAACATCTCAGCCGAAAATATTTATATACATCCTGATCCTGTACACAGTTTCAGTATACTCGCAGATAGTGTAAAGTTTTCGCAAGCGAATATGGGTGGCAATGTGAAGTGATTGCAAAAATATCTGAATCTTTTTCGTTCTCTCTTTATATAGAAGGAGGTGATTTGGATTTCGGTCGGGATTTTTTTTTTTCTTGGCCAAGAGTTGGTTATCTTGAATGCTCCAGTTCTTTGCACTGAAGGCTGACGGCTTCATTAATTATAATGATTCATGTTCTAAGCCAAGAAGACGTAATGGCTTTGTTGCGGGATTGCTCTTAAACTGACGAGTTCTTTTTGTATTTATGTATGTATACGAATAGAGCAACCGTAAAGCAACTCAATATTGGGAGTTTGTCGAAAGCATATCGACAAGAAAATTTGTATGTATAGGTACAATCGACCCAAAAGAAACTAGATCAGACATAAATTTTTCTAGAAAAACAATTTGGAAGGTAACCATGCACGAGACTTCCCCTTTTCCATACATAGACTTAAATTGAATATGGAAGCAGCTGGACAGCGCAAATCCCTTATCATTATATCGGGATTGTCTGTCGTCTAGGACACGATTGCCAGAGCGAGCCTGTTCGCAGCAAGTTTACGGCGCGAGACGACCGATGGCCGACAGAAAATTAATACGCAAACATTACTTATATGAATTGTCCATTTAGGACCTCTTTTATATTTATGACCATTTGGGGACTTTCTTCATTCGTCCGAGAACGGTAAGAGAGGGAACGATGTTCGTTTCAGGAAAAAAATGCGATTTCGTATGGATACTTGAATGATTGTTGCTTTGTTCTGTGTGATGAATGGGAAGGGAGATAAATCTCCGTGCATATTCAGAATCAATTTATTTCAATATTTCATTTATAGATATGATGGAACATATCTAAATTCAATGAGATCATTATTGTATGCACCTAAATCTTACAGGGGCCATATTATAAACATGTCAACAAATTTAAATTTTTTTAATTTTTTTTGCTAGATGATGTGAATATTGTATTGCGAGGTTAGCATATTATTCTGTATGCGTGTATTTGTCTGAATAGTAGATATTTCTCGAATTTATAAAATATAGTTATAATGGCTTCGCACAAAAAAAAAGGAAAAAATATGCGAATATTTATGTGCCGGATTCGATTTAGAATTCCTACGCTTTACCGTGAAATATAGCTGGCAAAGCGTTTGGATTCTGAAACGAATTCTATGGTGCAATGCTCAACGTGACGCAGCGTTTATGAAAATTCAGCAACGGAGGCCTTCAATATGTAAGTGTACATGTTTCGCGTGTTAAGTATATTATTTTTATATTTTTTTTTTTAATGTAAAGGAAAATTGAGAAATCCTCTGTATTGTTGAATGTATTGTATGATTGTGCTGAAATTTTAAAACATTCGAGATAAAGTATTATTTATTCATTATTTGGTTTGTATGTTCGACATGAATGTGTACTGAATTTGTTTGGTAATCGCGTTTTTCATAAAAATGAGAGACAACCAAAATGTCTAGTATGTCCTAGGAAAGGCAACTATTTCTGCTGGACAACTATAGTGCTGAATACAGGCCAATATTCCCTCAGAAGACCCTTGCGATGATCGCCGAGCGATCTTAAAGGTACGTGTTCGTAGAGACTACTCATGGGACGTAATATTACATCCAATCCTGAGCTATATTTGCATATTTTTAGAATGGTACTACTTTCCTTGTGTCATCTATGACCTGAAGGAACATGTCTGTAGAAAAAATATACGCATATAGTGCTCAGAACGGATGGTTTAAATGCGATCGCTGAGCGATCATCACATGAGTCGTCTCTACGAACACAAACCTTTAAAGGTATGTGTTCCAACACACAACGATGAGCACCGAGTTATCGTCGCTTGCTATGTGTCTATCAACTACGAGTGTTTTCCTAAGAGGTACTACAGCGACCGCAACCATGACTTATGTATACCATTGTTATCTTACTCCCGCTCCCCGGAAACCATTCCAAACACCGTCCAAACAAGTGACTTGCACCACGGTCACCGCTAATGGAGGTAGCGTCGATCGCTCACTGATCATCGTATGAGTCGAGTCTTGGAACACAAACCTTTAGCTCTTTTCCAAATCCTGAAATATTCTTAACAAATATATTCTATAGCAGTGATTCTCAACCAGTGAGCGCGCTTCCCTAAGGGGGCATGAAGATTGGCCAAGGGTGGCGCGGGCACAGATCTAATTTTGATGCCATACCATAAATTTTCTAAGCGAGCTAAAGGGGATTCCAGCATTTAAAAATCATAACGGTAATGTTTTCTGTTTTCTAAATTAATCTGTACTGTGTACGCGTTACGCTATCAAACTTTTTACCGTTTGAACCGACACGCTTGACTGCAAGTACCTCCCATAAGGGAAAAGCACAGACATCAATGGCGAGATTTGGCAGGATATACCCAGCCAGCAAAAATTACTTATGTGACCTATCATTCATGCACCACACGCAGTGGCGGAACAACTTCACTCTGGGCCTTCCCGCCAACTTCTTGAGTGGGCCCCTTGTACTGAGAAAAAAAACAGAGTGAAATCAATCGAAAACACTCTCAACTGACAATCTGTCAATTTGTATGTGAAATGACTGTCAGTGATGACTCAAAAGTGTAGATCGACCTTAAACCAACTCTTTTGAAACATGATTCTGGCATTACAGAATCTCTCGATTACCGTAACTCCTAGTGGAGCATGGTGCGTTGATGACTACCGTGTGTAGTCATCAACGTTACAAAGACAACTGAATTCGGTGTGTGATACGGTTGTCAGCCATACCACTTCCTAGTCGCATTGTTAGTTTATTATTCTACGACAGGAATATTTCTTATGAATCATCTTCTTCTGAATGATAAACTTGCGACGAGTCGTGCCGAGTTTGGAAACTCGTTTCTCTATGAGTGTCTATTTCACAGAGTGGCGACCGAACGATCACGGCCACAGAGCACGACAGTGTTTCTACACGGAGAGAAAAATGTGCAATGAATTCAACAAAATCATACAATGAAATTCACAACATACAATTTCACTAAATTTGTGGTGAAAGTTATTAAAATGTAGTGCAATTGATTACAATGTAGTTGTTTTTACTGGTGCAAAATGTTATTATTAAAATTTCACAAACCAATTGTTAATTTTATTACAGCGCAATGACATTTTTCATTACAGATGTAATAACTATTACATCAGTTGCAGTAGGGTCAAAAATCATTACAAATGCAATAGTTTTTATTACAGTTTTAATACTTTCCACTACATTATTTCTCTCCGTGTACTAAAATTAAGAACGTTGTACTTAAAATAACTTTGCTAGAGCTACTTTGACTCTTTGCATTCTTATATTGAGAATAGCCTTCTTATTGTAACGTTCATTAAACCAAGATCATCCATCAACCTTTTTTTTTATTTTAAAATTAAAACGTTGACGCAGAAGAGCATTGACCTCTATATAGGTAGGTATAGGCCTGTTCGGTACCGAGATTTCAGTACCGGGTTTCGGTTTTTTTCAATACCCGGTACCACAAGCGGTTTCCCTGACTCAGGTTTTTTTTTCAGTACCGACGGTTTTTCTAACCATAAGCCGGTTTTTTTGAGTACCGGGTTAAAAACCGACTCAGGTTTTTTTCAGTACCGACGGTTTTTTTTAACCATAAGCCGGTTTTTTTGAGTACCGGTACCAAAAAACCTGAAAAAAAAACCGGCTCATGGTTGAAATGAATCGTTCTTTTTAACTCGGTACCAAAAAACCGACTCGTCGGTCGGTTTTTTTTAACTCGGTACCAAAAAACCGGGATATCGGTACTTTAGAATATCGGGTCCGGTACCAAGTGAACACCGGTTTTGTACCGGGATCCCGGTTTTTGGAACAGGCCTAGGTAGGTAGGTGTTGGTGATATTTAAGCATAGTTAATTACCTGCACCTAGGCCTGTTCGGTACCGAGATTTCAGTACCGGGTTTCGGTTTTTTTCAATACCCGGTACCACAAGCGGTTTCCCTGACTCAGGTTTTTTTTCAGTACCGACGGTTTTTTTAACCATAAGCCGGTTTTTTCGAGTACCGGGTTAAAAACCGACTCAGGTTTTTTTTCAGTACCGACGGTTTTTTTAACCATAAGCCGGTTTTTTTTGAGTACCGGGTTAAAAACCGGTACCAAAAAACCTGAAGAAACCGGCTCATGCGTTCTTTTTAACTCGGTACCAAAAAACCGGGATATCGGTACTTTAGAATATCGGGTCCGGTACTAAGTGAACACCGGTTTTGTACCGGGATCCCGGTTTTTGGAACAGGCCTACCTGCACCTACAATGAGATTCGATTCCGCGAACCTCTGATTTGAAGACGAGCGCTCTATCTACCCTAATGCCGCATACACACGGTCAATATGAATCCATTTTTTTTTATTTTCGTTCTGCTAAAATCGGAGAAACTGTATATGAATTGTCCAGAACGAAGAATAAAGACAAAATGGATTCGGACGCTTCGTGTGTGGGCGGCCTAAGTTTGTAACTTGCTAGACAATTGAAAAAGCGACATTGAGCCTTATTAATTGAACTCTATTCCGTATTTCAGCTTTGAAGTTAAGTGGCTCTAATTTAAATCCTTCAATTTTAAGAACGTTTGTACACTGAAAAAATAATTTGCTTAAAACAAGAAAAAATGCAATAAAAAACAGCCAAGGAATAATTTTTCCTGATTTAAGATGTATTTTCTTGTTCCAAGAAAAGGTTTTCTGATTTAAGATGTATTTTCTTGTTCCACGAAAAGTTTTTGCATAAAATAATGCTTATTTATTTATTTTAAGCAAAAACTTTTCTTGGAACAAGAAAAAACATCTTAAATCAGGAAAACTTTTCTTGGAACAAGAAAATACATCTTAAATCAGGAAAAAAAATTCTTGGCTGGTTTTTATCGTATTTTTTTCTTGTTTTTAGCAAATGATTTTTTCAGTGTACTTAATTTTAAATTCAATACAGCAATCTTGGCAAGACTCCTTTCAGACCATATACAGACCGTAGTAACAAGTTTGAACTAAGTTTAGTACTACTATCAAACTATTTTGTTTCTTTTTTTGACAGTTCATGACAAAGTGGATTGGAATTTAGTCCGAAAGTTTAGAAAAGGTACTATCACCAAAAATGTTTGAAGATACTTCATTTCAGGGAGGGAGCTAAAGAATCTGTTTGCCCATATGGTTCTTGGCAAGTAAAAAGAGTGGGTCGGATTACAAACCGCGGCTACAGGACCTAGTGAAAGAGAATCAATAAATTTAGCATTTGTTTAGACTTCGAAAAGTGTACTCTTCTTGTCTACAAAAAATATCGTCGGAGTGTAGTTTATCGCTGTCGTGCTGTTTGCATGGTTCGAGAAATCTTTCATCTAGCTTTTGGGCCCCTAAATATCGTGGGCCCCCCGCCACGCGAGCCCTGCGGGCCCTTATGCGCCGCCCTTGACCACACGTCAGCCGAGATACCTTTGTCATTCATCACGTTTTCATACAAACAGTATATGGCGATGTCCCCCTATATCATATATTGCGTCTTATTACAGATAAAGATTACATAAACGTTACTAATCAAGATGATGCAATCATTACATAACATATGTTTAATGCATCGCTTGTGAAAAATATTCATGAACTGCGCGAAATGAATGAATGATGTACCTATCATTTGTGATATCCGTAAATAGGTGTTGGGAGCGCTTTTATTACCAAACGAAACAATTATTAATGTTCACACCTCAATAGTTAGAATCCTAGGTATCTGGAACCTTTGTACAAATGATCGCCCGTCTATGGAAAAAAAACTAGTTATATGACGGACCGCCAGAGATATGATAAATTTATTGATTTTATGATTCAATAGCTTTTTGATAAACAGTGATTTCTAAAAAAAAAATATTAAAATGCTGAAAATCAGTGAAATAACTGGAAAATGCAATAAATGGCAATTTTTTCTCTAATAGACTAAAGCGAGTAACCCAATTTCAGATTGTAGCCTACGGTCGTTGCTTCCACTGTAACTTCCCTGGTTGTGAATTTTGATGAAATTTGGCACGCATAAACCTATATACCTATATATATATGTGATTTGGGAAGCAGACCACTACTAGTTGGGTCCATTTTCGTCCCCTTACAGTCCTCAGTGATTTCCAGAAGTCGACTTATAAGTATCGACTTCTTCCTTCATCAATGAGTCCCGTGTGATGAGTAGCATATCTTTGAAACTAAGTTCCCTCATAGATTCCACACTTATTGTGGATTTACCTAGTATCCTTAGCCTCCTACTACCTAGTGCTGGGCATTCACATACAATGTGTGCTGCCGTCTTAGCCTCTTCCAGACATAGTGTGCATACATCATCTTCCACGATTTTCATCTTATATAGATGAGCTTTAAAATTACCATGCCCTGTTACTTAGGCAGTTATCCAACTTAAGCTACTCCGTGTGTAACTGAGTACTTGTTTGGCTTTCCTCCCTAGTGGACTGGTAAGTGCGTTACGAGCCTGTCTACAAGTGGATAGGCTCGCCATCGTTGCCGATGGATGGAATCAATCCAGCCATGTATCCTGGCTTCAATCATGCCGTTTCCCAAAGCAATTTTGGGTTCCGGTCCTTGACACTTTTCTGCTGATCCCTCTTTTGCTAAGGTATCGGCAATTTCATTTCCGAATGTACCTACGTATCCTTTAACCCACATTAGCGTAACTTCGTTGATTGAAGCACACTCATTGAGCTTCTGGACACACTCCAGTACCAATTTTGAATTGATGTTGAATTGCTGCATGCGCTTGATCACCCATTGGTTGTCGAGTGCTATCAGAATTTTCTTCCCTAGTATCCCGCCTTCCAGAATATGATCCAGCGCGTGCAGCAGTCCAAGCATGTCCGCCTGATATACCGATACATACTCTCCTAGACGAAGTGAGCATGCAATGTTTAGCTCCTCGGAGTATATTCCAGCCCCCGCTTTTCCGTCCATGAGAGACCCATCAGTGAAAATAGCAGCATCACGTTGATACTTCTCGTGTATCCTACCATCCTCTATGAGAGTGATGTGATGTCGTTCGACTACCCTACATCTTCTCATACCATCCAAAGGCATATGAGTCTCCCTGACATTATCACGAACAATATCAAGGATCCTCTTATGACCTCTGTTGCTACCAAAGTGATGCCAAGTGCCATCTCTTACCATTCTTATTGCTGTGAGCGCATCACTTTGTTTTATAAAGAGATCTAGTGGCGGCAATCCCAGTATAACCTCCATAGCATGTGCTGGCGCATAAACATATAATGGCCTTACACAGAATCAGGGAACGCCATTTCGATCTGTCACTGTTATAACGGTAAATTAATGCAGAGCCCCGAGAACGCGAACCGGGAAAAACAGCAAAATTCTTGTTCAAAAGGAAAAACAGGAAAATGGTAGAAAACGCATAAAGTTAAAAACAAAGCGTTAAATTTATAAATTACATTAGAAAGTCGCAGTTTCATGTTTAATGGTGTTTTTCCGTTAATTTTCTGTTTTACATCGAACAATAGAAAAGAGAAAGAATTAAAACTGAAGGACAGATATATGGAGGATGGTGGCTTTTCTAGGTTGTTTTTTCAAATGATCTAAAAATGATTCGAAAAAGAGGTTTCCAGTCGGTAATCGCTTGAATTTTGGAAGTCTAATGCCGAAATTAGGAGCACTCAAAGTGTGGCCATTTACTCCCGTCCTTTAGATCATATGGGACAAATATGAGTGATTTGCCTTTGTCTGTTTTCCTGCGTGCCTAATTTTGATAGGCTTCAAGTAAAATTTTGGGAATTTTAAAATCGAGATTTTCAGCGGTAGTTTTTGAGCCTCTCTAAGTTTTGTCTTACGCACAAATTTTTTAAGTTTCATACTCCGTTATCATCAAAGAAATACAAATGAAAAGTGTAATTTTCAAGGATTTACATTTTTAAGTAAAATGTTTAAAATACTAACGATATCTCATTTTTCTAGCGAAAGTTCCACAGTTTTTGGGCTGCAGCATTTCGATTTACTCACTTCCGCGAGCGTTAGCCCCGGGCAACACATTTCCTTCGCACGGCTCTGAATTAATGTATAAACTGAAAAACACTAATTATTCTTAAGCAGACATATTTACAACAACTTTCAATTCAATATTTATACATACCTATATATAAAAACTTAACCTAAAAACTAAATCTACTTATCCTAAGGTTTTAACGTATAATATTACACATTCAGCAGGTGTATTAAGCTATTATCAATATTTGTGCATATAGCCAGCAACTTGGGGGTGCTGTTAGCTATTAATGTGTCGATAGTTTTAATTTTGGTTTCTCTGTGTAACCTCCTGGTCGAGTAGAAAAATGGTTTATTAAAAATGTGTTTAAAGATCTTGTTCTGGGTGATTTGTATTTTCTTGTTTACTGTTTTTGAATAAAGACCCCAAACGGGGGAGCCATATCGCGATTGGTTGAATAACCATCTTATAAATTAAAAGTTTATTCTCAAGTGAGAGTTTTGATTTTTTGTTTAGGAATTTTTGTCAGACATTTTTGACTGAAAATAAACATAATAAATTAGTAGATTTAGTTCTATTCGAACTTTTTAACATAACCTCCAACCCAAACTACATTGATATAGTGCCCGACATTTTCAAATTATCAACACAGGAAACTCGCCATTTAAAGAACACAACTCACTTTATGACAAAGTACTAAAACTTCCTCTGTCAACTCTGCCGTATGAAATCCTATCCTCTGTCCAGCCACGTAGAAATAGAACCTTTCAGACCTACTTACTTTGAATCACATCAAAGAACTATACGTGTACGTCGAAGTACACATGCACACACACACGCGCATAGCTTTGCTCGCCGGAACAAAGGAGGATAGCATTAAATTACATTTCCTCTCAAATTTGATTAAAATGCTTTCAAACCGTTGCAGGAAGTTCATTAAATGCTTTAGAGCAGGAAGCATGTAGGTACATACACAAGAGCCGGGATCAAGGCGAAAGGACACGAAGAATTCAGGTGAAAGAAGGCCTAAAAATCAATTTTAATTATATTTAAAAGAACAAAAAAAAAGTTGTTTTTCTACCGCTGTGAGTTTTTGCGAAAATAGAGTGCGATATCAAAGAGGATGAAAATGAAAGCATGAAAATTGAAAATATCACACATTTTTCAAATCCTCTTAGAGATTGTCATAAAAGACAGTTATTTCCGATTTTATTTTTATTTTTAACTTTTCTATTATTTCATCGTCAACAACAATTTAATAATAAAATTTTTAGGCGATGAGTGGATGAGTGTCACGTCAATATGAAGTTCGTACTTTTTTCTCTCTCTATTTTTCTGACTTTTCCAATTGTTGTCGAAAAACCGATCCGAAATCCCACGCGGCTGTCCTTCAACATCATTATTTTACCATCAGGCCGATGGCATGGCATAGTCAGGATATATTTTTTCTCAACTGATTTTTCCTTTTTTTTCACATTTTTGATTCACTCTATATGTGCGTATTGATCGTTGAACGACACAAATCAAAATCACAAAATGTCTGCCAATTTCAACGATGATTTATTTACAGTCGATAGAGTCCTTATCGAGAGAGCACGTCTCACTGAATTATTTCCGTACTGTGCCTATTTAAATTTTCACTCTGAATTTTTCCAATATGTATGTGTGTATGTAGAGTCCCGCGCCACGGCGCGGCATCATCACGTCACGCTGCCATGGCATCAGCACCTCTATCCATACTATGCTTTTCCATTTACACCCTCCACCAGAGAGGCTCAGGCGGCATGAAGTCACCGCGAGTTTTCTAAATTGACGCGTGGAAATGCCATGTTCGAAACGGCCACACACAACATCCCAATTGGGACCTAACAATTCCATAGCCAAGTCCTAGCTGCTTCAGCGGCAGCAACATCCCAGATTCCAGCACACCCCGACCAGGACATAGAAGATAGAGTCGAAACGTACCGCGGGACCGGGCGACAAATCGCAATAGAAAATCAGGACGAAAAGCGCGAACGTGTATATTTGTTTGCAATTTGAAATTTGAATTTTCATGATAATTTCGGGTGAGTGTATGTGCTGCTAATGGAAAATGTATGAATGTATAGGAATGTATGTGTATAAACGCACGTCCACACCGACCGCGTATATGATAGGAAATGAGGTGGTGGAAAAATCGGGAAATAAACCTTGTGATCTATTGGTGTGGTTGGAATCGTGTAGGCGAAGGATTTTCTGTGAATTTAACGATGAAATGAGCGCGCAGATCGTTGGAATTGATAACTCATACCCCCAGCAAATAAGCAAAGTCATATGACCAATTTAAATGAATAATATTCGATTTGATTTCTATTTCGATTTTTCGACCATCATCATACCATCATTTGACCGGAGTTTATCGTTAGCGTTCCATCTTCACGCGCACGGAATAGCAGCCTAGAGATATTGGAAATTAGATAGTCGAGGGTGTTGCAAACATTTGGAATAATTCACATTATATGCAAATTGAACATAAATATTGAATGATTAAATTATCGTGGTTAAAATTTTCCTGAAGTACTATTGCGGTGAATTTTCGAATCAATCAAATTTGGATGGTATGTACTAAAAGTGATTGGATTTTGAAATTAATTTTGAGAATAAAAGTTAAGAGGCTAAGTATCGATTATAGATTTACTTTCCCTCTATGCACGTGATACGTTTTTTTTTAGAGAAATGTAGACGGGGGAGCGTCTCACCGCCAAAGAGAAAAAACAAAACGAGGTTAAGAGATGCAAGAGGGTCTCGCCCACCAAAGAAATTAAAACGAGACGCGAACAAATAAGAACAAGACCGAGTTCTAATCGTGCGAATAGCACGATAAGTGTATACCCTATACCCATGTACAGACCTAGAAGGCACGCAAAACCCAAAATATTCAATGTCATATTTTTTAGGGGAGGGAGGGGTAGATGGGTCGGACCTGGCACACCTTTATTATCTTATCAAGGCATCCAACAGCTACCATTTGATACTAATCTGAAGTTTTGAGCGACGTTCTATCAAAAGATATGGCTGAATATAACTTTGTAGGGGAAGTAAGGGTAGGGGTAGTTGGACCTACTCCACTTTTCATCAACTCAAAGTATATGTCAGAATGAGACATTGATCAAAATTTCAAGTCGATAGCGATATTCTATGGAAAGTTATGGCCGAATTAAAATATAAAGTAAGGGTAATTTGTATGGGAGGTAGGGGAACCCTTGGTCCGATTTGGCCTATTTTCAATACCGTTCAAGATTTTATCAAAATAAGCATTTGACCGAAATTTCAAACCGCTGGCTTAGCTATTTCGGGAGTTATCGTGCTAACAGACAGACACACGGACACACAAGCAGACAGATATGGCTTATTCGATTCAGGGACCGACCTTGATCATTTATACTTTGTCATACCACCGGTGGCTCCTTTGAGGTGTTACATAATATCGGCGTAACAAAAACAATATACCCTATACCCTCTTATAGGCATTTTTGGCATTTTTTGTATTTTTAAAGAGGCCTGGAGAGAAAGTTAGCTCAATTTCGCACGAAGTCTATTAGTGGGAAAAATATCTGGCAAAGGTAAATAGCAGCATTTTTTTTTGCAAATTTACCATTTCTCTGATAAAAGTGGCAGAAACTGCATTTGAACACTTAGATTTAACTTTTTCTCTGCTATTAGGCAGTTTAAAATGTAATGTAATGAATTTAATGTTTGTGTACTTTGCATAGATACGCAATATTTTGCTTGGTTACCATCGGCTGAAATTGCATAGCTGATTCTACTGTACACTAGAAAAAATCATGGTGTTCGTCTTGCCTAAATGACAAGACTAATAACCTGCCGATGGGTACTAGATAAAATGTACGAGTAATTGGCCCTTAATATAACATCACCCTAATTATTATTGAATTAAAATAAATGTTATTAAATTACGGAATTACTCAAGCATTAGCGTCATTACGCTCACTACAATTTGTAAAACAATTATTAACCCGTTGCGTCACATGCTATAAAAATCAGTTGTGATCACAGGTACGTCTGACAGACGTATATAACGGGTGGGTCAATTACAAGTTCGTTTTTAAAAATGCAATAAAATGAACAAAATTAAATTTTTTTCCATGTCTTATGGCTTTATTAGAAAGTCAGTAAACTCCCATTAATGATGAAACATAACTTCATTCAAGTGGCTGCCCCGGCTGGCGTCGCAGTAGCGCATTCTGTCACGCCAATTTTCCAAAACCCTGTTGATGGTTTCGGGCTGTAGCTCACGGATTGCTTGGATGATATTGTCCTTAAGTACTTGAATCGTTTGTGGATTGTTGGCATAACATCAGTCCTGCACGGTTTACTACAAAAAAAGTCCAAAAGGGTCAAATCGCTGCTCGGAGGCGGACAATTGACATCGCCAAGACGGCTGATAACACGATTTGGGAATTCGGTGCGTAAAAGATCGATTGTGGCATGGGCTGTGTGGCATGGCGCGCCATCCTGCATGAACCTGAGTTCGTCCAAATCCATGTCTTCAATTTCAGTAAAAAAATGTCGGATAACCTGGCTCTGGGCTAGACAGCACTCACTTTGAAAATAAGTTCTCAATATTTCCCAACGTACGTACTTTCTATCAATATTTCGACCGAAAACAGCTGTCAGTGTCAAACTAACCTATGATTTAAAAACGAACTTGTAATTGGCCCACCCGGTGTGACAGAATAATATTGTTTTGTTATTTTTTTTTTGCTTTCTTCAATGTTTTGGTTTGGCAAATTATTAACCATGGTCTTTTCATTATTTTAGCAAAGTAAAAAGAACCTACACTCGACGTCAAAAGTATCGGGCCACCCGCAACTTTCGAACTCTAACCCAATTAATTAATAGCGTTTATTAAAGATTTTACAAATAAGAGTGGTTTCCAGTCGTTTTCCGGTCTTGTAATATCCAAGTGAAAAGCTCGAATTTAAGCCGAAAAAAAAGTAAAAATTAAAAATAGAGTGTTTGATCAATTTTCAGTGTTCCCTCCCCTTGCTCGAATGATTGCTAGCATCCTTATATTCATAGACCTCACGAGGCTGATGATGAAGTCTTGGGAAATTGCATTCCACTCCTCTTCAATTGCGATTCGCAGCTCTGGAAGCGTTATTTGAGCAGGAACGCTGGCTCGAATGCGAATCCGACGTTAGCTTATCCCATAAGAAGTGTTCTATTGGATTCGAGTCCGATCTTTGAGCTGGCCAGTCCATCGGACAAATGGCGACGTCCTGTAGATACTCATGGGTTATTTCCGTATATTTGATGCTCTGGAAACTGTCGAAATTGGCGAAATAATTTGTCGTGACTTTTCACCTATGCCTATTACTTAGGACATGCAAAATTAAGATATGTATGTATATTGTTTCGTATACGGTAAGCAAGCGAATTTTTATATGGAATGTCAAATTATGTCGTTTTATTTCAAACGATATGCTAAAACTCTCTATTAAAAAAAATTAATTATCAAAATCGATATGTTCGAAGCAGGTGAATATTTATTCTGAAGACATTGGCTTTCTTCTATTGCACAAATGATGAGTATAAAATTCTGCTGACCATCGAAAGTGGTGACTATGTCAGTGGCGCGAAAGCTTTTTAGAAGGGGAAGCTTATTTTAATAAAGAGATGGGGGATCTCCAAGGCCACCTCAGAAAAAAAGTTTCACGTTGCTAAAAAAAAATGTTGTACTGAAAAAAAATCATACGTAAATATTTCGTAGTATTCGTACCCAAATTTTCTGGAAAAATTTTAAGCTGAATAGTACAGTAAAACACGGATAAGTGCACATCGATAATGCACCATTTTTTCGTGCACTTAGCGTGTTGTTCACTTCTCAGTGCTCCATACAAACTATCTAATTTACGTAGCATAAATGGAAACTAGTGATATCAACTGATATTATAATATAAGAGGTGGACGAAGTGGTCAGTCTCTCAGGGCCACCACACCAAGGGACCTTTTATTTTCTGGGTGCCATTATACCATTCTTGGCTATGGAAGATGGACATTCATTGCTACTTTGATGGAGAATGACCGTCACAACCACAGCATGAAGAACGACCACAGGTTTATGTCGAAAAATCAGCAACTGAGAACACATGATTGTAATACGACGCAACACATGATTGGCAATACGTTCCACATGTCAAATCAAAAAATTGAACCGATGGTCCCATACACTTTCCGATTTATCTCGCAATCAAAAAATCTGGCTGATCGATCGGAGGGTCTGTGGCGCCTCTTAAAATTCTAAAGCTTAGGCTGCCTACTACAAGCACTCCGATATGTGTACTGATAATGAGCATAAAATTCTTAAAGAATAAAAGCCGCAGAAATGGAGTTGGAATTTCGTAAATAAATCGCTCAGGCCGCATCCATCTGACAGATGGTATTTCAAATGTTTGACGGATTTTCTTTGCAGCTTTGACGTATGTGCCCATAAAACGGATCAGGAAAGTGTGTATGACCAAATTTTTAGGATTTATTTTGAAGCGCAAATAGTCCGACAATTGAATTTTTCTTTCAACGAAAGCTCGACAATGTAATCAACAATTGCTGTGATTTAACTAATGATGATGACAAGAGATTAAACATTTTACAGGGTAAACAAATACGTAGAAAGAAAGAGCTAACTGACAGTGGCAGCAATTCCAATTTTTTTTCTTAGACGTAAAAGTCGTTTTATAAATTATTTGCAACTCACTAGTCGTGGTTTTTTAAAGCATTGCTATTTTGGCTTATACGTCCAAAGCACGTCTTCTTCATTTTTCTATTTGTTCGCCAAGCTCAATTTGACAAAGTAAAAAATATACGCTTTGACTCTATGAGCGAAGGGTATAAGGAGCCAGTAAAAATGTTTAAGAAAACTGCTCTGTGAAGGAGATAATTTTCATTTGCCATTCCCAGCTCTCGTGCTTGCAATTTCACCTTATTAGAATATATATAACGGTAATTAACTATCAAAATTACATCAGAAAAAAACATTGGCAAATCGAAGACTTCCGCGACATCAAAAAGGTTGCGAATCACTGATATAACGTGAGCAAAAAACATTCAGGCCAACAAGGTCCAGATTGTCAATATAGACAATCAAAAATTGAAAAAAAAAAATGTAAGGCAAAATTTTGGTTGGAAATTGGTAGGTGTCACCATCATCGATTTGGCCCAGGGCCCCCAAAACGATAAGGCCGGCAGTTTTCAATTAAATTTGACAGAGCCACGTACAAGCGACTTCGTAAAGCTTTCGAACTTTGGCAACAAATATTAACAACTGGTCACTATCCATCTTTTATCAAACTAACAGCTGATTGCAACAATCCCGTTGAAGGCGCCGGCTTTGAAGGATACATCGAGGGAAGAACATCGAAAATATATGTTTCGAATCGAGCTTTTTGTGGGTTTTTGGAAGTCAAATTGTGTGTAGCCTAAATTATTTTTTTTGTACATTTTCAATAACAATTTATGGATGTCAAAATTATCACTTGCGTTCAGAAATGGGAAAACAACATCCAAAATAATTTTGTTCGCAAAAAAAAAAGAAAAACAAAAATTTTCTATCAAACTAACGAATATCTTAGTGTCCTGCGATCTAAAGAAGGAGACTGACTGAGACTGCCAACATGAACGCTGGAATGACAAAGAGACTGCCACTTTTTGGCTAAACATTTTTTATCAAGACAATGTTTGATCTTAGCCTTAAGCTGCTCCCAAAAAGAGCAATTTTTAACTCTCAGATTTCCCTACTTAAAGACAAAAATTATCCAGTAGACCTGATTTCCCTTTCCCTTCTACATTTTCATAAATTGAATCAATAAATATTAGATATCTCGGGCTAGGATCGAATAAATTCATGAATCGTGTCCAAATGTTTCTAACACTACAAAAAAATTGCGTGCACTTAAGCGTGTTGTGGACTTATCCGTGTTGCAGTTATCCGTTTTGAAATGTATTGAAAATCGCATTGAATGGATGGTGCATGAAAATTGTGTGCACTTATCCGAGTTTTGCACTTAAGCGCGTTGCACTTAAGCGTGTTTTACTGTACTACAAATATGTGCAAGTGCAATCAAATTTTTATGGGAAATTTTTTGAGGATTCTTTTTCTGACTTAGACAAAGCCCTTATTTTATTGCTACGAAATTTAAAATTTTGAAGATATAGAACCAGCGAATTTGTATGCAAAAATACGGTTTTAAAATTATGCGGCGTTTTGTTAAAAAAATTTGCGCTGTCGATAACAGCTTTATTTTGAACTAGATAAGAAAACTATTTAAATTAGCTTTTCAATCAGAGCCCGGCGAAAATTATTTTGGAAAAAATTTTGGCGGATTTTTTTTTGCACCAAAATTTGTATATGCTTGAAGTAATCAAGCGTCGCTAGAAATAGACTGACAGATAACATCAATTCGTAAATGTGCAATGATCATTATAACTTTTCGTTTTCGTTTCGTGATTATGACGCATATTTTCGGAATTATATCTATGATGTCAACCGCATTATTGTACTCAATTTGCTTTGAACAAAAATTTATTTTTAGGGGCTAATGTAAACTATTTTTTAAGCTACAATACCCCGAAGAATAATTATATCGAAAATAAAAATTGTCGGATAATTGTGGGGCGTTATTTTTTTTTTGTCAAAATTATATAAAGCTTTTTGCCCAATTTTTTTTCCAAAATGTTCAAGAATTTTTTGTTTAAGAGAGAGCGGTGATCTGTTAATTTTATGATTAAGTATGTAGTGTAGGTTAAAGAAAACTTCTGCTTTCGCATCTTTAAAACATACAAGCTATATGTTAACATGTAAAATTTGTTATCTACGGAATATGCTCCAAGACAAGATTTTTTTTTTTTTTGTAAACTCTGCACCGCGGCTTTTCTTCATAATAAATTTTGCTATTTTGATGTTTCCCAATTTCAGGGTATGGGCTCTTAGCCCCTCCCGTTGTTCTGCCACTGTTTCTACTACCGCTCTTCGTGTTGGAATTTTGTCTAAATTTGGTGCGCACGATCCTCTGATGGGCGTATCAAACAATCCGAAACCGCCATATTGGCCGAGGACTGACTGAAATAAATCCTACGGTAAATTTATTATTATCGAAATGAGCAAATTGGTGCCTTTCCATTGCGTCTCCCGACTCGTCCCTACGACGACCTATGCTAGATTTTCATAAGGTAGCAGCTCACTTATGGTTGGAGTAAAATAGAAGTATCTTATTACAGATGAGGTGCTATCATATTTTTAACATTTCCAACTTGTAGGTTTTTGTGAGATTCATTTTACCGTTACCTCACGTGTTCTTCTCGGTGAACTTTTAAAGTTTCTTTTAGCAGGGCCGGATTTAGCCTCTATTGCGCCCCTGGGAGTAACAAATTTGCCGCTCTCCACCACTAGATAAGCTTGAAGGTAGCAGTTGTCACCTCACAAGGGAAATGTAGGCAAAACGTAAGCGGGCGTATGTGAAATATTTTATTACATTCGCCTTTTCACTTTCTATAGAAATGCGTTCAGGTTTTCTAATTTTTTTCTTTGTCGATCGTTTTGGAAATAATTTGCGAATTACCCCAACAAATAAAATTTCCTATATTAGCATCAAATTTAACCAGAAAGCGTCATACCGAATAAACCCAAAATTAACCCTAGAGAGATAATCATATTTTTTTACCCCTGAAAAGATAATCATACGTCGATTCGACGTGTTGCTAGTTAACATCCTTATAACTTCATTGTTAAGAGTAACATGTTGTTAAAAGGTAGATATATAATCATTTGTATTTAATATTAATCTGTTAAACTCATGGTTTTGCAAAATTATCATTTGTTTGCGTATATAAAATTAATTTTAAAAAAGTGGTCCTAGGAGAAAGTGGGCTGGCTTTTCAATAGATTAAAATAAAGGATATCTTTATCGGAACAGGCTTTTAGTGGTTATATCCAAGTAAATACACATCTACATTATGAAGATTTATAAAAATGTCAATTCGGGGCAATTAAAATATTTTTCAGTACAAATTTGTTCTACAGTTTTTACTGACATTAAAGATAATCATACGTCGATTCGACGTATATTTGACTTATGACCCTCCACTATCTTAGGCTGTGTGGCACCCAAGCCAATAATTTTGGCACGTAATTACGCCGACAGACATGAATTGAGTTAAATCTTGGAACCAACAAATTATGAAGCTTCACTTATGAGATATAATAAAAAGAAAAATTTCTGTACGTCGATTCGACGTAGATTATCTCTCTAGGGTTAAGAAAGCTTGCGGTAAAATTTTAACACACCTTGACCTAATTTATTTTCGGTGATAAATACTATAACGAAAACTAATTGGGAAAGCACTTACTGATGTTATTCAGCAAAAATCATTCCGCGCCTAAAAAGTTTTAGATTTTCCTAATTTCAACTAGTTTAAATAATTTTTTATTTTCGATTGAATTTCCCGTTTTTCTCTGAACAAAAAATTGCAAATTCAAAAATTTAAGCGTAAAAATTCTTAAAAATTTATTATACCTATTCACCCGATAGAAACTCAAAAAATTTATAGCCAATGCCGCATTTCTAATATCGAGACTTGCACCTCTCCCGAAACGAAGTCCTTGCTTTCCAGTGAATTTGATGTGGGGGCAAATTTAAGAAGTAATTGAACACACGAAAATGTGTGGTTAGATGAGTTACTTGCTTGGGGGCGTTTTGAACTTTCCAAAGGATCGCTACCACCAAAAAAAATTTTCGTTTTTTTTTTCTTCAAGTCTGGGGCAATTTTAGAGGCTTGAAAACAGGTGCTGACATCCAAGTACTCGCATAATTATATCATTTAATGTGGCTTCAGGCATATGTAATGTTTAAAGTGAAGCCAAAGATGATTTATACTGCTAGGTACTCTAATTGAACTAAAGGCCGCCATTCCATTCAGAGTGAATGAGTGTATGCTTCAAGCAAAATTTTGCGTAGCTCCAATTTTTCAAGCCGAAATCACATTAAAATTTGAGTTGAAGCTGCGATTAGGTGCTTTGGATTAAGACGAATATGTACATCTAACTAGAATAAATTAAAAAACAAATTATTTTCTACAATTATGTTTCAGTTTTCAAAATCCATCTTTCCCATAATTTTAGACCAATGAAAAAACTTCAGAATTTGCCGCCCCTCAAATTCTGCCGCCCCGGGCAGTAGCCCAGGTTGCCCATATGGGAAATGCGGCCCTGTCGTTTAGCGCCAAGAGTCAAAGGTTGTCATATAGAGAAACAGAAAAACAGAAACAGAAAAATTTCTGAACAAAAAGACTGAACTCACGCGCGAATATTGACAAAATTAGTGAAAAATTTCAAAAAAACTTCAAACATTGAGCAAGATTATTGGCAACCCCTATGGACGCCTGAATTATAGCCAATAGTCCTTCCTAATGAACTTCAACTCATGACACCATCATACAATTTATTGCTAATTAATCTAAACGACCGCTGCCGTGTAAAACACATAACAACTCGCAACGATTTCATTGCGAAACGAACAATTTACGGATCATGCGTTCACACCCTTCGCGGATCAGATTCTCCCCAACGTGACGCATTCAACAAAATAGTTTCACCTTACCGGCGCGATGAAATCACCAATTCAGTAACGCACCAACGATGACGACAACGAAACGACACCAGTTTCAGCGTGTGTTGCAAGCTTGCTTCTAGTGCACGTCATAAATGTTTACGGCACACCATAAAAATGATTTATCACCGAAATAAAGCCGCTTCCATCAGCTCGGCATTATCCAGCTTAACAAATTTGATGGTTACCTCCTGCTACGTGTTATACATATTTGTCCTTCGTATATGAATGGGCTAGCTAAAAGATATATTTCCATCGCATTTCAAATGCTCCGTGTCGTGGCTATTTCCTTGCTTCTGTTTGTTATCACAGAGAGCGAGACTATAATGCGAGTCCACTAACTATGACGGACTTTGCAGACGAGGACGAGCTTCCTTCGTCAATTGTCCGGGAGCGTTTGAACATAATTTGTCCTAACGATAAAACGAAAAGCATTTTCTTCTTAGCTTCTCCCGCCTGAGTTGTCCTTTTTTTCTTCCTGTGCCGCAAGAGGGTGTTCGCCAAAGGATGGACTCTTGTCAAGTTGGTCGTCGTGAAGGTAACAAGAAATCACCAACAACTCGAACAACACTGAAGAAGGCTTAAGACTTATGAAACAGACACAAATTAGAGAGGAATGTTCTTGGGTAGATTTTTGGGAGCGCATGGATATGACACGGACAATAGGTATAACGTATGAGCCGTCTAGTTTCAACCGACAAATACCCGACACTCGAATAAAATGACCATGATCCGAGGGGATTGTTTCCTAAGATTTACTGGACGTGACCATCAAGATGTTGCTCAATTTAAAGAAAAATATATTGCTCATAAAAATTTGTCTCCGGGATGATAGTGATGTAAGGTATTTGTTTGGACGGGATAGTGCGAAGTGTGGTATCTAGGAGCTTGTGATATTTTTAGTGTGAAAGATACAAATTGTATTAAATGTAGCTTATGGCGCTTTTATGTCTTGATCCGGGTTCAAGTGGCAACACATTATATCATCGAAAAATAAGTATTATGTGTTGCCTTGTGATAGATATTAAGTTTTTCGGCTAAATTAAGAAGAAATACTGATTAGTTTCAAAATAATTTATAAAAAATACATAACTTTGCACATACAAAAGGGTGTTCTCCATGCAATCTAATGTAGGTCTCTATCACCTCCGCCAATTTTAAGGGGCATGATGATGTCTAAAAGCAAGACTCGGCCGATGTCGTTCCTGAAGGAAACTGGTAAGGTTGATATGGCTTGATGTGGATCTACACATCGCAAAGATCTGAATAGCCTATTCACATAGGCACCACAAATCTACATTCTAAATCCGGAAACCTGCTCACATAGCCCCAACCACTAGATTGACAACTGATTATGACAGTTTAAATGTCACTTTTGCACCCCATAACAAAACAAAATCCAGAGATTTTATAAATCTTATGTGTATGTGAATATGCTATAAGTCATTGATCTCATAGAAGAATACTCACGTTCCAAGTGAAACGTATGACCTTTATCTTCAATTTACCTTCAAATTTTGAGGAAAGGTATGTGTTCCTCGACGCGAAGCATGTTTACCTCTGATCTAGAAGAGCAGTATACCGAATATCGATGGGCATTGAACTACATCTTTGCTATTATCTTGATGAATAAGTTAAACATATCTTCGACGACGCGCCATAACCCACATAAAAACTTAACCAAGTCGTCTACATCCGGTGTCTTCCGTTCAAACTAAACCAAACCGACAGAGACAGTGAGAGAAACCAATTGCAACCTTCGTTGCCCTAAACTCATTGGCCGCAGAACATTATTATAGAGAAAAACTACGCACCATAAAAAGAAGGAGGAAGTTGGTTTTTTTATCAACTACCATTCCAATAGTCTCAATGACATGGGAAAATAACTTCTTGATTTTTTTTCTTTAGAAGTTCTACGGTTTTTTTTTTGCAATTTCCCCCGAACATCGGTCCATCGAAATACACACACCAATGACTTTTCTTGAGTTTTCTCGTTTATAATTTGCTCCCGAGAAAAATTTTATATTCAGAAAACTTTTACATATGCGAACTGACCTGCGAAAGGTCGTCTGATTTGAAAGTTTTTTTTTTTAGAGCATGAGCCCCAACCGCACACCATCATTTCAAGTATAACATGAAGAAAAAGAGGCAGCCGAATAAAAAAACACGAAAGGACCAAGTCTTGGAAAATATAAGTCATTGAAAAAGTCTGTCCTTTTTGGAAAATATATACTTCACGTTCACATCATGATGAAATTTACGCGTTATATCTTCAGGGAATTAGTCCGTAGTATAGCTGAATTGGCTGAATGGTGCGCGAAACGACAGGAGTCTCTTCGACTTTAAGAAATAAAGTTTGTCTGATATGTAGTTGATAGAAAAGGACAAAGTTAAATGGATTACTTTTTCGGGAACTATACATATAATATGTGTGATGAATGTGACAACGTGCTTATGAAAGGTTCAGTGGCTTTGGTTTTTCAGATCCGAAAATTTCATCGTGAGACTCGAACTTTAAAAATAACTCAACTTCAACACATTCTATGTTTTGGTTCGCCTAGTTGCCTGATTTTGTTTAATAAGAAAAATCAAAATCTCCTATTTAAAATTAACAAATCATTACACCACCATATCTGGTATTGTCTATTAAGCCTTGGAGATCAAATTCTGCATGGAAAAATCCCCCTGCAAATAACCATGAATTTCGTAATCCCCATATTCAAAGGAAGGGGGGGGGGGGAGGAGTTCCAATCTGATCAAAAATTTAGAAATTCAAAAATTTAAAGTATCGAATTTTAGTAGGTAAGTACCCTTTCGCAAAGAGACATTTTGTTCAAAAATTGTGCAAGTGTGCGGGGGATTTTTTGCAAAAATGCTTCCGCAATTTATTGTGCGGCGTGATTTATGCCGACCCCACACTGTCCGGGGTTCGCCAAACCGTGCGGAACAAAAGATGAAAGTTGTGGACAACACACGCTTGGAAAAGACAGAGACGATGGCAGAATTTAACAAACAAATAACGTTTGTTGAATCCCCCATCGCCTCTGTCTCTGGCAGGCGTATTCTGTCTACAATATTGATCTTTTGTAGCGCGCCTTTTGGCAAACCCCGGACAGTATGGTGGCGGCCTTAAACGAGCATTTTTAGGGTTTTTTTTAGATTTTACAAAAAACCCTTAAGAAATCGATTTTGTCCGTCCGTCTGTCCGTCTGTCCGTCCGTCTGTTCACTGAATAACTCGCGAACGGCTTAACCGATCGTCATGAAATTTGGTAGGAATGTGTAGAATGGTAACAGTCTTTGGCACGAAATACTTAAAAGTTGGTAGGACAAAAATAACAGGGTGTCCCGGACATTTGAAAATTTGTTCACTAAATAACTCGCGAACGGCTTAACGGATCGTCATGAAATTTGGTAGGAATGTGTAGAATGGTAACAGTCTTTGGCACGAAATACTTAAAAGTTGGTAGGACAAAAATAACAGGGTGTCCCGGACATTTGAAAATTTGTTCACTAAATAACTCGCGAACGGCTTAACGGATCGTCATGAAATTTGGTAGGAATGTGTAGAATGGTAACAGCCTTTGGCACGAAATACTTAAAAGTTGGTAGGACAAAAATAACAGGGTGTCCCGGACATTTGAAAGTTTGTTCACTAAATAACTCGCGAACGGCTTAACCGATCGTCATGAAATTTGGTAGGAATGTGTAGAATGGTAACAGTCTTTGGCACGAAATACTTAAAAGTTGGTAGGACAAAAATAACAGGGTGTCCCGGACATTTGAAAATTTGTTCACTAAATAACTCGCGAACGGCTTAACGGATCGTCATGAAATTTGGTAGGGATGTGTAGAATGGTACAGTCTTTGGCATGAAATACTTAAAAATTGGTATGGCCAAGATAAAAGGGTGTCCCGGACATTTACAAATTTGTTCACTAACCGATCGTTATGAAATTTGGTAGGAATGTGTAGAATCGTAACAGTCCTTAGCACGAAATACTTAGACGTTGGTAGGACAAAGCAAACAGGGTGTCCCGGAGATTTGAAAAAGTCGACTTTTTTAGTTTTTATCAAATCAAAGAACTCGATGGGTACATTTAATATCAGTCGCTTTTTTCCAGTTTGGAGTCATGGTAACGGCGTTACAGCTAATAAATCCAGTTAAATGTGGAGCCATGATACATAGTAAATCTATTTTTGGATTGGTCTAACTAAAAAGTGGAACTCGTTTATTTAGACCAATCCAAAAATAGATTTACGAGAAGCATTTCATTAACATTGTGCATAATTCTTATTTAATACCTATAAAATATATGTGCAAAATTATTCACTATGTATGTATCCGAAATCTAAAAAACCCTCGTATTGCGGGCGCAGCCCTCTGTACGCCGGTATTTTTTGAAAATAATGTGTTTTTGTGTAAAAGAAAATGTTAAATAGTAGGGTCAACTGGTCGACAGTGGATCAGTGTACACAGTGAATCATTTGATCTCATATGCTTGAAAATCGTGCAAGGCAAATGTTGCAAAGGAGAAAAATTTGCGTTTTAACTTACCTTTGAACACACGTATTAACAATACGATTTTTCCATCGGAAGATCTTGTGATGGGGTTTTCATGTTTTTGACATTAGAAAGTATTTTTTTTCGGTTGAGTATTTTTATTGAATCTTGAAAACCGTTTTAAGAACTGTTTCTAGGGTCTTGCCATCGATAAGAGTTATAATAGAGGATTATTACGCGCTATGTATTTTGATGCTCATAAACGGAGTTTAAAAGTTTTCGATATGATTTAGGTTTTTTGTACTATAGTCAACAGTGAATCAAACCAATCTGGTACACAGTGGATCATGGAAAATTCAATATAAATTTTTCATCATCAATATTTGTCAGAAATTATCCATAAAATCTTATTTTTCTAAAAGATTATTTTAGATATGTCCAGTTTATATAAATTAAACATCGATTTTTTTTATGTATGATTATTATGATAATTTCTTATTAAAATTTTACGTACTCATTTTATTGTTTTGTACTTTACTGTTATTTTTATTATTTACAACAAGAATAACGTAAATATTATGAGGATTTTTTAATAATACCATTAAACATTCCACATTTACTATGTATTTCATGTTGATTCACTGTGCACCACGAGGTGATCCACTGTGTACACCCCATGGTACACAAGAATACCATCTACGGGGTTTACTGTCTAAGGGTCACCTAGCCTTACGGCTTTATACCCCGGTCCTTGCGAAAGCGGTTTGGACCTCCAGTTATTTACTGGCACGGATCTTGTTGCCAGATGGGGATTGCTCCATCCGGTGAATGCACTCACCATCAGGAACCCAACCCCGGGGCTGCATCACCAGCTCGATGTCTTGCTTAACAACCGACAGCCCCCTCGAGACCAACTCCAAGATGGGAAGGGACCATGGTCCCCTGGGCTCACCCATCCCCGAGGTACACTATTCGCTAAAGACTTCTCTTTAGCAGGTGTGATCAACCTTCGGCCCCCTAATGGTTAGGCCTAACGTTAAATTCAGATGTACACATCGCAGGTTCGTTGGACCTGTGACTACTCGTCTGCTTAAAGCAGACTCGTAGCGCTACCGTTCACATGGGGGTGGCTCCCGTCCGTTTACCAAGCAGCAATTTGACTCAGGACGTGTGGCCATCAATCCACAAACTAGTTAGATATAGGCGCTTAGGCATTTTCGCCAAGGCCATTCTCCCTAACTAGTCCCTTCGTGGCTTGGGTTATGCGAAGCCGCCAACTCCGAAACTCTACACGACCGCTTATAATGGACTCCTCCCCTACGAGGAGACGCTGCGTATCGTGTTCGACTTGTATGACTGCCTTTCCGAACGAATAGGGAAAAAGGTCAGCCATGTCGTGAGCTACCCATACATGACTCGGGAGCACGGGAGCGTCATCGCCCGAATGGTCTTTGCACAGATCCACGCCATGGCGTATCAACTATACAAGGGGCCTCCCTGCGCTGCTCGGGTACGTGGTGTCGCAACCCACCAAAGATCTCTGTCCAACTACAAACAGCCTTCCAAGCTGAGTGTCACATGGACACAAACCCCCCTGCGGGGACCCCATGGTACACAGTGAATCATTCTGAAAATTATTTTCAAAGCCTATTTTTGCCTTTCAAAAAAGCTTTTATTTGATAAGTCTCTTTCTTAAATCCAAGCCAATAATCTAGTAAAGCAATTGTAATGATAATCTAATCTTATACCTAATGTGCCGCTACTGTCAACAACAAGACAACAAGCAGAAAATAATCCACTATTGGCCAGGTTACCCTACATAAATTAAGAGTCTGATGTTTTTTTTTGTGCAAATAATAGCACTCTGCACAGGAGCAGCCACGGGAGGAGCTCTAGGAGATAAAGCCCTTTGCAGACTCAGATAGGGGAAGATACATACGATAATAATTTTTACGAGCTCTAAAGTGTATGAACATCCAAAATATGAATTTCTACTATTGACGTTGTGGAAGAATTCGTTAAGGTTTTTACTCTAAGTGTAAAACTCATTTTACTTGAAAATTATTGGTAAAGCTTATACGACATTTCCTAAAAATATATTGAACTAAAATATTGCACAAATATTTTCTAGTAAAAAAATTAACTGGATACAAATGTTGTATTCTTCGATGTATATCGTAATCTGACTGAATGAGTCAGGCGGGCAAAACCCAATGTCGGGCTATCGTGCCACATTGATGATGAACACACATTGCACATTCACATTCGAAATGATTTGGTTCTTTGTGAAATAGAGAGTCCTAGCAGTACCTCCACTGAGAAGGTAACGTTCCCCATTAGAGCGATATAAACCCATAGTCAGAAAATCCATGGAAAAGTCCCATTTGATCGCATGTGATGCATTTTTTTTGCGTTTTCCAAACTAACCAATTGCAATGCTGGGAAGAGTGATGATTTGGGTTTCGTAAAAACAAGACGAACATGACATTGTAGCATCACCCTACCTGCAACAGCAACTATAAATGTCCGGTAGTATGGATGAGTTTGGCTCCCTCCAGAATTAAATCCTGGTTGCGTCATTGAAATCTACATGGAGACAAAAACGCACTTGGGGGTAGTTTTAAAAGGGTGCAATTTTTTCGAAGTTCATATACTATCTTAAGAAACCCCTGCGGCATGGAAATACGTATACAATCGGTTTTATGGCGATTCTTAAGACTTGTGTTCTAACGCCGTAAAGTCCGTTTTGGCAAAAAAACAAAAACTTTTAAGGAAAGGAGGGGCGCGTAACGAATGGTAATAGTCGACAAGGAGTGAACATTTACGTCCTGCAAAGTAGGTTAGTGTATCGCACTAGATTTCTCGATCCCGCGATCTGTAGGAGACACAAATCAAGGTCTTTTCGACATTTTCAATTATAATTTATGAATATCAAAACTATCACCTTGTATGCATTTTGCCCTTGGAGAAGTAAGACATAAAAAAATGTTGTTCGAAAAAACGATAAAAACAAGATATGCTAATCAGCTAACGACTATATTATTGGTGTTACCAACAAAAGAGGAGACTTCGTTGAAGAAGTATGTTATGCTCATACTTTGATAACATGAACGCTGGTATCACAAAGAAATTTTAACTTTTGCTAAAAATTTGACTTCATCAAAACAATGAGCCAGCCCAACTTTAACAAACGAACAATTTATAAATCTCTCATTTACTTGAAGACGCATCCATTTTAAGTAAAGCTAGACTTAATTTCCATTCGTCTACATTTCCTTAATTTCAAGTAATAAATATTGGATTTCTCTGACGTGGATCGCATAAATTCGAAAAATTGGCCGATGGTTTCACACGTCGTCTGCTCTAATGAATTTTGGCAATAAGCTTGTGCGCTTATCCGTCATGAATCGTTTGCAAATATTTTCATACTGCTAAAAAATTGCGTGGTCTCAAGTGTGCAATTATCCGTTTTGAAATGTATAGAAAATCACATTAAATATGGGTGGTGGATGAAATTCATGTGCATTTATCCGGCTTTTGCACTTAAGCGTGTTGCACTTAACCATGTTTTACTGTACTCATAATGTCTGTATAGAAATCGTATCTAGCAACAGAAACCTCAACGAGTAACGACTAGCATGAAAAAAAAATATTTCTTTTTACGAAATACTCATAGGTTATCAAAACTCCTCGTCTGATAGTGAAAGACTAAGTTTGAAAGAAGCTTATAAATTTTATCGAGAGGTGGTCCACCTGAAAGCGGTGGCCCGACTAGCTCTCCCAAACCTAGGACAACCTGGATGCAAACGAGATCCATAGCTATACGAATTACGCTTTGCGATACTATATCGAAAATTGTTGACCTTTTATTTAATTTTAAAGCATAGACTTGAACAAATTGAAAGAAAAAAGTGGTTCCTCTATGCAGATCCGCAGTTGATTTGCACTGAAGAAGGGCATAACTGGTGCCCGAAATGATCATTTGGAAACAATAATAATAATCCCATGCACCTTTTTCTTTCAATTGGTTTTACTGGCGAGGAAAACATTGACACAACCGAAAGTTTATACACTTGAAACTGAAGTGTTTCATTTCAACTTTTAATTTAAATTTTTCAAAACCACTTGTCCCATCCGGAACAAAACTTAATTTAATCGGTAAATATTTCAATTAGATTTGGATTCCCTTATCATTCCTCGAGTATATTATGTTTCCATGACCCCCCACCCTATACGAAATCCTATTCTGTACACTCATCTCATCTAGGTATACTATCTACATTCGGATTCCGTGAAATTTCGATTAAAATCCGTGGAAAAGTAATGAAGAAATTGTTTACCGAAGCGTAATAACTTCTCAAGTATATATAAATTCACATTAAATTTTCGAGAGCACCTTCTTGGGGTGTTGTCGTTGTTGTTGCCCGGGGTTTCGTGACCACACCTGCTGATACGGCGAACACTCACATTATAAAAAGAGAGCGAGCAAGAATTGAGATTAAATCATTCGAAAGGAACTTTCGGGATGGTAAGGATTTAAGTGGAAGACTACTTCGGGTATGTTCTTCATTTCCTCATCGTATCATCGACGTTGAATTATAACTATGTACGTATACTATAAATTCGAAACGTATCGTACTATGCATATCTGTCGAATCTCTTCTCCAATTGCCGGAACGTCATTTTCATGCTCTGTCATAAGCTCTCATTCTGTCTATCACTTTCGGGTCCCGAATATCACGAATTCATTTCATGCTCAAATTATTACAAGACCTCAAATCGAATTTTGAAAATCATACCACATAATTGAAAATTTTCCCAATATACTCTTAACTAGGATTTTACAGATTCTAAATGCGATGAGTTACAAGTATTTGACGATGACGACGACATGACACGGCTGTGTATAGGATCCTGCCGAGTGCTATGCTGGCGTGGCATGCTGACTAAGGAATTGCGGCTGAAAATGATATGCGACCTCTTCTGACCGTCCTATATCGGAAGGATTTTAAAATGAATTTGTGACTAACAATGAAATGTGAAGGATTCGATTTTGATATGAAGGACTCGAAGATAGACTGAATTCGGAACCAGGCGAATTGACTGGGATTGTCTGGATGTCGGGAGCCAGTTGTCTATCGCAAAAAAAAAATTCTTGTGCCGGTTTAGATAAGGATTTGGCTCATTCAAAAATCACTGGCAATATGTATTAAAAATTCCTAATGTATTATTTCGTAGTTTAACGTTTAAGTTTAGTTTAAGTAGTTTAAGTTTTATTAAAAAAAATAAAAATAAAAAAAATGATGAGGTAATGAGATCATCATCACGCTCAGCAGTGTCATTTATTCCCATAAACGGGTACTCGTTTAACATCTGAGTGAGATCATAGTCCGTCACAAGCTCGGGAGTTCGAAAAATACCATTAAACACGGTGAGATTCGAACTCATGACCCTGTGCACCGAAGGTGCGCGCACTAACGGCTAGACCAGCCCGACTATCGGATATTAGCTGCCGATTTATGTTCCTTTTAGCAAAGTTCTTTTCTGTGAAAACAATACAGCAATACTTTATTTACATTTTTCATAAAACAATTATTACTAGTCTACAACAATGTTAAATTACTTATATCAGTTTCTCGATTATCAAACACGCTGTTCGAATCGTCCAATTGCTGTACGCATTTGATGCAGACGTGGATTATGCGATTCTGATCTCGCATCTCGTTCCTATGTTCCAGGGTGTTGGAAGCTTCGATGCCAAGAGTAGAATGCTGCTGTCTCGTTGTTGTGGCTCGCCTTTTATAGCTGCTCGATCCGTGTGGTAATAGAACAGGTCGTCGTCGATGCAGTCTTGTCCTGTTGAAGTTGAGTGAGCGTAGAGGGCTACTGTTTGCGTTGAGCAGAAGTGTTACAGCAGGTTCAAAGCCGTCTGTACACGAGTAGAGTTTATATGGTAGTTTTTGAAACATTCGTCTGAAAATTTATGTTTTTAGGGTATTTTTAATTTTTTTGTTCTTGTTCTATATTTTATATTCCCGATGAAACAAATCATAATAATATTTTTTTTCTCATTGCAGAGGCTGACTACACATTGGACGACTCCTTCTGGAATGAAGAGAGTCCAGTTGGTAAGTAAAGTACAACTTTTTCATTTGCACCATTCTTCCTGATATGCATATACTATGTAAATAATGTCAAACTCATACATACACTATTTGAATTATATAACTTGAATGTATTAGTGTAAACTATGTACTTATTATAACGCTACAAAATCAGTTATTAAATAAACTCCATATTGAACGGACATAACACTTGGCGACGAGAGAAAAAAAAACGAAAATTTCGCGCGTTTTCTACAGTACAAACGCAGTAAAAGTATTTTCAAGTATTTTTTTTGTTATTATCGGTCGCGAAATATTTGGAAATGAGTACTTCGTTTAATTTTGATGCCTTCGATCCGCATGTCATAACGTTCGCGAGATGGGTGAAAAGATTGGAAACGGCGATGGAGATCTACGGCTGCGAAGCTGAGATAAAGCCGAAAATGTTATTGCATTATTTGGGTGCTACAACATACAACATTCTTTGCGATAAAGCGGCACCAGGAAATCCGGAAAGTATGAGTTTTGACGCCATCGTGAGTATGCTAGCCGATCATTTCGACCCAAAACCTAATGTGATCCTGGAGAATTATCGGTTCAACATGCGGAGACAGAAAAGCGGTGAAACTTGTGCCGAATTTCTGGTGGCATTACGAAAAGGGGCCGCCAATTGCGATTTTGGAACTTATTTACGTACGGCGATACGGAACCAATTCGTATTTGGATTGGCAAATCAACGCATGCAAAGCCGACTATTGGAGAAGAAAACGTTAACTCTCGATGAAGCGGTAAATATGGCGGTTGCCTTCGAAGCAGCGGAGAAAGGCGGCGAAGAATTACATGCACAAACACCAGTTGAGCAAACGGACAATAGTGTGAGTGTTAATAAAATGCAACTTAAGAAAAAGAAGGCAACACAATGTTTTCGATGTGGCAATCCTAAACATATGGCCGACGATTGTCAATTCAAAAAAGTCAAATGTCATTTTTGCGACAAAATGGGTCATCTCAGAAAGATGTGTTTCCAAGCGAAGAAGACAGCCAAAACTAATCAAATCGAAGAAAATTGTGAGATAAACGTCGAAGAACTAATGCAGATAACCGGCAGTGTCGACAAGCGCATGAAGATTGTGTACAATTGTAAGGTTAATGGCAAATTAATACCTTTCGAAATCGACACTGGATCTCCCGTATCAATTATCAATTTACAAGATGCCAAGAAATATTTGCCGAACAACAAAGTACACAAATCTGACACGCAGTTAATTAGTTATTGTGGAGCTTCGCTGGATTGTCTTGGATACACAAATGTAAACGTGTGCGCGGAAGACGCTGATGTTGCCGTGAAACTCTACATCGTTCGTTCGACCAGAGCTCCCTTGCTAGGACGGGAGTGGCTCCGTGACGTCAAGTTGGATTGGTCAAAAGTTATTAACCCTTCTGTCGGCACAAAGGTCTGGCCAGACCTTTGGCACTATATTTTGGTCATAAAAGTATAGAAGATGAAATCGTAGCGACTTCATATTTCATGATATCCTAGAATAATATGTTTAGAAGCATTTTGCAAAAATTTGAAAAAATCGGTTGAAGTTTTGAGTATGTTTTTGATGATTTTAAATTTATAGTGCTTTTTGATACCCAATAGGTCTGGCCAGACCTACAGTTTTTCCCCCCATTCTTCTCTTGAGGTAAAAGGTGCAAATATGAAATTCTCTTAAAATTCTCTTATTTATGATGTAGTAATGTCATTAAAATTCAATTTGTACTATAAACGATAAAAATTTCTGAGATTTTTCTTTGAAAAGCCGTGAGGCTCGGGAAATAAGTATGCCTAATTTCATCACGTTTTATAACATCACCTAATCAACTGAGATTTGACTCAAGGAAATTCAAACTAGTTTTTTTTACTTTGTAATAGTTAGGACTAAGTATGAGAGACTTACGAACGTCTTTCTAAATAGATTTGATCAAGAAATTTACGAAAAATTTAGAATGAAATGATTTTTGTGCTTGAAAATTCCCTATTTCTTTTCACCTACTTCCCTAAATCTGCAGACTAATATCGAGGTAAAATCTACTAACAAAGCGCCAAATATTTGCCCAAAGATATTGATATTGAAAAATGCGAACAAACTTTCTACTAGATATATGCCATGAAAATAGAGAAGCAAAAAGATATGAAAATAAGGGAAAAACATGTTTATAATAATACCACCTCAAAATATGTCCACTTAAAAACGTTGCTAGTGTATCTACAAAAATTATTTTAATACTTCTATTGTTTAAAAATGGCAGTAAGGAATTGATAGAATGATTCTACCGATAAAAATTTCACCTTTTCTAACAAATAAAAAATTTTTCTCAGTAGGTCCAGCCAGACCTATTGGGTATATAATATGCATATTGTAGTAGGTGCCGACAGAAGGGTTAACGATCAAATTCAACAGAATGTCAATGCGATTACGACAAACCATACACCGGCATCAATTGAACAACGGTTAAAGGATCAATTTCCGAGTGTGTTTGCGACATCGTCAGGAAAAATTGTGGGAATGCAAGCCCGTCTTTATTTGAAGCCAAATGCCACACCCAAGTTTCTTAAGGCCAGACGTGTAGCGTTTCCATTATGGGAAGCAGTTGGCAAGGAGTTGGATAATCAGGTGGCAGAAGGCGTGTTGATCAAGGTCGACAAAAGTGAGTGGGCTACTCCGATTGTGGTGGTTCGTAAGAGAAACGGAGCGGTGCGTATATGTGGCGACTATAAGGTAACGCTTAATCCAGACTTGTTAGTGGATCAACACCCCATTCCAACGATCGACGAGTTGTTTAGTAAGGTGTCCGGCGGTGACAAATTTTCGAAAATAGACCTGTCCAAAGCTTATCTCCAGTTAGAAGTCGACCCAGCGGACAGACATCTACTAACACTTAATACACACAAAGGTCTATTTCAACCTACTCGTTTAATGTTTGGAGTGCTAGTGCTCCAGCGAAGTGGCAGCGATTAATGGAACAGGTGTTTGGCGACATTCCGGGAGTATCCGTCTTTTTGGACGACATAAAAGTCACAGCAAGTGACGACACCTCACACATTCAACGGCTTGATGAAGTATTTCGTCGATTAGAGAAATATAACATGCGCGTTAATTGGAGCAAATGCGAAATCATGAAGGATTCGATTGAATACTGTGGTTACCTAGTCGACAGTAAAGGGATTCATCGGCTGCCGAGCAAAGTGGACGCAATCCAAAACATGAAAATTCCAAACAGTAAGGAAGAGGTACGCGCTTTCCTAGGATTAATCAACTATTATGGCAGGTTCGTAAAGAATTTGAGCGATATTGTATATCCGTTGAATCAGTTACTGCAAGAAGGCATTGAATTTAAGTTCAATAAGCAGTGTCAGCAGGCGTTTCATGAAGTAAAAAGGCAGATGCAAACCAATACAGTTTTGACACACTATGACCCAAAGGTACCACTTGTGTTGGCGGTTGATGCCAGTCCAGTCGGGGTTGGTGCCGTTCTTAGCCACGAATATCCGGACGGTACGGAAAGACCATTACAATTTGCATCTCAAACACTAAGCAAAGTTCAACAACGCTATAGCCAGGTCGATAAAGAAGCATATGCAGTAATTTTTGGCGTCCGTAAGTTTTACCAATATTTGTACGGAAGTAAATTCACCTTAGTCACGGATAATAAAGCAATTGCACAAATATTTTCCCCGGATAAAAGTCTACCAACCTTATCCGCGACTCGGATGCAACACTATGCAATCTACTTGGAGCATTTTGATTATTGCATACGATATAAAAGATCGAATGCCGATGCGTTGTCAAGACTGCCAGACAGGAAGGAATACGAGTTCATTGAAGAAGTGGACATCATTGATGAAGAGGTGATAGAAAATTTACCAGTAACTGCTGCAGATTTAAGAGAGGCTACGAAAAAGGACGAAGAAATTAGAATATTGATGAATAGTCTCAAAGTTGGTCGAGAAGTGGCATCGAAAGACCGATTTGGGGTTCCGTTAATTGAATTCAGTCTACATAATGGCTGTATAATGCGTGGTATTCGCGTGTATATTCCCAAACCGCTTCGTAAAAAAGTCCTCGGCGAGCTACACACTGCGCATTTTGGCATGACTAAGATGAAAACTTTAGCAAGAGCATATTGTTGGTGGCATCTAATGGATAAAGATATCGAGGATATGATACTAAACTGTAGCTCATGTCAGATGACGCGTCCTAATCCGAAGAAATCATCGACTCAAACTTGGAAATTGGCAAAGCGTCCGTTTGAGAGAGTTCATGTTGACTACGCTGGACCATTTTTGGGCAAGTATTTCTTTGTAATGATCGACGCTTATAGCAAGTGGCCAGAAGTACATATAGTACCAAACATGACAACTCAAACAACCATTGAAAAGTGCAGAGAAATATTCGCAAATTTTGGCATTCCGAATATACTAGTCAGCGATCATGGAACACAATTTATGGCGGAACAATTTCAAAACTTTCTGAGAAGTAACGGAATATTGCATAAACAGGGCGCACCGTATCATCCCGCCACCAACGGTCAGGCAGAAAGGTTTATTCAAACGTTTAAAAACAAATTATTGGCACTAAAATGCTCCGGCACTGACATAGCATTACATCTTCCAAAGATACTAATGGCATATCGGAGAGCTATACATCCAGCAACCGGCAACTCACCATCCAAGTTAATGCTTGGGCGACAGATAGCATCACGTTTGGAACTGATGTTACCACAAAACGAAAAAGGATTTTTCGAACAAGATCAACCAACAACATCTTACACTACCGGAGAGAGAGTAGCAGCTCGTGACTATTTTGGGAAAAACAAATGGCAATTCGGTAGAGTAATCGATCAGCTAGGCGACCTACACTACAATATTCTTCTGGATGATCAACGAACTTGGAAACGACATGTAGATCAACTTCGTAAAGTGGGTGATTCAGTTCAGATCCCATATAACAATGAGCAACATCAAGGTAACAACTTGTCGATTCCACTAACAAACAGTGTACTTCATCCAACAGGTCAGGACAACAGCGAGAAACAGCAATTGGAGGCTAGAGCGATGTCTGATGCACCAAGAATGGATTCCAATCCTACATCAATACAGGGTGCTCCACCAGGCGACGAAGCCTTGCGTCGTTCTACGCGCATTAGGAAGCCACCGCAGCGCTACGGTTCTGGCGAATAAAAGAAGTGGGCGAGAGATGATATGCATATACTATGTAAATAATGTCAAACTCACACATACACTATTTGAATTATATAACTTGAATGTATTAGTGTAAACTATGTACTTATTATAACGCTACAAAATCAGTTATTAAATAAACTCCATATTGAACGGACATAACACTTCCATCCTAGTTATAAAATCGCCTACATCTTTATTAAGCATTCACAATTGCACTTGCTATGTCTTCTCTATCTCTCTTAAGTACATATTGTCCCCGAAAGGACCTTCTTCATATACAGAAGATCGAGGAAAAAAAACACAGTTTCCAAGACAAAAAAAAAATTGAAATGAACTGGGTGCCAGTAAGCCGCCTCTTCATGTCACACAATGCCAAGTATTATACGTGCCAGGAATAGACCTCGGAAAAGGAGAAAACTACTTCACTATATATATAGGTACTTTACTACTATCTTTTGTGTCAAGTTTCTTAAACAGTGGCTGCGAATTTATAAAAAGAAAATATGAAAAAAGGCAACAGAATAAAAAAAACACAGTCAAGCGCTAAAAAAAATATCTCTCCATTGAAGCGCGGACATCCTCTCCACCTCGTTCGCGCCACATTGTAAAAATAGCAAGAAAGGAGTGCACTTTACTTGCACTCGGTCGAATTGTAAAATACAAAAAAAAAGGATAAAAACTTGAATCTAAAGAAAAAATTCAAGATTGTTTCTTTTTATATATTTTTAAAAATATTGAATGTGTACTGTAACATGGTCGTGGTGAATTGAAAAGACTCTCTCTTGCCTATAGGGAAGAGAGTGGATTGTGCTCTAGAATGTGTTTTTTAACTGCAACTACACGGCTGAAAATTTTGGTGTAATTTTTATATAAACATATATTCATACATTTCCATATAAAAACTTTATCAAATCTACACCAACGGACCTTATAAAAAGTATAAGTGAACTATATTAAAAATATAAGTTTTCTGGGTAAAAATTTTACTCTTCAATAGTATAAAATTGATAAGCAAATTTATACAAACCGTTCGAAAAAAATAAAAAATGTAATACGAGTGCAGTAGGCTTCGAATCCACAATCCTGTGATTTGTAGCCAAGCGCGCTGCTCGCTGAACCAGACAGACTACAAATCAATAGACTTCTAGGTTGAATGGGTTTCTTGCGATGATAGTGTAGATTTGATAACATAGTAGGATTGATTCTACCCTTTTATGTTATAACAACATTCAAAAAAATTTATTCTATCCCGAATGGTGTAAAATGTATAATATGAAAAGGGTATTTGGATAGTTTTATTCTGTAGCGGATATAATTAATATAATTTTCGAATAAACTAAAATTATAAGTTGAAGAGGGTCAAATTTTATTCAAATTTTGGAATAGATAGGAGTTATATTATTTTATTTATAAAATTTACACCCGGTTTACACCAAAATTTACAACCGTGTACTATATACAGTTTACATGAAACGAGTGTGGGCATCGAAAAAAAGTAAGCTTGGGTTTTTGATAATATTACGAGTATTTTTGATCTCAATTATGTGCAGGCATAATTTCAAATAGTACTTCAATTCACTTGTCCTTAGAGAGAGACTGATGATTTGTATGGCACTGTCTCACGCTTTTCTTATACAAATTAATAAAAATCCTAGATTGCCCGGAAGTACAAAAAGAGCCAATAAATTGAAAAATTAAAAACCGCAAAATTTTCCGGTCAAACTACCTAGTGACTGGAATAATTATATTTTTTCCGCTGACTTACCGAGAGAGTCAATTCAATTTAAAAAGTCAGAACCTATGGCAAAGTCACCTCTGTCTCTATTAATATTGCACTGGACCATGTATAGATTTACTTAATTTAGGGAAACCCTTATTTATTTTTTTCTTCTTCGTCGTCCTTTCATTTCAATTCGACTTTTCTGTATTTTATTTACGGATGATATCAAGGACGACGGATTATTTTCTCTCTGTGTAATTTGAAATCGGATGGTTGGAAATACGGTTCGACAATTTTCTAAGGACATACTAATGCGCAGATGTTGCCACACGAACCCTAAATTTCTATTCATCGAAAACTTTTCGAAATACACCTTTTCCATTTCTAAGTACACATATATACGGTTATCTAAGTTTTCGGATCGAATTTACGTACACAACGTCTGTATGTCTGTAGAAATGTTGTGCTGACGGTATCTATACAGTATATATACGGTATGGATATTCGTACATTACTAATCCTTGGAGGTTTCACTGCGATAGGAATATTTGCCACACGTGTATGTAAGTATGTGTTTTCGGTTACCTTTCGCAATTTTCACATAGTCAAATGATTCAAAATTTCCTTCCATGTCGAAACGAGTACGAGTGTGCATCTCGTTCCCGCGGGATCATCCGACTAACATGCCATCAATCCACATACGTAATGTATGTACGTACACACATATATCCATGAAAATCTAAAGTTAGAATTTGAAATCCTTTTCCTAATCTAATTTGTCGTTAGGGTGTGGGGATGTGGTTTTGGCGTATAATGATGGGCTTCATCCGAACGGTTGACGATGCTTGACTATATGCCGCAGTAGTCGTCCTAGACACAGTATGTATAGTTATAGGGTTTGCTTGAATCCAAATCCATTTTGCACTATTGTTCGTTATACGCACATGTGTATAACCTTCAGGCGCACGAGTGCGAGAAAACCCTTTTCATTCTCGCTTTGAAGTCATTAAGTTAAATCGGAAACAACACAAGTTTGAAAATTATGGAGGACATATACCCTCTTAACCCACTATACTGAAGTGGTAACAATGTGTCAACATCACCGTAAATAGGCAAAATTGCAAAACATTGAATTAGAAATGTTTTTAGAAGTTGAAAGTTGCTATAAATTCAGATGTACGCACGTACGCATATATGTAATATGTATAGAATCTGTCTACTGTTATGTATATATGATGAGAAGGGGGAAAAGGATGTATGTAAGATTTGTATATATGTAGTATATTATCCTACATGGAACCAAAAACAATCAAGATGGCTGAAAAAGTCAAATTCACTCAGGGATTTACCATTTACGGATAAGAAATCTATAAAATTTTAATGGGATATGTGACATTGGAAAATTAGAATTAATCGTTGAAATAAGCAAGGGTGTAGGTTGGTATTTGGAATTGCGTGAAAGGAATTCAATAAATGTCAAGAGCTTTATGTGTTGGGGTAATTCATCAGCAAGATTCCTATTGAAGTTTTTTTTTAATATAAGTTAAATTTAATTTAAATTTAGAATTTCCCACTTGATGATGAAACGAGCTAATTGTGCTGAAGTACCAGCCAAGAGTTTCATCATCGCGTAAGAAAATGGTGCCGATGGTTGATTTAATCAATATTTAGTTATTTTGCATCACCACGCTTTGAGCAACATAATTGAATGTCAAACGAAGATTAGCTTAAGCCAGGGTGTCCTTCCTTGTTTTTTTGAGAGGACCACATTAATGGTTTGAAAACCGTTTTGCAGTCCAGAAAGTATAAAATGGATACGAGAACAACCCGTTATGGTATTTAAAACGCAAGAAAATGTAGATTAACCCTGGGATGGTTCAAGTATAGATTTTACAGACGTAAATGGTTGGTTGAGATGTAGCCAGAATTTTGTTTCGGGAAGGGTCCAACATCACAGAAATATTACCGTGCTGTTCAATTTTCTGTTTAGATTTTAATATATTTTATTGGATTCTTCCGCTAAGATTATAAAATTAGAGGGCTTTTGAGAAAACCGAGCTACTTGTTCCGATGAATTACTACTGTTAAATCATAAGCAGGCGACAGAAGTCTTACACTCTTATACTCCTATAAGGCCACACGAATCTCCGTCTCTCGAAACAACTGCGTGATTAAGTTCAATTTAGAGTGAATTATTTTTCCATTTAATCTGACTCCAGCTATCGCCAAAAGCAAAATATTTGGATGTTATCCTTACCACGATTACTAACGAAACTGTTGCAAAATAACTTTTAACATGTTGGCTGCCATATGATGTAGGTACAGTAAAATATATTCAAAAAAATAAAATTAACAACGCAGTCTAAATTTATTTCATTATGTATCGTGTGTCACCGATGACTCATATTTCGTTTTATGTAGATACAGGTCAATGTATCACCGGTGAACACTCGTTGAAATTAAGCTAAGACTAAGCGAATGTATCATAAATATATACCCTAAAAATTCTATCGGAAACCGGCGCGGCGTTAGCTTGAACAAAAAAATTGCTTGGCCTAGGAGCAATAATTGTGTGGTGTTCACCGGTGGCACAAGAGACATAAGCCTCTGAGATATCGATTTTAGTGGACACGCAAGGTGTTAAATATCATATTTTCAACGAGGGTCGAGTGTAATGCGAACAAATCAATTTGGTTTAATTTGGGGGTAGTTTTGTGGAATTCACCGAGATTTCTTTCTGGATTTTTGTTTTCGAAAGTGATGAAAATCGTTTTATCTATGTAACAGTTTCAAAGGCCTGACTCGTCCTATCGGGGAGCCCCTTTTTTTTCTGCAAAAAGTATTTATAGCCATTTTTAGCCCAAAGCACACATCTAAATAAATAACAGGCGCGACAATCCAACATTGGACTAAGGCCGCAGGATGTGTTAGTGACATCCTATTTCCAAGATCTTATCTGCTTTTTGATGAGGTAATGAGATCAGCATCACGCTCAGCAGTGTTATTTATCCCCATAAATGGGTACTCGTTTAACATCTGAGTGAGATCATAGTCTGTCACAAGCTCGTGAGTTCGAAAAACACAATGGAACACGGTGAGATTCGAACTCATGAGCCTGTGCACCGAAGGTGCGCGCACTAACCGCTCGACCAGCCAGACTACAAGCACACATCTAGTTCTGAGAAATAATTACTCGTTTGGTTTCAGATGCAAAAATCGATGTCAATATAGTACATATTTTGTGGTATTAAAATGTTGGAAAATCATGCAAAGTGTCCTTGTTAGTAAAGTTGCTTATATCCTCAATTAATACCAATTGTTCTTCTGGACCTGATGGAATCCCAAATTCGTTTTTAAAAGAAACAAACTTTTCCATATCTAAACCTCTTGCAATTTTATTTACTAAGAGCCTACATAAAGGTGTTTTCCCAATTTAGTGGAAATCGTCGTATGTGGTTCCCATTCGGAAAAAGGGCGATCCTAGCTCTGTGTCTAACTATAGACCTATCTCTTTTCTGTCATCCTTTTCGAAACTTCTTGAAAAGATTGTTTATAACTACATTCATGAACATTTTAGTTATCTTATTAAGGATGAACAACATGGGTTCTCCAAAAACAAATCCGTTGTCACCAAATTAGTTGAACTTGTTAATTTTGTAACAAAATCTTTCAATAAGCACTTTGGCGTGCATGTAATTTATACTGACTTCGCAAAAGCATTTGACACCGTTAATCACCAAATTCTTCTTAATAAATTAATTGCAATGGGATTCCCTTCATATCTTATTGTATGGCTCTTCTCTTATCTTAATGATCGCTCTTCTAGAGTTGTTTTCCAAAATGTGACCTCTTCCGAATTTTGTCCATCATCGGGTGTGCCACAAGGATCTATTTTAGGTCCCCTTCTTTTTTTACTTTTCTTAAACGATCTACCATCTTGTCTTAGCTGTCACTCTCTTTTTCACGCCCATGATAGCAACCTTTTTCCAACTGTCTCATCTATTTCTGATTGTATAGCTTTGCAATCCGATTTAGATTGCTTTACGTCTTGGTGTATCTCAAATGAGTTGGATCTTAATGTTTCTAAATGCTCCGTTATGGTGTATTCATTAAAATCGACTCCTTTCTCTTTTCAGTACCAAATAAACTATATTCGTCTCCAATGTGTTTCTACGATTACTGATCTAGGGGTTATTTTTGATTCTAAATTACGTTTTATTGATCACTACTCGTCGATTATTAGCAAATCGTCGAAACTAGCTGGTTTCGTTTTAAGATGCTCCTCTAGTTTTCAATTTATTAATACTTGTGTGAATTTATTTGTGACGCTAGTACGCAGCAAATTAGAATTCGCCTCGGTAGTTTGGTCTCCATATTCTTCTGTTTCACGTGATGCTTTAGAAAAAGTTCAGAGAAAGTTCTCTAGAACCTTGATGTTCAAATATAACTTTGCTTATAGGCCTTATCAAGATCGAATAAATTTCCTAAACCTACCATCACTAAACAAAAGAAGAGACTGTCTTGACCAGTGTTTCCTATGCAGGTTATGCAAGGGTCTTACTAATTCATCTCTGGTAGAAGATATAAAATATCGGTTTCCGTCTTACAACACTCGATCAGTTGCCATTTTTAACCCTCCACAATCTTCACTTTCAATTTATAAAAATTCTCCGTTACTTAGAGCTATGAGAAACTATGACCGATTGGAGATTGGTTCGTTACCTTCTTCTTATTACTCTTTTAAAAAAATCGTGCTACAAAAACTCAAAAACTTTAATTGTTTTTCATTTAACTTTTTGAATTTTAACTTAAGTTTGTTTTGTTTTCTTTTTTTTTCTTAATATTTTTTTCCTTTCTTTCCTTATCTTTTTATCATTATCTTTATTAGTTTGTTATTTCTTTATATTTTTTATCCTTACTTTGAATTCTTTACATTACATGTTTTGGGAAATTATTCCCGTTTTGTAATATTTACGAATTAAATAAAGAGACATTTTTTTTTCGCAGAAAAGTTGTTACATAGTTGTTACATATGTAATCACTCAATTAATTTCTTTCAGATTATATTCTTCGATTGTCTGAATAAGCTAAAAAAAAAAACACAACTTTAGCAAATGTGTACAAGTATACATACATGTAAATCCATTCAATTGTGTTTACTAAAATTTGCTCGATTTTTACCTACACATATTCACAACTATGATTGGATGCGAAGCGGTACCAATAAAGTCCCAATTGCGTGGTTGGACAAACAATGCCACTTGGAGCGTGCGTTTCAATCACGTTGCAACTTACTGGTGGCAAAGAGGCCCTGGTCACCAAACTTTTCATTCCCCGTATTAGTGACTTTTCGGTATGACAAAAAGGTCCTTATCACGAAATGATTGGAAGTATTTGCTACTGTCAAAGGCAACATAGGAGTGGTATCTGCGCTATCGCTACTAAAAATGCTAGTTCGGATAACTTTATCCATTCGATATTTGATAGGCAAAATGAGTGTGTATCTTAAGACAGGATTATTTGAGGTGGTCCCTTAAATTATGGGGAAAAGTGTTGACGGCTAGGTGCTTCGAAGGTGGGCGATACTAGCAAAGTTTTTTTTATGGTAAGTTGGTTAATTATTTCAAAAACAAAGAATCTACAAAGACAAAGTTCTAGAGGACTAAAGAAAATGCAAACTTTGTTGTGGCCATTATAACTTGTTGATTGTTCAATAGTTTTCCGTTTGCCTAAATCTAACCTCAACATTTTTCTTTATATTTCACCTTTGAATTGATCGTTAGTCGATTTCGAAAAAAAACCGTCTAAGTACTTTACGATACGTTTCCATATGTGAATCCAAAATCATTATACCAAACTAGAACTAACAATATCCTTTCAACTGCATTACATATTCCCATAAATTCGCGCCACTTTCTATGCTCTTATGCATATTGCAATGTATACAATTAGGGATAAGTGTATTCCTAATGGAACTTCCATTCCTGAAATATACACATTACACATTACGGCGTGTTTCGTATATGAGTATCTAACACACTTGCAAGCGCACTAAAATATCTATCTGCCAGCATAGCAGCTCAGCCGTGATGCACTAAATTTTGGTTTAGATTTTTGCAGTAGGTACAAGCACTTCTTGTTCACTGCTCTCTGCTCAGGTAACTTGCTTTTCGATAATAATCGCATGCTGCACGGGAAACGTGAATGTTTGTGCATTGAATAATGGCTACGAGGATTGTTGCAATTGCTCTTGTAAATAATTAATCAGGAGAATAAAGCGCGCACATAACATACTTCGGTACGTATCTGCACAAATGCTGGGTGAACCGCAACACAAGCTGAACATGATTATCCATAAGCACGAGGTAATACTGCTTTTTGAATGGTTATTGTTGGGTTTAAATTCAGGACTTTTGGAAATGACATTTAGAGAAGATGGGATACACCGAATTCGAACAGAAATTGAATTTTGAATATTTGCTGAATGGCATGGCACTGAAGGAACTAAGACGAAATAAACTCAGCTTCAATGAAACCGGGCCACACGGTAAGCGCGAACTCTAATCAAAACGGGCATTGTGTTTGTTGCGTGAGTTAACGGTACTTGAGATAAAAATCATAGTCATTTGAATTGCCATTAAATGCACTTTCTGTAGATATAACTTTCATAGTTGTAAGTTTCATACTTGCCAAAATGAACTCGTGGGTCAGGTTCTGCGAAGGTGTTGAATGCACCAACACGGCTGCCAGACTCCACAAAGTTATGGCTAAAAATGACACCGAGTAGGTACCTAAGTACCATAAAACATCCCGATGGGCGCCACACAATTGACGCCTTAACGACGGGCGAACTACTCCTCAGCACCCACTTTCCGGGATGCCAAATACTGAGGAACGGGGTCCCCTCAAACGATAACAGTCTGCATAGAACTAATTGCTCAGACTGGAGATTAGCAAGATCAATCTTCACTCACGATAAAATAAGATGGGCAATATGCTCATTTGAGCCATTTAAATCCGCCAGTATTGACGGAATTTTTCCAGCTTTACTACAAAAGGGTCTGGAGCCCCTAACTCCATACCTCGTAAGTATCTTCAGAAGCAGGCGCAAGGCTACATTCCGCAACCATGGAGACTTGCGCGAGTTGTATTTATTCCTAAACTGGGAAACCGACCTAAAGAGGATCCCAAAGCATACAGACCAATCAGTCTTACCTCATTCATGCTCAAATCGATGGAAAAAATCATTGATGAGCACATCAGAAATACCACACTGATCAGAAACCCGCTTCACAAGAGACAGTTTGCTTACCAACTAGGTAAATCAACAGAAACGGCGCTACACAGCCTTGCAGGAGAAATTGAAAAAGCCTTTGAGGCTAAAAACACCGTGCTCGCTGCTTTCCTGGACATCGAAGGGGCATTTGACAATACTACCTTCGATGCAATTCAAAGAGCGCTAAGATATAGAATGGCACAAAATACGACTGTTGGATGGATAAGCAGTATGCTCTTCTCAAGAAAAGTCGTCTGCCAAATAAACGAACAATCTCTCTTTGCTAAGGTCACAAGAGGATGCCCACAAGGGGGCGTACTCTCGCCACTCCTGTGGTGCCTGGTTGCCGACGATCTTTTGTGCAAGCTCTCATCCAATGGCTTCTCAGTACAGGGATACGCCGACGATGTGGTTATAGTGGTTAAGGGTTTGTTTGAGGAAATTCTTCCAGATTTACTCGAACCAGCACTAAATATAGTACAAGAATGGTGTGATGGTAACGGGCTCCGAGTGAACCCATCCAAAGCGATCATCATACCCTTCTCCAGAAACAGAAATCTGGCCGAGCTCAGAAGCCCGATTATGTACAACACCCCTCTACCTATTGGGAGTCAAGTCAAATATCTTGGAGTTATCCTTGACAGCAAACTCTACTGGAATAAGCATGTCGAGGCGGTGGCGGAAAAGGCCACCAGAGCCCTTTGGATATGCAAAAAATACGTAGGGAAAACCTGGGGTTTGAAACCATCCATTATGATCTGGATATACAAAGCAATAGTTCGACCAACTCTTAACTATGGTGCTGTGGTCTGGTGGAAAAGAGCCCTAACTACGGAGGGCAAGTCCGTTCTAGGTAAGGTACAGAGACTAGCATGTCTGATTACCACCGGTGCTCTCCGATCTTGTCCTAGCAATGCTCTAGAAGTTCTACTAGATCTACACCCAATTGAAATCCACCTTGAGACCCAGGCAAAACTAGCAATGATACGACTTATTACTAATGATGCCAGTCTGGAGCTCACTAAGGGGCAGCTCAGATGCCTCGAAAACAAGACTATCGCGAGTATGCCCTCCGACCACCTTGCAAAAGAGCTCTTATTCGGACGCTGCTTCCGGGCTGTTATATGGAGCAGGGAGGAGTGGCACTCTAACTTCGCTAGGCTGCATCCTCAGACCATCAAATGGTTTACTGACGGCTCCAAGACAACCGATGGCTCAGGAGCGGGTGTGGTTGGCCCAGGACATAGGATATCTATACCTATGGGCCTCCACACCACTGTTTTTCAAGCAGAAACACACGCAATAGAAACCTGCGCGGATTTCTGCCTGCGAGAGAACTACGTAAATAAACGTATAGCCATTTTCTCAGACAGCCAAGCGGCTATTAAGTCCCTTACTAAGTACACCGTTACGTCTAGACTTGTTCAATGCTGCCTGAAGGCGTTGAACAAACTAGGCGAGAACAACAGCCTAACACTTTTCTGGGTTCCAGGTCACATGGGCATCGCAGGGAACGAACAGGCTGATGAGCTAGCACGCACAGCTGCATCTTCCACTTTCTGCGGACCTGAACCCTTCTGCAATATCTCTTCATGTTTAGTAAAGGGAGCTTTCAGAGACCAAGAACGACTCAAGGCAACTGAGCACTGGTATAAACTATCAGGGCTCAGACAATCGAAAATGTTCATAGCAGGGTATTCCCACAGAAGAACGGCTGAGCTGCTGAAATTAAGCAGAGCTAAAGTACGCATCATCTGTGGCATTCTCACAGGTCACTCCTGTTTGAGATCACATTTACGCACAATAAGAATTGTGCAAGATGCGAGCTATTGATTCTGTGAAGAAGAGGACGAAACCTCTTTCCACGTATTATGCGAGTGCGATGCACTGGCACAGCGTCGATGGTCACACCTCGGAGTGGCCTTTCCAGATACGGACGACATAGCTCCGACATCTATTAACGACCCCAACTCGTTTCTCAGCACGATCAACCTTGATCGTCAGACGTAGTCCTGCACATCTGCGACTAGGGCGATAGCACAATAGGCTCACTGGCTTCAGTGCTGCGAAACCCTTCGGGTTCACGCCCCTCTACAATCTACTCTACTTCATACTTTTAGAGAAAATTGAATTTGAGTTCGAATGTGGCGAGTGGCCCGATTTTTATGAAGCCGAGTGTATTATAATTTTCACACTTTCAGCCGTCGAACAGGCAAGAAAAAAATTGGCAACATGCAACGCTTGCTCAATCTAATTTGACTACAGTTGCTTTTATCCCTTTTTAGCAATCGAAAAAAGCTGAAAAAAAAAGAAGTCCTTCACTACAACTATGACCAACCTAATTAATAAATGAAAATTCGTTTTCCTATGATATTTACACGAGCGCCTAAGTACTTACAAAAGATCCTCGTTGACCTCATTCAATTTCAGCTTTCACCATTATCCCGATAGCCCAATACTTTCAACGAAAATTTCATTTCGTTGATTTTTATTCTCTTCCATTTAATTTTCCCTAACTACATCTTTACGCAGACTTTTCCATTTTCAAAATGTATTTTTCTCAACATTTTGCACTTAAACATACCACTCTGCTGAGAGCTGGGATAATTTCCAACCATTAACAAGCTGCCTCTGCCGTTTCTTCACCATCTCTTCCAGAATCGATCGTCCTACGATATTATGGCTATGATGAAGGTATGCGGGTGGGTCCATTCGAAAATCATTTCGAACAATATAAAATCCAAATCATGAAATTGCTATTGATTGTGAGCGAATGTGCCGAAGCGCAGACTTCATGCCGGCCGTAATTAATTTCGAGCTAAGAGCACCCAACTTTTCTATAAAGCCTCCCTTTTTTCACATCCATCGCGTATACATATAGTCAGCGTCGCAAGTGAGGACGATTTGATGAGAGGAGAACGAGTGGAGCTTGTTCTGGCAGGTCTTCAAAAACACAGCATCCGTATAAGGACGCTGTTGGACACCCGCGTTTACCTTACCTCCTTGTCTAATTGTATTTAGCCCGTAAAATGAAATCTTTCATTTTCGTCCAAGTGTTTTACATTGATGAAATTCGAAATAACGCACAACGGGCGGTAGAGGCGGCGCTTTTAACTCAACGTTTTCGTATATAGTTTTCTTTTTGTAAAGCACGAGAAAGCAAGGAAAAAAATTCGTTCTCCCATTTAAAAGTAATTAAGAGCTAATCAACTCGCGGGGACGAAGTGTGCGGGCCTTTCCTTCTAGGCGGGGGCTTTTGATGAGTGCTTTGCTTCAAATGAAGGTCTTAATAAGATTGACGTTTAAAAAGGACTAGTAAAGTACCAAGGACACAAGGGACTTCTTGGCGATCATGTTCAGAGGCAAAAACCATCGGTGAGAATACATTCAAAAAGCTGAAAATTCAGAACCGAAGCAGATTCCCGTCCAGACGGCTTGATATAGCCTCTATACGTCTATGGACGTATTTCAAACTCTGAAACCTGTCACAAATCTCCTGGACATTCGAACGTATTGGGAGTGTCACTTCATGGCCGCCGTTATTCGAGTTATTCTTCATATATATCAGGACTACAGAGGTAGAAAAGCTGAAAAACTGAATATCGATTGAAATTTATGGAAATTTGTCTGGCATGATGTCGAAGTTTTTTTTTTCCTCCGTCAGCTCTCAGTTTCGATTTCTATCATCCCATACCTGGCTGAATGCTGTCATCATCAATCGTCCCCTTTTGAAATGGACGAGAATATACCTAACACACACACACATAATCCCGATGCAAACGTCAATAATTTCGGAACGCTATTCCATTTCAAACCTGGGATTGAAGTCGGAAATATTTGCTTAAGCATATACAGCCTTAAAGGTTTGCCGAGCATGATATAGTATTTTGAAAAATGGCAACCAAAGGACTTATACACATCCTCCAGACAAAATGCTGTGATGATGATAGACATTTCATACCCTTGGGATTTTAGAGGAATAGCCGATCAAACGTGTTGCGATGAATTCAGTTGGTGGTCGACACGCGATGAGGGTTGATGTTAGGTAAAACACTATATAGCTCAAGGGCTAACTTTTTAGAAAGATTAAAGCATTACCAGAGGATATGCCACATCAAATGTAAATTTGGTTGAGTCTCGCGGTCGCGTGGAGATGAGTAAAAACGCATAACTTTAATAAAAAAATCAGTTCTGTTTTCATCCTGGGTTTAGTTGATTCATAAATAAGTTTACATCTTAGTAATTGTAATTTGCACTTGCAACTTAAAATAGGACAGCTTCGCTAGTTAAAACTCAGGAAAATTCATTTGCATTACGAAAAGATGCTCGTAAAATAAAATAAGTTTCTTCAGGCTATTTAGAGTTCGTCGCGGGGTTCTTATGGTAGAACAAAAATCTTTTTGTAAGAAAGTGTAACGAGAGTGGCTATTATTTTAAGTGCAATTACTGAGAATAGTAAAAAGTTTTATGTTTTTTTTTGTTCAGGCAAGGATACTGCGAAAGTGCATCCAACATTTTATTTGTGTTCTTTTGTTGTTCGCTCGAGGTCAGATGGAGCTTTCCCAAACTGCTGCTCATTATATTTGGTACATTAATAATATTTTGGATTCTCGCACCCGTGTAATTTGTGGACTATTTATGCATTCCTAGAACAAAGGGATACAATTTTACACTTTGTTTTACTTATTTTAAAAGGCTAAAACTTCCAGGCTCCTTAAGATAAATTGGCAAGAAATTTTCTGACTTTCTTTTGCAGTAGAAGCTCGCTAACTTGATGCTCGGTAGTCCGACTTTTCCAATCGCAACCATATCTTGAAATTCGTCAGTAACCGCATAAAAACGCTCTCCTACTTACCTACTAATATTTTTTTTTAATCTTGGTTTGCAAGAAATCAAGGGCCCATGAGAAGTATTATTTCAGTTGACTCGATTGTAATTAAATACATTACAGCGTTCGAAGCCAAGACTTCTACAAAATTTAAAGAGTATAATGAGTTAATTTGCAAAATGATTTTTTGTCTATAGATCAGACGCGTATTGTCTGTGATCTCCGGATAATCTGACTTTTCGACCGTTCCGACCGACCATCTATTTCCGATAGGTTCAGATTAGCAAGGTTCTACTGTGTAATATGTTCAAGCTTTCATCATTTCATGCGTTAAAAATGTATGGACTACAAGATTGCCGTTATAGTGATAAACACTAAAACTTTATTCATTTAGTGCAGTAGGGCTCTTGCTAGTAAATCCATCAATACAAAAAAGCAAAACCCGTTAACTCGAAAAAAAAAATCCCGCCTGTTCATAATTCCGCTTTTTACAAAAAATCCCGTTTTGCATTATTCCGACATAACTAACCCTTTAAAAATCCCACCATTATTATTATTTCAAAATCCCTCTACATCAAAATCCTGCCCACGAAAAACCCCGGTGTTTTAAAATCCTGCTAGTGGATAGTGAAATCCCGCCAAAAATTATTTTCATTGCTAACAAAAAACAATCAATTGTTATGTAATGTGATTCAAAGCAGTTAATGCGCTACTTTCTGTTAGCATAATTCCGTCGGGATATTTTACGCCCGTAAAACTTTACAAAAAAAGGCCTAACCTCGGAATAAATGGAATACTACCGTTCTTTCGCTTATCTGTTTTAGAGTATTACTGGCTCTATAAATCCAGATTTGCAACTCTGGGGACCCTGTGCTAATTTTTTGGCGAGCGAAAAAGAGTAATTTTTTTGCTCATTTTTTACATTTTCAACAATTTTTGCTTAAATAATTGTCTTGGATAAAAACTGTGTTTGGCATTTTGAAAGTAGACAGAATTTTTAATCCAATAATATCCCAATCAATTTGATAGGTCAAATATTGACGGAACTGCAGGTTGTAAAAAATAGGGTATTTTTACCAAAAAATTGCGAATTTCAAGTAAATGTCGTTTCGGCAAACAACATAAGCTTAGAATTCGCCTTTTTGTGTGGAAAATACCCTATTTATGAAAACACGTATCTCCGTCAGTATTTCACCTAGAAAAGAGGTTAGGATATCATTGGATTGGAAATTTGTTTGTTTGCCGAAACGACATTTACTTGAAATTCGCAATTTTTTTGGTAAAAAATACCCTATTTTTAAAAACCTGTAATTCCGTCAATATTTGACCTATCAAATTGGTTAGGATATTATTGGATTGAAAATTCTGTCTACTTTCAAAATGCCAAACACAGTTTTTATCCAAGACAATTATTTGAAAAAAAAATTGTTGAAAATGTAAAAAATGAGCAAAAACCTTACTCTTTTTCGCTCGCCAAAAAATTAGCACAAGGTCCCCTGGGCTGCAAATCTGGATTTATATAGCCAGTAATACTCTAAAACAGATAAGCGCAAGAACGGTAGTATTCCATTTATTCCCAGGTTAATGTCGATTTTGACTGGCCTATTTGTTTATTTTTCTTCGATAAAGATGACAATTTAGCCTGTACAGAACGATACTGTCATACAGGGGATACTTTAGTCTTAAGTACCTACTTAAGAGCGACCAGACCAGCTATTTTTCAAATTAAGTCACCTGGTCCGTAGGGCGTAAGTCTCCGAGAATTAAGTATCCCCATGCGAGGAGATCCATTTTATTTTAACGGTAAATGTGGCGGCCTTTTTCAAATCGCGCGATTTTTTAAAGAATTCTTACCTTCTATGACGGGATATTAAATTTGCGGGTTATTGAAATAGCGGGATACTAAGTTGGCGGGATTTTGAATAGACGGGATTTCAATTGCAGGATTTTTAACTGGCGGGATATTGAAATGGCGGAATAATGATTGTCCGGATTAAAAAAAAAAAAAAACAGAAATATGATGGCCGGGATATCGTATCCAACCCCCTTTTTCCAAGTCGTGTGAATGATTCAATACAAACCTCTGCTATTGATGTCACGAGCACAGGACGGGATACCTACATAATCCCGAGAAACAAAATCCCGCCTGTTCATAATCCCGCTTTTTACAAAAAATCAATAGTTACGTTATGCGATTCCCAGTAGTTAATGCAATACTTTCTCTTAGTATAAATCCTTCGGAATATTTGCTTACTTCTTCTACCAAGATGATAATTTAGCCCCTACAAAACAAGACTGTCATACAGGGGATACTTAAGTCCCGATTACCGAAAGACCAGACCACCTATTTTTCAAATTAATTCACCTGGTCCGTGGGTATCCGATAATTAAGTATTCCTATGCGAGGAGCCCATTATTTTAACGGTAAATATGGTGGCGCTTTTTAATATCCCGTCATTGAAGGTAAGTATTCTTTCATAAATCGCGCGCGCGATTTTTGATAGAATATTTACCTTCTATGACGGAATATTAAAAAGCGGGATATTGAAAAGCGGTATTTTGAATTTGCGGGTTATTGAAATGGCGGGATATTAAGTTGGCGGGATTTTGAGTAGACGGGATTTCAATTAAGCGGGATTTTAAACTGACGGGATATTGAAATGGCGGGATAATGAATGTCGGGATTTTGAAAAACGGGAATATGATGGGCGGGATATCGTACCCAACCCGCACAGGACAAGCTTGCAAACGAAAGCCATGGGTTGGCCACGATATCTCGCCGTTTTTCAAAATCCCGACTTTCATTGTTCCGCCAGTTCAAAATCCCGCTCATTTGAAATCCTGGCTAATCAAAATCCCGCCAACTTCATATCCCGCCATTTCAAATAATCCGACGGAGTTGGAGTGAGAGATTCTACCGAATTAACTATTGATTTCTTTGTTAGCAATGGAAATAATTTTTTGCATTATTTTTACGGGATTATTTCCCTATCCACTAGCCGGATTCTAAAGTGGGCGGCATTTTTAAATGGCGGGATTTAGTAATGCCGGAATAATGTAAAGTGGGATTTTTTGTAAAACGCAAACCACCAGTGACGTAGAATTCCCCTACAAGGAAAGTGTCACCGGTGAAACAAATTTTATTTTACGTCGAATTACAATTAAAACTACGCGCCGTTTTATCGTAACTATGAATGTACCTACCCTTAAAAAATAACCGTATAAAACCGTTGTGAGCCTGAAAAAGTGCTTGGCAAGCGAAGAGTTAATATGTGGTGTTCACCGGTGATACATTAGCCTGTGTGAAATCGATCTTAGTGTTTTCAACAGGTACATATGGCAAGCAAGGTGTTAGACTGAGGTACATAGTTTATTTTATCACAATTCAGCAAGAATAATTTATTGCAACTGCATGTTGCTACTAATTTGGTAGGGGGATATTTATTTTGCGGATTTTTAAGATTTTCATACACCACCATGAAAGTTTACCGTACAAATCTGGAAAGATGTTGAATTTCTACAATTAGTTAAAACTCGAAACCACGATTAGCAGATTTAATACGAAATTACTTAAATTCGAGAGACAATATTTTACTACCATCACAACTTCCAAAGCAATGAGAGCATCCAACACGGTTATGCTTACTAGTGATAAACGCCTCGACGGCACATCAAATCCCAATCGAATTCTCCCGCTAAAATTCATGTGGTCGTCTTGGGGACTCATAGACAACAGACACAAGATCTGATGAGTGTGTCTATCTCTATGAAGCCACAACGCTTTGCAAAAACATAACTAAAAATTGATGGAAAAAAGTATCGTCCCAATCGGAACTCGAACCTTCGCCCTTCATGTCACACGGTCAGCACACTACCTACTGAGCTATAGCCGCATAGAGGTCTCAGTGATGTTACAACAGACAAAGTCCCAAGTAGTTTCAATAGAGGTGGTAAGTCACCATGTCACAATACTGCAGACTTGCACGGCATGGTGTATCGAATGGAACGATAAGTCAAGATTTCCACAATTAATCATAAACTGAATTCGTTCACGGTGAGACTCGATCACACGATCCTGAACCCCGAAAGTGAGTGCACTAACATTTACTCTAAACAGACTGCCCAAACCAGATGAATTTATCAGTAATCGAAGCCTCAACTGAACAATCGCCCAGCCAATTAAATGTTTGGTTTAGTCAGTGTTTGCTTGGAATATCCTTGTCCCTTTTCAGTAGAGGCTTATTTTCAGAAGCTGAATCTCAGTCTCATCAAACAGTGTGGTCAGCGCCGGTCGTAGGTTCTATGACGCCCTGTGCATATGTGTGGAAAGTCGCCCTATATATTTTTCTTTTCGATTCGTTTTATTTTGGGAAGTCAAATGAGGGAAAAACTCTCATTTCGGCCACGCCCAACATTTGGATACCCTTGACTTTCTATAGGGCTAGTACTTTACCGGCAGCTCTATGGCGTAGTGTTATGATTTTATCCGTTACTTGATATAGTTTGTAACTTCATTAGAGACATTTAGGTGGGGTTTAGTTAAGATTGCATTAAAAAACTAAATTTTTATAAGCATAGAATCTATCTAGAGGTGAAGTTTCTATGCCCGTCCCCATGATCCATTTCTGTTCAATTTTACATATAATGAGTCACAACTATAGTGAGCCACCCCTGCATGAGCTCTTTTTTTAACATACATACAGTGGAAACTCTATAACTCGAAACTCCTTAAGTCGAGGAAAATCTGATTCTACAAATCATTTGAACAATATACAAAAAAAAAAAAATAACTCAAAGAATAATAATTACTAACTCGAAGTTAAACTCTTTGGTTAGCAGTCAGCTATTAATCAAAGTTTATCATTTCCATTTTCAAATAAATATTCAATTCGAAAAGATTACCCAGATCCGAGTTACATTTTGTTCATTCGTAAAATCAATAGCCATCAAGAAATTTATTAAAAATTTGTAGATAAAGACCAGGGGTCCCTTTTCGCTGCGAAATGTATTTCTAATAAAATGCAGAGAATTATATGAGAGGACACTCGATATCTCAAATTTTCTGTTAGTAAGTCTCGTTACCTCGGAAACTCCATATCTCGAAGTAAAATACCTATACATTCCCCTTCAGCTTCGAGCTATCGAATTTCCACTGTAATTCCTTTAATAAGTTCCAGATTTTTAGATTGTAGTCTAAAAATGAGTATTTTCCAAAATTATTAAGAGAAAAATGTCAAAAAAAAGAGCTTCACTGTGACTGTGACTCACTGTATGTTTTGTGGTATTAATAAGTTCTGGGATTCTCAACTTTATAGGGGAATGTGCGACGGAATATGCTCCACATCGGGTCTCAACACCACAATTTTCAAAAATTTCCGATTTTAAAACATAAAATTGGGCCAAAATTTGCACTTTTTGTGGTATCTTTGGGCCAGTCAAATCTGATCAAAATTTTCGAATATTTCGAATTTCTCTACAAAGTTGAGAGTCTTAGCTATCACTAATTGGAAGTTAGAGTCGCTGAGAGATCCGATAAAAATTTTAAATTTTTATGTTTTCAAATCGAAACTTTAGAAAATTTCGATCAAAATTTGCACTTTGTGGGCGACTCTAATACATCCAAACGGTAATTGTTAGGACTCTAAATTTTGTAGAGAAATGCACGACGGAACATGCTCTTCGGATCTCAACGTTTTCGAAAATTTTGAATTGAAAACACAACAATGAGATTAACTTAAAGTTAAAATCGTCTCTTTGTCTTGATCTTAATGGGCTTAGCGCCCCTTTTAATTGGCACCCTGGTCAAATCACAATCTGCACATATACCAGATCCGGCCCTGAGTGTGGTGACTTCATTGTTTTGTTAGAACATCGAACATTTTATTCCCTGTTGTACTTATACGCACTGTGTTTGATTATTGTTGAGTGCTATGAAAATACAGTCAAACCTCTTTCGAGACTTCCTAAAGTAGAACTATTCCATCTCTTGAACAAATTTTAAGGGGTTCACTGGCGTTCCCGTTAGTTTCGGGCTTAAAATCCAACCCCTAAGTCGAAACTCAAACAATATTTAGGTTTCTTCTATTCTATGATACATGATGACTCACTTCCTTAAAAAATAAAATTCCTTGAATCAACGCCTTATTCTAGTATGTAATGTACTTAGAAGGCGTTAATTAAGTAAGTAAGTAATAATTAATAATTATTACTTAATTTGTTCATAATTTCATTACAAAACACGTAAATGTAAAGAAATACAGAAGAACCAATAAAAATTGCTTTACACAAATCTCGGAAAATTTTCGATCATTGATTTCCAGCAGGTAAAAACTGCGCTGTTTATGCGTTATCTTCTCAATCAATTCAATTTATTGCAATAATTTAATTTAATTGAACGCAAACCTAATCTACTCGATTTCGGTTATGTGGGTTCATCGCCACGGCGCGCCTCGAAATTAAAACAGCTGCTCTACATCCTTGCAGTCAGGACCAAAACCATAATAATCTAAACGAAACTTTTCAAGTATATTAATAAAATTCCAATTCCAATGTTCAGAAAAATACTTTTAGCATGTGTGCAAGCACTTCGTTCAAGGACCGTTCTTTCAGCTTGCAAATTTATGGTCCTTTTACAACACTGTCTGTGTCTTGCATGTCTGACGGTTAGCAATCTTAGGAACATGAGTGGAAAATCTATTGAAAGGCAACGTAAGGCTTGTGGCGAACGAACATCGCCTATACACTCCCGCGCCTCGCCTGGCCTTGCCGGGTCAAGCGTTTGCGGTATAAGTACACGTGTGAATGAATCACATTATTTTGGGAATACTTTTCCTAGCCAAGTAACAAACGCAATTATTTTTCAGTCAAAGGCTTTCATCCATCACTAAGTTTTCGTGTAGGCACTGAATTGTTGACGAAATGGAATAGGACGTCCTCCTGTTGAGGTTGACAATGAGTTGAACGTATGCAAGTCTGGAAATACGTTGGGATTAACTTGCCTACGTATATGTACCTAGAAGTGAAAGAATTGAGCTCAAAGGTTTAAAATTTACTTCGTTTTTAAATAATAAAGTCCAAATGGCAGTTTTCTATATTTTCTTCTAATGGCCATATTTGCATAATAGTTAGTCAGGCATACGGTATAGTAAATGGTAACCTGAAGATACACTCAACACCGGAACTTATTAAAATTTTTGCCAGCAGTGAGCTGCATCTAGCAGCAGCAATTTTCGCCTTTGAGTTCAGAGTCGCGTTATTTTGTCATATATGAGTTCAATTTTAAAACACTTAAACGCCATTCTAACATCATGTTTCTGTTATAAATTAATTTCTCCAAACATTTTTCAATACAAAACGTATCAAGAAAGCAAATCTAAAATAACAACACACCAAACCGCCTTCTCATCTGCTACCTAAGAAGCTAAGTAACTCCTGAAACGAAATCTACTTTTTGCCGTTTTCCTTTCAAAAACTCCCAAAGTGCTTTTCACATTGTGCTGACCACTGTCCGCCATTATAGTACGACACTCACTTGAAATCTATTGTTACTCTGTGTCGGCCAAAGGTTGACACAACCAATATCGAGAGTTGTCTATTGTTAGTTTTCAATTTTATATCCTTTTTCTCTCGACAATAATGCATTGCATCGGGAAGGAGACGTGATGTGTATACACTCTCGAAACGCGTCGTCGTGCAACCTTGTCCAATTGTATATATGCGCTCCATTCAGAGTCCAAATCGCTACGGTGTGACTCTACAGAATAATGTAGGTGGATGCCACGCCAAACACTTTGTCCAGGGACAACGATAGACGTAGACATTGTTGTTCTCCTCATCATCGTCAACATCATCTTTGTCGTAAGAATACAGTGTGTTTTCCAAACACACACAACTCTTATAACAAGCTTCAGGACCAAGGATAAAACGATACCATGCCATCACATCACACCATCTGCAATTATTGTGTACTATTATGGTGTTCTTTAGTTTTCTCTTTATTTTACCTCCGATGTATGTAACCCCGAAAGCGAAAATAATAGAAAATAAGGAAAAAATACACATATATATATAAAAGAAAATACAATCACAAAAATAGATGACATGAAAAAATATGGCGAGAAGTTACGAATACGGCATGACGAAGGAAGAAACAAAAACAATAAAAAATGAAACACTGGAAGAACACTTTGTCTTTCAACTGACGGTGATCCCCGATAGGCGATAGTATGGAACACTCTGCGAGCTGGTGTTGTTCGGAATTGTGTATATGTTCCGAACAGGTTATAATAATACACCAAGGACATGTCGAATGACATAGCACAACGTCAAAAGCGTGGTTATGCTTTTGTATTCAGCTCTTAAGGACCCTGAGTATAAGTAAATATTTGAAGTTTGAGACGCCTGTATATGTAGGGGCTCGTATGGTTCGATATATTATCACGTCAATGACTTTTGACCTTTGTCGAGGTGCTTTTTGGACTAGTCAATGTTAATATTAGGTATATTCTCGTGCATTTATACAGTATTGAACCGGAGAAGTTATTTGTGTTGGAACTAATAATTCGCGATATTTTATTTACAACCAGAGCCCGTGAACTTGGTTCTTGAAGTAGCAATAGTGTGGATAACTCATGACAACAAAGGAAAGTCTAAGATCAGGTCATTATCGAGGAAAAGAAAAATGTTAAGCTTCAAGGCTTTGGGATAAAACATTTTGTTCCGTGCTCATTACAAGAACCACAACAGCTGATACATTTTTCGGTATATCATTGTTTGAGCTCTTTAGGGATTTCAGAATTTGGAAGTGAATTTGTTTTTAAGGCATAGAGGAAAATTAATTTTCTGTAATGAGAACATTCTGTCCTTTCCTTTTCTACTTTTGGTTTGTCCCTCAATCGTGCTGGCTTGTCGCCCGTTCCGCACCGCATTTAATAGCTGAGCCTATGCAGACAAATGTGTGTTTGTTGATTTTATATCCGACACACTCAATTCTCTGACTGTATTTACTACTGCAATCAATAGAGACGAAAAAATAGGGGTTAGCGTGCAAAAATTAGGGACTCCTCAAATTTTTGATATGTTATAAAGACAGGTGGGGTAAGATAAAATCCAAGTTTGCGTCACTTTCCCCCCTGTGCTCCCTCCGCTATCTTCAAAAAACCATTCAAAATCGGCCCTTTCATCAGTTTTTTGCCTGTAACTTCTTTACAGTCCATTTGAGCACAAAATCTGCCAAGACAATTTTGTAGAGGACAATTTCCTACAAATTTAATCCAAGATGTTGTACTTTACAATCAAAATTAACAGAGTTATAGCGCCAAGAAAATGGAGGAAATATCAAAAATCATGCCAATTTCAAATTCACAAAAACGCATTGTATACCAATAACTCATAGCCTCCTCTGCATTTTAGTATAGTTCTCGAAGTATGTTTTGAAATTTGCTAGTAATGATTTTTGGAATTTTTAGCATATTCTTTGCGCTACAACTCTGCCAATTTTGATTGTAGAGTAAAACTTGTCAGACAAAATTTATAGGAAATTCTGTGCTCTACAAGATTTTCGCGGCACATTTCGTGCTCAAATGGACTGGGAAGGAGTTATAGACCGCAAACTGATAAAAGAGCCGATTTTAGATGGTTTTTTCAAGATAACGGCGGGAGCACAGGGGAGAAAGTGACGCAAACTTGGATTTTAACTTACCCCACCTGTCTTTATAACATATGAAAAATTTGAGAGGTCCCCAATTTTTGCAAGGTAAAATCTCCCCGTTGATTGGAGTATACGGTTTTGGGTGTAGTAAGTGTAACATGCAGCAATTTGATCTCACGGCTCATAGCATCACCATCAGCGTTTCTGTGCCCGCCATACACAAAATCAATTAGTTTATCATAATTTTATCCTTAAGAAAATCCGACGAAAAGCTCAAATCCATTTTAGCAACAACTAATCGTCGCGAAACATTGTACTCAACGCCACTAATCCAGTTCACGTGAAACGGATTAAAGTAAATTGTATCTAATTGATTTGACAAGGTGCTTCAAAATTAATTTATTGAATTCGATTATAATAGGATGTTACTATGGTATCAGCCAGGTAATTGAATTCATTTGATTGATGCCAAGGATGAACTTTTACATATGTAAAGGGTTTTCCAATAGGGACGCTTGATCTTTGAAATGAAAAAAAAAATACATGTAGGAGAGATATTTGCGAATTTTTTTTTTATTTGAAAGGTCCATCGACCCCATTACATATGGAATATGACATCATTCAAATGACCGCCACGGCTTCGGTTGGTGGCGCGCACACGAAAGGTCCAATTTTCGATGACTCTGGCGCACAAATCGGGCTGTATACCGGTCGATGATAACCAACTTCTTTTGGCCTGAAAACGAGAATATGGATCTGCACAACATGTGGTTTCAACAGGACGGCGCTACGTGCCACACAGCACACGCTACGATGGATGTTCTGCACGAGCAATTTACGGGCATGGTCATCTCGCGCGGAGGCGACGTGAACTGGCCACCGAGATCGTGCGATTTGACCCCGCTGGACTTTTTCTTGTGGGGTTTTCTTAAGTCGCAGGTCTATGCCAACAAACCGCAAACCACCGATGCCCTCAAAGTTAACATACGCCACGCCATCGATCAAATACAGCCCGATTTGTGCGCCAGAGTCATCGAAAATTGGACCTTTTGTGTGCGCGCCACCAACCGAAGCCGTGGCGGTCATTTGAATGATGTCATATTCCATATGTAATGGGGTCGATGGACCTTTCAAATAAAAGAAAAAATTCGCAAATATCTCTCCTACATGTATTTTTTTTTTTTTCATTTCAAAGATCAAGCGTCCCTATTGGAAAACCCTTTACATATATACATAAAATCCATAAAATTTAATTATTTTACAAATTTTTTAGGTAAAGGGACTATGCCCGACGTTCGACTATCATTTTACATCTATGATGACATTGAATATTAATTGTAATAAAAAAATAAAATAAATAAATTCATTTTATTAGTTTTGATTAAAAAGATATATGTAGTTGCGGATTATACAGGGTGCGGCAGAGAAACTTACTTATTCGGAAAATTCCCGAGCTGTGAGCTGGGCGAGTAGAGAGGTGGGAGGACATCTGGAGGGGGAAGTCCCCAAATTTGTTTCCCATTCTAGTCAGTTGCCATGGTGCTCTGGTCTAGAGAGCAGCGGGCCTTCGCAATCGAGACCTACTATTCTAACGTTCGCTTACTTGTTGCTACACAACGTGCCTTCCGCGCTCGATTTGGGACTCCTGCGATTTTTTTATGGGATTATTTGAAATCCCTGGTTTATGTTGATCGACCACAGACCATAGTTAACCTCAAGAACAACATTCGGGACGCCATTGCCAACATACCGATTGATATGCTGCAAAAAGTGGAGACGAACTTCAAAAATGTACTTAATCAGTTTATGCACAATGGGGGTCGCCATTTAACCGATATCATTTTCAAGACTATATGAAAAAAATTGCTTTTATTGTTATAAAATGCGCTAAAAACAATCCTGAGTCACTGTTCGTAATAATTTTTATTTACAACTTTTGTATAATTAAATAAGAAAGTTTTAGTAGAGAAAAGGTCGATCTAAATTATTCAGTAATCAGTCACAGTCATTTTCCATACAAGTTGATAGATTGTCAGCTAATTACAGGCCTGTAGAGAGGGTGAGGAGAGCGGGGTGATTCCCCCCGGGCCCGGGATTTCAAAAGGGGCCCGGATTTTGACACAAAAGTTGTGCTTCAGTGTTTTTTTTTTACATACAAATTGTTATTTTGAGGCCCTGAACTAACAAGCCTTATAAGTACTATTTCTATAGTGTTTTAACAACAATACATACTCAGCACTAGGGTTGGAGCCCCGAGTCTAAGCTGACCAGACGTACATCATTTTGCTGTACAGTACAGCATTTTGACCTGCCGTACAGCATTAGTAAAAGTACAGCAAAATGTACAGCATTCCCAATGCCACACAAAAAACTTAACTCGGTACATAATAAGCTCATCGGTAAGGCCTGCAGGTCATTCTTGTGTTAAAAGTGTTTTTAGTCTTGTTTTACATTTGTTTTAGCAAGATAATCGCACTTTCATGTGGCAAACGTTCATTTTCGATAATTTGAGAACTCTTTGATCGATCGTTCTGAAATTTTTATCACTTGTAGAGCTACCTCTGCCGCTTGCATTTACTTACATGCCTCCATATTTTAGGGTCCCCCTATTCGTGTTCGACAGTTATAGGTGCCCAAATCGCACTTTTGTCTTTTCTAATCGAAAATTCTAAATAAGATTTGTCCAATAAATTTGAAAATTGGGAGACTTCTGGAGCACCGCACTGTCCATATTTGATGAAAATGTCAAGGCTCTAGCTCACACTTGGCGCTCATCGCTCACATTCCCTCTAAATGCCAAGGTCCAGCCGGGCCCTGCCTATCCGCATTCAATCGAATTAATCGAAAATTGCCCATAATTCGAAAATGTTTGACCGGAAAATTTTGAAATTTGACAGCCATGTATAGAGCACCGCACTGCCCATACCTATTAAGTAAAAATTTCAAACATCTATAGATGCCAACGTTCAGCCGTGTAAGAATTTTAATTTTTCACAAAACTATGGAAAAATCACTGTACTCCATTCGATTATTGTAATAAACGAAACGAAACTTTCAAATTTGTAGGTACAAGGAGGGGTAACTTTCGTACTTCAAATAAACAGCTTTTTTTGTCTCAGGGTAGGATAGTCGGATCATACAGTACATCCGTACAATGCTGCCGTGAGTGGAGTTTCGAACACATAAATTCAAAAAATTAAAAATCACTGAGTCTGTCTAGAAAGTGGAATCGTCTGTCTAATTGTAACAGATTGGATTATCAATTTTCCTTTCTTAAAATATGGTTTCAAAATGTCTAACATCTTTCCTAACAAAATGGAACCGACAATTTAAACTGACAGGAGATCCTAATTTTTCCCATAGATTTGAATTACATACCTACCTAACACTAAAACAAAAATCCGGGCTCATTGTGTTAAAAAAAATTTGTGTTTGCCCCTTAAACGAGATCCTGGTTACGCTACTCTATCGCTTTGCGTGTTAAAACATACAATTGTACTTCACAAGCTGATGATGTTTTGTCAATGAGGTCCAGTTTAGTATCAAGAGAACCTTGCTTTCCCAAGGTTCACCACACATTTCCCAGAATATCGGCTACTATTCCTTCTATAATCTGTTTACGAATATCACTTACGAAAGGAAGGAGAATACATGGTCGTTTTATGGCATCCATCATGGTGGCAGCCTCTTGACATACAGTGGACGCCGTTTAATGCGACCACGTCGCGACTTTGTGTTTTCATAACAACAACCGACCGAATAATAACATTGTTACATACCAATTAAAAAAGGGCTGCAAAGGAGTGGTTTACCATTCTTTTATCCCAAGAATCATGGTTTTGGTAGGTATATTGCAAAGCGGACCATAATTACCGCAATTTGAAGCAAAGTCTCCACTAAATGTATCGTTTTCCACTGGTAGCATAAACGAATGGAGAAACGATACCACGAAATACCATCGCAAAGAAATATATTTGTGTTAGGTGTGGTTTAAATTGGTGCGCAAGAAAAAAAGTTTTTCTAAAAAGTACCTAATTTGGGGTGCTGGGTTTATACGGCAGCCCCATGACCCTATGGTATTCCATCTATTCTCACATATGTTATGTGCCATCAATAGAGACACATTCGTGTGAAGTTTGGTTGAAATTGATGCACAAGTTAATCTTAGGAGAACTTAATTTGGGGGGTTGGGTTTGTAGCGCAGCCCCATGAACCCATGGGCCTTCCGGGAGGGCTCATATTTATTCCCCAAAGAATTGATATTTGAAATAAAATATTCGAATACATACATACATATATGTATGTATGTTTTTGAGTAGACTTTTATTTTAAATCAATTATATGAACCAAAAATACAGAAAATAACATTTTATTTATATACGTGATTTATAACGTAAAAATATATTTATTTACAATGTTTTTAAGGACCGATATGTCAAATAAAAATGTATTTCGATTCATAATTTGTTCTCGTATGTGAGGGGTGGGCCTGGAATCACTCTCCCCCGGGCCCGGATTTTCTCTCCAGGGCCCTGGTTAATTAATTGACTGACAATCTGTGAATTTGTATTGAAAATGACTGTGACTGCGACTGATGACTGAAAAGTGTAGATCGAACTTAATTTGTATACTTGTAAATATAAACTGTACACAATCGTGTACAGTAGATATCGTTTATAACGACATTGGCTATAACGACGCATCGGCTATAACGACGGAAATTCCAGGTCCCGAGATCTAAGAGGCTCGTTCGGTACAATTTTTGATGGATATAGCGACCATCGCTATAACGACTGATCGGTTATAACGACTGAATTTTTCCGACTCGAGAGGCAAAATGATCGGATATAACAACGAACGCTCGTCACATGTAATTTTTTGTTATGCGAAATGATTGCTTTTTCGGCATGCAAAGATCAACTTTGAGTTGAAAATTAAATTCAGTGTGAAAATTCACTCATCCGTATGTAAAGAAAAGTTCCAAAATTCTTGTTTTTGGAAGGCCGGAATGACACGACATCGCATCGCAAACACTACTGAAGGTTGTTAAAACGTCGTAAGAAATCGAAAATTCATGTTACGAAATGTCGTTTGCAATAAAACAATCAACACAGTAGAGGATTTGAGACAAATCACCTCGTGAAAAACAGCACGCCGAAAATCTTGCCCGTATTCATTACATCGTTTTCGGAATCTGCCCTAAAACTTTATTTAGAGGATCCACATCAATTCGCTTACAACGATCGTTCAAGATAGGGGAGCAGTTATTATTCTACACAATAAGCGCCTCGAAATTAGTTTTCTGCGAATTGCTTTGCGACAGGGACATATCGAGATACAGGATTCGACGACGTCCCAGTCGGCTTCCAGATTTACTAGCTCTGGCTTTATTCTTATAAGCCCTTGAAATCAAGAATTTATTAAAAGAAACCATTTTGGAAAAATAAAGGAGTCAACCGAAGAAATTAAGTTTATCTGCTGTGAAAAGTAGAGTGAAGTTGCCGTAAATTACTCCAAAAGTTTAATGATGAAAAAGTGCAAAATTCCTTGGCATTCTTAAAAAACAACATTCTGAAACTTAAATTTCTTTAATTTTTACAACATTTTAAGAACCGTCTGGTTCCCGTGTGCAACCCTGTAGAGACTACAACAAATACAGGTCCTGCTTCAGGTTTTATTGACGAAAAAATCAAATTCTAATTGAGAATTTGTTGATTTGTTTAAAAGATTAACGATGATGTAAGGAAAGGACATTGCCAAGATGCCCATGGGGCGGAGCCAATACTTCTATAACCGGGCAGGTTAGGCAAAGACGATAGGGCTCCTCAAAGAGCGAGCAGCGGCATGCGCTTGCTGTAGCTCAGAAGCGGGAGAATCGGCCGGGGTCTTTGTCGCTCGTTGCGCCTGTCCTTTTACAAAAAGGGATATTGCATGCCTGAAATAAACGATACATACAAGGGGGTTAAAATGGGGAAAACTAACGCGAATTGTAGCCAGCACTGGTGCCATGTTTTGGATGCTCTGTAGACCTGGATGGCGTCGGATCTCGACCGTACGAAACCACAATTGCAAAATTAAACCCGTCCTGAGACGCCCGGGGCCAATCAAAGAAATGTAGCGCGCCTCCCTTTTCGATCAAAATTCTCCCCTGGAATGGGGGGGGGGGTTGTTTATGTCGGGAGACTATTCATTTAAGGCCATATTTTTACACTCAATTGTAGGGCACAAATTACAAATTGGAGACGGGCAAATATCACGAAATATGAACATGCATATGCCAGACAAAACTTATCACAAAAAACTTAGCTGTGCGACCTTGCTGCCGACTCAGGGAGTGTTTTTCCTCCCTTCAGGGCTCAAATATAATTTTTTTTCGTCCGCCAACATCCAAATCCCGCGTTTCACCGTCGTGACATCTCGCACCCAACTCCCCGAAGTTGGTGGCTTGATCAGTCGGCCCAGCTGTTCCGAGCGATTCCGACACATAGATATACCCTTTTGAATTTGGCGGGATTTTTACAAATATTAATCATTTGAAATAATTGAAATTATTGATATTTTCATTCATTTCATTTCATTTTGCTGTAATTCCTTCATTTTCCTGTATTTCTTATTTCCGAAAAATAATTTAAACAAAATATAAACATTTTTGTGTCACACAAGGACGTATACCCTTGTCGTATACCACCGTAAGTTCGTGGTCTAAAACGGGTTTTGACTTTACATTGCAATGACCGCTTATTACGACGGGAGGACGCTATAAAAAATATGATCGTATATAACGACAGTGGTCGTTATAAACGATATGAGCGGATATAACGACGATCGGCTATAACGACGTGAAATAGTCGGTCCCTTCGATGTCGTTATAAACGATATCTACTGTACCTGCTTCAACAAAAAAAAGCGTATAAATTCAATCTCATCACTGCATTAACCCTCATCCAGCGGCAGATTTTTACAACGCTTGCCGGCGGCAAAGGTACACCTGTACCTTAGTACATTTTGTATGAAAATCTTCACTATTTGTATGAATTTTGACCGTAAAACCGATATATTATGTTGACTAGTCACAAATTAGTAACTGTTTTTGCCGAAGTGAATGTTTTAAGAAGTTGGGTTTATGTGGATTTAATTTTTGGAGTGGGTAAATTTAGGAAATAGGCAAAATTTTAAAAAGAAAATTGAAAAAATGGGTTGCTTGGAATTTTAATTTGACGAAATCTAAAATTGATTTACAAATGAAAAGTAGAAAACGGTTCAAATTAAGTCATTAATGATTTTAGAAGAATTTGGTATGTTTGATTTGCGAATTGTGGAGTCTTAGGTTAAAATTTACCCCCCTGCCCCCACTATATTACTCTGTTACTAGAACCCGTTATCGCTATCGAAAAAAACGTCAATAATTATCACATTCTCCTTATTTTCCATAAAACAACAATATTTGAAGCAATAAATATATTGGAGAAATGAGTAAATGTGTTATTATACGAAAGAAAGGTCCTGTCAAGCAACAAGCAAGTAGAATCGGCTAGTATAATTTTCAGTCTCTAATCTTTGTAAATCTAAACTCAGGCCAATTCCTATAGTAGAAAAATATCTAAAATTTTAATTGTGATTGTTGTTGGTTAATTGTATCTAATATATTTGCTCGTATATGTAATTAAATCCAAGGATCGATTGAAAAATTAAAACAAGAAACCGAAGACATGTGGCATATTCTATAGCAGTTATCGTCATCTATATATGGTACCGACGTACAATTCAACCAAGTTTATGTACCACCCAAACATCCATTTAGAAATTTGGTTGGATGCATCTGCTGGTTTTCAGCTGAAACTTCAAAAGGAACTCGGGTGGAGGTCCCGAATTACACAAATAATAAATATTAGGTGATGGAATACAAATTATGGGAATCTGTGGTAAAGAAAATCAACCGCTAAAATCCAAAATTTTAGCTTTTATTACAAACCTAATTTTCACTAGATGTTATGGGGGAAAGAAGGCGTAATACATTGTATTGGTTGGCCCAAGCCATTACTACAAAATTTTTGCTATGCCAGTAAAAGTCTTCAGATTAATGTCAAATAACCAAAAACCGCTGTATGAGTTAGATTAGTCCTTATAGATCGATATCTCCAAGGACCTTGATCATTACAAATAAAATTCGTAAATCAAATACTTCTGTACATCACTAGATTCTCAACTTATTGATGCTATAATAAATCTCTCTAAGCATGAGCATTCACCAAACATATTTTATTTTCGTTTTTTGTAAATTTTCTTTCATACAAAATATATGAAGGTACAAATGTACCTTTGCCGCCGTTAAAGGGTGTAAGATTAATTTTGCTCCCTAACTTGGGGATGGGTGGTCACACATTTCTGAAATTTGGAATACATATTTCAAACTAAAATCGTAGAGATGTCAGAAAATTTCAGCCCGATCGGACCCATAGCAAAAAAGTTACGGTGTTTTAAAAACGAAAAAGGTACACCTGTACCTATCCCGCTGGATGAGGGTTAAGTAGAAGATCGCATGCCCAGAAAGGTGCTGAACGCGCAACGAGTGGACTGAACCAGATTGCGTGGACGACCGAAAGCTAGATGGGAGCAATCACTATATGTGAGGACGCTCAACAAATGCTGGGCTTCCGGAACTGGAGGACACGGTCGCGTGACCGCGACAATTGGAGGTCATCAATTCAGGCGGCCAAGGCCCGAGGTTGGGCTATCGTGCTATAAAGAAGAAAAATTAAGTAGAAAAAATCCACACAAGTCTGAATGCACTCGCATTTTATACAAGAATTTTTGGCATAAATTTTTTTAACGAAAATTCAGTACAATCGATTATGTAAACTATACATAGGTTTTGGGAATTCCAAATCCAGAACTAACCAGAAATTAATAATTTATGATACAATTAGGGAGAATATGATATTTATCTTGAAATTACGAGTACTCGTACTGGTGTAATGTGATGGTGACAAGAATTTTATAGTTTTTCAATATTTTTAGAGGAAGGCCATCCGCCTCTCTCTTGAGACTCCCATCTCTTCCGTGGGAGGATAGAGGGATCTCATATTATTGTATGTTTTATTCAAACACAAATTTATTATTATTTTGTTATTGAAAGACGATATAATGCAGGAAAAATACGATAACCTACTGATCCCATCAAAACAACTATAAAATTCAAGCAATTACTTTAAACTGTCCACCCATCAAACGAAAGTCTTCCATATTATTCTGATCTCAATTTGCGCGATACATGTGGACATTTTCCGATATGTATTTTTAAAAAGTCTTAAAGGACTTACTGCATCTCTATGGTGCGTTTATCCTTACTCGTCCTCGCGCGCTGATCCGGTTCTTTGTTATATGAACGAATTCAGTTTACACAGTACACAGGATATACTATAGCTGCCGTTTCGTAAACGTGTCACGTCCGTACAAACTTATGTCCACTTGGATGAATTCTTATTTATTTTTCGCTTTATTCGCTGTACTTTCGATGTACATTCTTATTTTTTGTCTTCAGTGCAATGTTGCATGGATCTCCTCATCCGTTGTCCTTTTCTACATTTGGTTGGCTGACTCTATGACTGGCCGAACGTTTCCAATGTTCCATCTGATAAAATTGAAGAGAAACCTAAATATTTACAACGATGCGCTTTCGTTCAATACAAATAACTGCTATTACTGCATGTTTGGTGGATGATTCAATCGATAACGTGGCTATACGGTTGGTTTTGGACCACCATAAAGTCTTGGAAAGACTCACTATATCGAGGACATGTTTCGATGTAAGTTGCTTGATAATAACGAACGGACAATTGGGACGAAGGATATACGCCCGGTCATGAACGACGATGACGACGACTGGAACTTATTTTGTTGCCAGCTCTCGTGAAACGTGCGCCTCCGACTCTAGTTACGAATTTAGCTTTGGCTCTCAATAAAATCATCAATATTTCAAATTAACTCCCTTCTCTATGCAACTGGATTATTTGCTGTACGTTTTTACTCAATTTAGAGTCGTTTACTTGGGACAAATAGTTTATCGAAAAGAGTATACATTTGATGTGGCGAACTGGGGTTGCTGCTGCTGTTGTTGATATAACTACATATTGAACTATTAAATACAAGGATCGTTCGTTGGCATTTAGTGGTTAAGAAAAAATGGGAGACCGCTGGGTACTCGCGAGAGATTTGAAATGTATAGAATCAGGACAGGAACTATTGCATTAAAAAGGTTATTTTTTACTGACTGAATTTCAGAATGTTTTGAAAAAGAACATTTGGATGCTTTATTTTTTATTACTACCATTAAATAAATAAATAAATTTAAATGAATTCCGAGTCTACTATCCAAATCTTCGTCGGCGTCGTACAGTGCGCTTTTTCGGCTTTCCGAAACTACGTTTTCGCGTTACTGTTCGTTTTCGAGGTTTCTTCGATTTGCGTTTTCTCATGCCACCTTTAGATTTTCCTGATTTTCGTTTGCGTAGGCCTCTTTTCGGATACGTTCGACGACGACCTGAATTTCTATTTAAATTCAGTTGCATGTTGCTGAATCGCATTCTGACGGGTTGTCCATTTGCAATGTCGGCAATTGTCCCTCCTTGACCACTACCCGTTGCAGACGGACTTCCGCCTCCATCATTCGTACCGCCTGATCCAGTGGCAGTACCACCTCCTGACACTCCACCAGTTCCACCGGCCGTTCCATCGCCTGTTCCACCTACGACTCCACCACCTCCAGTTCCGGCTCCACCGCCTGTTTGAGCCCTAGTCACAAGCGGAATAAATGTGGTAACTAGAAGTGCTAACAGAGGTAATATACATTTCATATTGTTACGCAGAATAAATTGAGAACTAAATAATCTCTAAGCAGATTGCTTTTCAATGCATCCATGCAAAAAGTGTATCGTTTTTATAGTGAATTGGGTTTCACTTGTTTTAAATTATACAAATAAAATTAAAGCATTAAATTAGATCAATGGGTTCTTCAAATATTTTTAATACTGTTGTCAATGCTAGACTTGCTAGTATTATTATTCTTTTTTTATCAGATGAAAAATAACAACGTTCAGCGTGTTTAAATATCTAAATTAAAATATTTATTTTTCAATGTCAAGAAATTGCTGTTTGTATTTGCATTCAACACAAAAAAAATAATTACGTAGATACGAAATTTAAGACAACACTCAGTCACTATTGTTGATTTTATATCGTCACCTATGTGCCAGACACGCCAATCTCTATTTTCTGTAATATTAGCAGAAAGTGTAGGTATATTTTGGTGAATATAATCTCACAAAAACAACTCTGTTGTAAAAGGTTTCCGCCAAAGAAAAAGTCGTCAGCCACAAAAAAGATTGATATAAATACAATCCCGCCAATGTACATAATAATGTAATAAGTTTCCGCCAAACAAGCGCGGGAGCGGTACGCGTTACACACAACACACACACCACCCGAATTGGCAAAATCAGCGTGGTCTACCACGGCGAAAATTATTTCGTAGATTCTGACGCGTACCGCACCGCGTAGGTTTGGTGGAAGCTATTAACTAATTCAATCACTTTTGAATATCCATATCCTTGAGACAAGATGCGAGTATGTATTATGTACATTGGCGGGATTGTATTTATATCAATCCTTTTTGCGGCTGACGACTTTTTCTTTGGCGGAAACCTTTTACAACCGAGTTGTTTTTGTGAGATATCATATTTTTTTGCAGTTTTTAATTTACAAAATAGACAACATATCAATAAATGATATTGAATGCGTTCAATTTATTGAAGTTAAGACGATATTCACTACCCTTTAATCACGAATTTGTTTGAGAATAATAATAATAATGACCCTCTTAGTAACCTTAGATCCCTTGGTAACCTTAGTCGCCTTGGTAACCCTAGTGACCATAGGACACTTGATAACTTTGGTGACCTTGGAAGCCCTTAGTAACCTTGGTAGCCTTAATATCTTTATACATCACATTAAACTTAATGATAACCCCAACTTTAACCTTACCTTAACCTTGGTCTAAGCCTTAAACCCAACCTTAACGCAGGCCTTGTCCTTAAATTTAACCATAATAATAACACTAAGTGCGACTTAACAATAACTTCAACCCTATTGTGATATAAATTACATCCATACTTCCTAAGTTTCAAATTGGGCCTACCAAAGGGTTAAGACACCGTTACTGCAGACGCAAGAATGTCCTTACATCCAGGTTCGACCACCACTACAGGTTCAAACCGAGTGGTACTTACAAGAAAGATTGCAATGTATGCACCGCACTATATGCTAATGCAATATTATATTAATATCGAATGTATACGTGCTCGTATATAAAACGAACCAAAACAGGTACTTTTACCTCTTGCCCCTACTCTTCCAGATGCTCTACTCTTGAAAACTTTGGAGCACATATACAAGGGATTGTTCTAAACAATTCTACCAAATCACAATATTTTACGATTCTATTCTAAGCATTTTTCGTACCCATTCCCGACTTTTACAAAATATTTGCTTTGAAACATATGAAAAGACAAGCCAGAAACTCTATCCAGTTTCACATTTTTTGCTGTATCTTTTTTTCTACTGCACGGATCGGAGCAAATGATAGCCTATGCACACCCTCGCGACATACTCTATCTATGGGAAAAGAGAGCGGATCCCGAGATGCTTTCTACAAGGCTGTAGCCCTGTCAATGAACAACAAGAACAACGAGTACAAGATTTTTGAAAAAATGCGATTTTCCAACTCTTATAACTCCGGTATTTTTCATCGTATCTTCATGAAATTTGCTACACTTCGTAAGACGGCGCGAGTGACAACGCCTACCAAATTTGAACAATCAGGGCCAACCAGAGTCCGAGCTACAGAGGTCCGAAAACTCGTACTTGTTCCGTCGTGTAAACATAGTATTGGTCGCTTCTCACTTTGCATTTGTTCAAATTTTTTGCTCTTTCTTTGGCGGGCGGGACGCTCCCGCGTCCCTAGATAATATAATATTTCCGCCATTTCTAGACATTCCAGTAGGCTAGAAAGATTGTCTTATAAATAATAATAAGTCACTGTCGTTACTGTAACCTAATTTATTACAACTTAAAATATACACAATTTACAGACGTGACTATTTGTCGATCCGATCTGATTCACGATTAAAACAAGACTACCGTTCCGTTCCGTTTGACACTATGGTCGACGACCTTATATACGTCGTTTCTGCTTCCATCTGACATCTGGTCTCTAAAAATTTTTTAGACAGTGTCGAAAACACTAATGCCTTGGTTACACAGTGCGAGCTATCGTGCGAGTTGCACTGTGTAACCAAGGCATAAATTGTAGTTTTGTGGGTCTGGCATGTTGCAGACGATATTTATTTTTACTATAATCATATGGGTCGATACACAATTTCGGATTTGAGGTGTGTGTGTAACTACAACTGCTAGATCTTGAAAGTTGTATGGAGTATAACCGAAGGTGACCAGAATCCCCAAGACAAAATGCTGTACGCGCATACTTGCGGAATTCAGTTTTTCCTCAGCCATATTTGGATTTCTTCAAGGGTTGTTTTCAGATAGTGCGAATGCCACAAGAACAGATCACGGATTTACTAAGAAAATTTTGTAATACAACGGCATATGAGCGGGCTTGAACTTGAACAATACTACATCATGTTACCTGGTGTGCAGCTATGCAGGATTTTTCTCATAACCATCTCGTTCACTCATCTGACGGATCATCTTTCGCTATTACTTCATAGAGGCTGCCTCAACGTATGTACGTCCTGCTTCCTCACTCTGCAAAACATTATTGTATGCTGCAGATAAACCACTCGTTGAGACCTACATATGTTCACCGCATCCATTTTCAGTGCAAGAACGATTCTTAACATTTGCGCTCGATATTGCACACGAACCTTTAATTTTTAGTTCACCCCACAACCATATTTGCTTTGCTGTGTCAAACCTACTCCTCCGGACTCTCAGCTAAACAAATTTTTCGATCTCGATACCTGACCTTAAGGGACTAAAAAAAATTGCGATTCGGTCGAAAAACGTAGAAACAATATATCGTTGACTGTTCCTTAAATTCTTTATTTAGAACCTCTGAGTTTAATGCATTTCTCCGATGCTGAAAAAAAACTCCTGACCACTGATCCCCTCCATTTTCGAGAATATATCTATGCCACTGGTTCTCCTTGACAAAAAATCATCAGCATGTGAGAGGCGAACGTATGTTTTAAAACAAAAACCTATAACAGGGAACAGGGAAATAAGATTAAGTGCGTTTTTTGGTTATCCCGTGTAGGTTTGGGTAACGAAACTTCAAATAAAATAATTACAGGTGGTTTTTTTTTATGTGGAGTTCGTTACCCAAAAGCAAATTTTTCAGCTATGGCTATAGCCTTCCAGGCTCAATTTCAATGTAGCTATGGAGAGAAGTCTGTGGAGGCCCTCCAGAGCGGTGGAAAAGTGCCTTATCCTACTTCCGATATGGTTACATTAGTGATGCTATGTGATGGATTCAAACGACATATTGTGGGCAAAACTCTTTATGTAAAAACCATTGCAGAGTTCTTTCTTTATTATGCTTTTTCCTATAGAGGTTGATAGGGGAATCTGATGGAGTACAGTTTTGCGATAAATTAAAATCACATCTTTTGACGGCTGGAATATTGAACCTTCGAAGCTAGAGCCTTAAAATTTTCACTATATGTGGACAGCGCGGTGCTCTACAGTCTGCCAAATTTCAAAATTTCACTCAAGAAATTCCAAGTTATAGACAATTTTTGATTAGAAAACACAAAAGTGCAATTTGGACAGCTGTAACTTCCGAGCGTTGATAGGTAGGACCTTGAAACTTGGAGGAATTGAGCGTCAAGCAGCTCTACAAGTGTTTTCATTTCAGGAATTTCAATCAGTTCTCGAGTTATGGATAATGAATGATTGACAAACATAAAAGTGCGATTATCTCGCTTAATGTCGTTCGTGCCGAAACTGAAAATTGCGATTTAGGCAGCCGTAACTTCCGAGAAAATGTGAGCTCTAAGTAGCTCTACAAGTGTGCCCAATTTCGGAACGATCGAGACAGGTTCCCGAATTATCGAACGATTGTCAAACACAAAAGTGACATTATCTCGCTAATTATCGATCGTATAGGGTACAGGAGTCAAACTTGACACCTTAACCCTTCTGTCGGCACAAAGGTCTGGCCAGACCTTTCACACTATATTTCGGTTAAAAAAGTATAGAAGATGAAACCGCAGCGACTTCATACTTCATGATATCCTAAAATAATATGTTTAGAAGCATTTTGAAAAAAAAAATGAAAAAATCGTTTGAAGTTTTGAGCATGTTTTTGACGAAATTCAATTTATAGTGCTTTTTGATACCCAATAGGTCTGGCCAGACCTATAGTTTTTCACCCCATTTTTCTCTACAGGTAAAAAGTGAAAACATCACATTCTCTTAAAATTATTTTATTTATGATGTAATAATATCATTAAAATTTAATTGGCACTATAACCATTAAAAAATTCTGAGATTTTTATTTAAGAAGCCGTGAAGTTCGGAAAATGAGTATTGCCTTATTTTATCATGTTTTATGACATCACCTTATCAACTGAGATTTAATTCTAGGAAATTCAAACCAATTTTATTTCCTTTGTAATAGTAAGGACTAAGTATGAATGACTTGCGAACGTTTTTCTAAATAGATTTTACCAAGAAATTTACGAAAAATTTAGAATGAATTGATTTTCGCGCTTGAATATTCCCTATTTCCTTCCACTTATTTGCCTTAATCTTTGCCTAACACCGGGGTAAAATCTACTAACAAATCGCTAAATATTTCTCCAAAGACATTGGAATAGGAAAATGTGATCAAACTCTCTGCTAGATTTACGCCATGAAAATACAAAAGCAAAAAGAGAAGAAAATATGTGAAAACCATGTTTGTCGTAATACCACCTCAAAATATGTCTACTTAAAAACGTTCCCAGTATATCTACGAAAATGATATAAAAGCTTTCATTGTTTAAAAATGCTGGTTTAGAATTGACAGAATGACTCTACGTAAAAAAATTTCACTTTTTCTAAAAAATAAAAATTTTTTCTCAGTAGGTCCAGCCAGACCTATTGGGTATAGAATATGCATATTGTTGTAGGTGCCGACAGAAGGGTTAAAAGCAGAAAAAACTGATCAAAAGCCTCACCGTGGAGCTTATTATTTAGTGAATTAGTTTTAATTGTGTGTCATGGGGAATGCTGTACATTTTGCTGTACATTTCCCAATGCTGTACAACAGGTCAAAATATTGTACGTCTGGTCAGCTTAGTATAACCTAAACTGTAACCTTATAACTAGATTGATTAGAGCGTTATTTCATTTTTTTTATTATCTTCCCATTTGAAGAATGTAAAATGCGGGAGAAACTTCTCCCTACAAACAGATCCCCTAAGCGCTTAGGGGATCTGTTTGTAGGAAGAAGTTTCTGATCCGTAACGGCCGGTTGATTTGAAATTAAAGGTAACGTTGCGCGAACGTTGTGTTTTATAACCTCACCCAACGTCAACTTAAACTGTGTGTTTTTGCTCTATCTGCTACTTGCTTTCAATATAGAAGTCCAATTGGTTTGATTTCATCAAATGAATTAACACCTTTTACGCAATAACGAGACATTTTAACTCTATTTCCTTTTTTTTTCTTTTTTACGCACATTTGTTTCTCTTGCTCTTTGGAACTCCCTCATATGTGTTTTTTGCGCACGATACAATACAAAGTTGTTCACATCAAAGCTTAAATTAGGAAAATCACATCACCGTATAGAGAAAGGATCATCTAACGCACTAACGGTTACCATAGGAATAGGATACACAGTTTCTATGATTTCTTGTTTACATCCAAGTAACTTTTCAAGTACCAGCCATTAATTTAATACGCTCCAATTCGTTTGGTTCTTTGTTATTTGCTGCGGTGTTTTGTGTTTCTCCGAGTACAAACGCATTTGTACGCATATGGTATAATAGAGAGCAGAAATCGCAAAATGATGAGAAAGAAAGAGCGTGGGCAAAGGTAAAGGTTTGAATACATACAATGTTCACATGATACTTTAATAAATGTCAATATATGGAAATTTTCAAAAACACTTCACTTTGATGAGCTCATAGTAAATCGAATCTGACCAAAAACAACAAAGTTGTAAAAGTTACCCCGCCAAAGAAAAATTCATCTGCCGCAAAAAGAATACATATCACTCCAATCCGCTGCTCATATCTAATTTTGTTTGCTGGATGTACTTTTGTTTCAGGTGTAAATGCTGGAGAAGTTTAAATGTACAGGATTACTTCTTAAAGTAATTTGGTGGGAGCTTTAACATTTTATTCAGTGCGACTTTGACGGCTCCCTCCAAATTACTTTAAGAAGTAGTCCTGTACATTTAAACTTCTCCAGCATTTACACCTAAAACAAAAGTACATCCAGCAAACAAAATTAGATATGAGCAGCGGATTGGAGTGATATGTATTCTTTTTGCGGCAGATGAATTTTTCTTTGGCGGGGTAACTTTTACAACTTTGTTGTTTTTGGTCAGATATCATATATTTTTGCATACTTAAATAGCCAACTAATATTTTTGTTTTGGGAAAAGTTTCAATAGGTTTTTCTTCAGCATATTCCATAAATTTAATATCATAAGTTATATTCCCAGGGTCTTCTTTAAAATAAATAGATACTGCAAACGCAATTGCAAATACGCCACAAATGGCTGTTGCTGAGCTTTTTTAAAAATAATTTTGGGATGAAATGGGTATAGTTTATTAATATGTATTTTGTGCAAAATAGATTTGTGTTATCTTTGTGTTATGGCTCTGCTAACATTCTGTTAGTAATCTGTTAATTTTTTGTTAACTCTGTTAATGCTCTATTAACGTTCTCTTAACACTCTATTATCTTTTCGTTAATGCTCTGTTAACGTTCTGTTAATGTTCTCTTAATTATCTTTAATCATTCGGCTAACGCTCTGTAAACGGTCTGTGTCGGTCTTTTATTACTCGATTTACGTTCTGTTAACGTTCTGCTAACGCTCTGTTGTTGCCTTGCCAACGTTCTGTTACTGATCCGTCTTAATGCCCCCCTGACCCAGTGTCCCAATGTCACATTGTCCCAATGTCACAGTGTCCCAATGTCCTAATGCCCTAAGGTCCATTGTCACAGTGTCCTCATGTTCTAATATCCCAGTGTCCCAATGTCCTAATACCCTAATGTGCCAATGTCCCAATATCCTGATGTCCCAGTGTCCCAATTTAGGTCCTATTGTCCCAATGTGCAAATATCACAGTGCCCCAATGGTTTAATGTCCGAATGTCCCACTACCCTAGTGTCCCAATGTTCCAGTATCGGAATATCCCAATGTCCCAGTCTCCCACCTAATGTCCTAATATCCCAATGTCTAACTGTCCTAATGTCCCAAGGTCCTAATGCCCCAATTTCCTAATATCCCAGTACCCCAATGTCCCAAATGTCCCAGTATCCTAATGTGATAATATCCCAATGGCCCAATGTCCTAATGTACCAGTGGTCAGTGTCCCAATTTCGCAGTATACCAAGTGTCCCAAGGTCCCAATAGCCTAATGTCCTAATATCCCAGTGCCCCAATGTCCCTGTATCTCAGTGCCCTAATGTCCCAGTATCCCAATGTTCCAATATCCCAATGTGCCAATATCCCAATGTTACAATGTCCCAATGTTCTAATATCCCGATGTCCCAGTGCCCCAATGTTCCCACGTCCCAGTTTCCCCAGTGTACCTAATGTCCCAATGTCCTAATGTGTTGATGTCCTAATATCCCAATGTCCTAATGACCCAAGACCCTAATGTTCACATGTTCTTATATCCCAGTGCCCCTATGTGCGAATATACAGATGTCCCAGTGTCACAACATTCCGATGTCTCAGTGGTCCAATGCCCCTATGTACCAGTGTCCCAATGTCCGATTGTCCCAAGGTCATAATGTCCCAATGTCCTAATATCCCAGTGTCCTAATGTCCCAGTCTCCCAGTGTCCTAATGTCCCAATATCCCAATGTCCCATTGTCCCAATATCCTGATGTACCAATGCCCCAATATCCCCATTGTCCCAATATCCTGATGTCCCAATGCCCCAATATCCCGATGTCCCAATGCCCCAATATGCCGATGTCCCCACGTCCCTGTTTCCCCATTGTGCCTAATGCCCCAATGTCCTAATGTCCCAAGACCCTAATGTCCCAATTTCCTAATATCCCACTACCCCAAGATCCTAGTCTCCCAGTCTCCCGGTGTCCCAATATCCAAATGTCCCAATGCCGCAGTGTGTTTTAAAAAATGGTCAATGCGATGAGCCGATAGACGCAATTGTTGGAAATCTTTTATTAACTTTACCTATTAATTTACCGTTATTCCATCCACTTATCTAAATGGAAGACATTGATTCCTTAGAAGGACCACCAGAGGATCATTCGTTCCAAATTTTATAAAAATCCCATCACGAAGAGAGACAGTAGAAGCAAGTCTTTCTGCAACTGTAGACTTCATTCTGAAATTGGGTTACTCGCTTAAGTCTGTGAGGGTGAAAATTTCACCGTTTATTGCATATATCTTACCCGTTATTGTACCGATCGAAGATTTTATTTGGAAAGGCACTAGAACAGGATATGTGGAATATTTTGGTAAAAAAATTTTTTTGGGGGCTGTTGCCTGGAAAGCTGTAGCCTGGTCAAACAAAAAAGCAAGTTGTCTCCGGTAATCATAGACTTGTTCGCTTTCGTTTTTCTTTTTCCTTTGGCGGGCGAGACGCTCTCGCGTCTCTTGATACTTTCGTCCACACAACTCTCTTATGACAAAGGATGTAAAAGATTTGATGAATGTTTATTGAATTTCCAGTTCACTCCTTGTAGGGCCTTGGGTGCCAGTCAGTCAGTACCCAGTCAGTATGTGACTGTTTTGAGTCGACGTTTCATAGCAGACTATACATCATGATAACTGTTGATAGTATTGTGAGAGTTAAAGCGCTTATCACGAATAACCTGTAGTTAAAATAATTAACCGAGCGGAGACACTTAAAAAAAATTAAAAAATTGTTACCTGAAGTATTGAAAGAACGAACAGAATGTAAAGTTTTCCCCTCTAGGAACTCTAGTTAACGGGATAATCCCACTTCTATGCCTATTTGTAAGAATCTTTTCGACAACTCCGGAACCCTTATTTTTAACTTTTGATCTTGACTCGCTTGACACACTTGGGCGCCGATATTTTCTCTAAACTTGAAAGTTTAAGCTGTCAGTGTTCGGAAGTTACAGCTTGTCGCGTGTTTTCCACCTTACACCCATCAGTCATAGTCACAGAGATTTTCCGCACAAACTGGCAGTTTCATCAGTAAGCCAGATATAAAACTGTATAAAAGTGTTGAATTTTTTTTTCACCACAACAAAATCCACTGTTGCACGAAACTGTCTGTGTGCCTGAACCTGTCTAAATACAATAGCGTTGTGTCTGTAGAAACACAAATCTTCGTCAAACCACTACATTATATACAATTTACCATAGCAAAAAGGAGAATGTGGTTACACCTGTCATTTTGTATTTCGAATTTAATTAAAATCTAAATAAGGGTAAGGTCACAAAGGATATGCATGCAGCAGTTGGATTCGAGTCAAAGCAAATGTGCATACATGTTAACCGTATTACCGATGATGCGCGGCGACGAGTCATAGCCGCCATAGCCGTCTCCGTCACATCCTTACGTTATAGAGATGCATTTAGAGATTGAGAGAGAGAGAGCGAGAGTCAGAGTTTATCTTTGAGCTGCCAACATTATTCTGTTTTGCATCGTTTTCTAGGAATGTTTCGTACAAATTAAATGAAATCATGTGCAACAGACAATAGATTTTAATATCGAAAGTGTTTTTACCATACAGCGAATGTTTTTCATTTATTTTCAGCGAATAGTGTAGTGAAATTAGGGCGAAACCCAAACATAAAAAAAAAGAAGAAAGTTTCGATGCCAAATTGTTGCACACCCTCCTTTCTATATGTACAAAAAACTTACACCAATTCGAGCATCACATTAACGAATCAAGAAATTGGGGACACAATTATTGCACTAAAGCGTGGCAAGGCTGCTGGGCTCGACGGCATTCCAGCCGAACTTAATATAAGGGCTGCTAATTCCAACTGGCGAAATCTGAGGACTTGCGTTATATCAAGGAAGATGTGGCCCTCCTACGACTGGAAAAGAACGTCTGAGATTCCGACTAAACCGTGTAGAGATATCGCCAAGCTTACTGCTGCTATCACGGGGCATTGGCCAAAGGGGCTCCACGCTGCCAGGCTGGACATCCACTACAACGCGCATTGCCGCAGCTGCGGTAATGTAAATGAGTGAGAAACCCTGATTCACTTTCTGTGTGAATGCCCGGGTCTTGCCAGAACCCGGTATAGGACGCTCGGCTCGGCCTTTCTGGGAGGCTTGGAGCATGCGGAAATTGTGAAAGTAGGGGAGCTGTTGTACTTCCTAAATAACACTGTACTTCCATAATAACAAGGCACCTCCCCACTTCTAAAATTATTACCTAACCTTCATCATGGATTTGGTATTATATTCACAAGAACCAGCTTTCTTTTTATAATCTTTTATTATAATTGCCCGACGTTTCGCCTATGCGGCATTTTCAGGGTACTATTTCAAATTGATATTTGTATGTTTGGCTTATAATTTAGGACGACACGAGACATTAATATCACAGTTTTTGGTGTATAATTTATTTGTAAATATCACAGTGTTAAAGTAACTAAGGTTTCGTCATATCTCAGTGTATAAGTGTATTCTTTGTGTCTCTGTAAATGTCAAAAAGGAACAAAGAATACTGTAACTTTTCGCCGAATCACAGCAGGCGGGAAAAATTTTGGTAAACGTTAAGACTAAGTCCCATTAGACCCTCCACCAAATATTACTTCGATCGGATTAAAACAAAGGGTACCTCCCATACAAATTATTCAAATTCAATGCCACTAGTTTATTAAGAAATAAGGGAACAAGTCAACCAATATTAAAGTTTTGCTCGTAGGCAATTTTCCGGTCATTTTGTATGGGAGGTACCCTTTGTTTTAATCCGATCGAAGAAATATTTGGTGGAGGGTCTAATGGGACTCAGTCTTAACTAACGTTTACCAAAATTTTTCCCGCCTGCTGTGATTCGGCGAAAAGTTACAGGCATGTTTTTTTTTTAAATGTTAATAGGGAGTATAGGGGAATGCTTAGTCGGGGCAGCCTGAGTCTCCGTGTGGGACAGCTATATATTGTTAGGAATAGTTATCCCAATTACCATGGCTCCAATTAAATTACTTCAGGAGCTAGAGCGCCAAATGTAACTATCAAAAAATCTAAAATACACCAAACGTTTTAAGGTCTAGTATATAATCTGCCAAGAGAAGGTATATGATATAATATATCATTAGAAAGGAAATTTTGTGTAGTTTAAATCGTCCTCAGAACATTTTGCTGTAAATATTACAGTTAACAAGATATTGGCGAAAAATCATAATTTCACCCCTTTGCCACCCCCTCCCCCACAAATGTGACGCGCAAAAAAGTCTAAGTTTTTACTGCGTAATGCGGTCAGGCCATAGAACAATTTGGCATCAAAAGTCAGCTCTTTTTTTGGATGTTTGGGTTTCATCATTTTTACAGCTAAAGTCACTATACTAATTCGGATTGTAGCTTATGGAATTCCCCATCATTACCGACATGTTCCACGACAGTAGGCATGCATTTTCATTGAGAAAATCGCAGCGGACAAAAATTTCATTTTCATTCCGCCCGAGGTCTATTCAGGCCTTAAGTTCCGGTTTTCTATCGTATTTTGCTTAAAATAGAAAAGGAAAATATTAGGTGATGTTGCTTGTTGCATACGATTTTAAAAAAGGCAAAATCGATAGTTGTGTACATAGTTTTTGTCACTGTTCATTTTTTCATTTTAATATTTTGACGCCCAAACTTTTCAAATTGATTTTGAGTGATTTTTACCTTATGCCGAAACGCCAAATATTTAAAATGGGATATTATGATGCGTTGAAGATAATTGTAATTGTAAAATTCTCCTCTATTAATATAACAACCCCCTTCCAATGTGTTTTTATACCCTTCGGGTATATTAACTTTCAGTCGATTGGGCGATGTCCGTCTGTCTGTCTTTCCGTGTGTTGCGCCGCGTTTTACTCATCCAATTTAAAAGCTATAAAGGGGAAATTTTGCACAAATGCTTCTTTTTGCTTCAGTCAGTTTGCATGTTTGAATCGGTCAAATCGGATAATGGGGTCATGGGGCTGCCATACAAACCCAACCCCCCAGATTAGATTCTTCTAAGAATTTTTTTTATTTGTGCATCAATTTCAACTAAATTTCAAACAAATGTATTTCTATTGATGACACAAAACATATGCAAGAATGAATCAAATCAGACCACGGGTCTTGGGCTCCCATACAAACCCAACCCTATCATTTTGGTTCTAAGAAACTTTTTTTACTCCCAATTTCAGAAAACCTTGAATTAATGGGTTTTTATCAAAGCAAAAAAAAAGGTCAAAACATATGGAACCGTACTATGGAGCCATGCTCCCGCATCCCCCAATAAAATTTTCTGAGTAAATATTTTTATTTTCGCACTGGTTCCAACCAAACCTAACACAAATATTGTTTTGTCGACGCAATGAAACTTTTGTGAAGACGGAAGGAAAAGAATGGGGAGGAGGGGTGGGATTAAATACAAGTCGTAGGTACGCCCGAAAAAAACTTTTAGCCCGAGGAGAGCGAAGGGTATCCAAATTTCGGCCGCGCCCGGAATTAGCCTCGTTTTTTCGCCTCACCTATTTCCATAGGCACGAGCCGCCACTGATACACTAGCTAAACTTCACGGAGTTTGTGGTTTCAAAACGGAGCCTTATGCGCTAATTGGGCTTTTGGCTAGCCTCTGCCTAAGCCGCCAGTTTTACCAACCAACCAACCATAAAAAAGGTAAAAGGCTTCGATAGTTATAGGCAATTTTGTGGCGAATCCGCTGACATATCGCTCGTGTCGCTCCACCAAAGCATTGCAGAGATATCGACGGATCTCCGAAGTAATACGAAGTTGACTGTGGAATTGCTGTTGCCAATATTTTATCGAGCATGCACGATACTTGTGCACTGCGCTTCTACATTACCTACTACTAGCATAAAGAAAGAAATTGGAATAGAGATGGAACTCCATATAACATTAAAATCTACTGGAAAACATTTTTCCTTTGAGTGTGTGCTGTAAGTAACGTGTATATACACGAAGATATCTTCCTGTATGTACACGTTACTTACAGCACACACTCAAAGGTAAAATGTTTTTCAGTAGATTTTAATGTTATATGAAGTTCCATCTCTATTCCAATTTCTTACTTTATGCTACTAGGTCTGCTCGATTACTCGGTCTTGGACTGCTCGATTACTCGGACTGCTCGATTACTCAATCTACTCAATTCATTCGCTTTGTGTATCTTGTGCCATTCGGCGAGTAGCACACGGTATGATATCTACTATCAGGTAGAAGCGCAAGTATCGATCCAGCACGACCCAATAAGAAAAAGAGCGCTTCAGAAGGGCAAAAAGAGCGCATCTCGGGAAGCAGAGAAACGCTCCCATCTCCATTCCTCTTCATGTACTTTTTAACATTGCATGTCCGCGGTGGCAAGCAGTTCCTTAATATGCGCTCCAGAAGCGCTTCTAGAGAAGTGAGTGGTAAGCGCTTCTAGAGAAGTGAGTGGTAAGCGCTTCTAGAGAAGTGAGTGGTAAGCACTTCTGGAGCAGTGTGCTATAAGCGCTCCAAAAGAATTTCACATTTCACTCATTTCGCTTTTAGAGGATTAAATGCGAAAACCCAACATGATGCATTGAATAAAAACTAACTTCATATACATATATGAATGAATAAATGAATGAAACGATTGACCTCGTATTCTTACGGAAATCCGTCGATATCTCTGTAAGCCTTTGATGTGAGAACACGATAGAGGTATCGTTGGACTCCCCACAAAATTGTCTAATTGGTCGACGAATCCTCTTTTTCGGTCAGTGCACAGGGGGGTCAGAAATAACTGTCAAACTGGAAACTGGCACAAAGCAATTTCACAATCAGCTTCGTACTACTTCCGAAATCCGTCGATATCTTTGGAATCCTTGAGCCGATCGGCACGAACAAGGTGTCGCTGGACTCGCAACAACATTCTCTAAGAGAGCATTTACCCTGCGTAGCTCACAAGGATGTTTGCGATAACCGTCATGATTAGATATCAGACTATAATACTACTTGGTATGCTCGATTCTTGTTTTTTGTGCCCGATTACATACATACGAATTCTTGTTTCTTGTGCCCGATTACATACATACGAGATTGCTTTGTTTGTTTGTTGTTCGGTACATATGTAACGACTACTTTTTATACTCGGTAGTTGTTACTTCCGTTACTTATTAGTAACGACTACTTAAGTAACGAGTAGTTACTTTAAACTGATCCTGTGCCTATATTTCGGCACTAAAAAAGTTCAGCTTTATTATGAATTTGTCATTGGGTGTTTTTTCGTTCACCATATAGTTATTTAGCGTTTTTCCTTTCACCAATAACTATATGGTGTTACACATTACATACGTTGCTGTATGTATGTACATATGTTACATATGTTTTTACGAGTAAATAATGAACTTGTATTAACACTAGAATAATCATTACGCAGTGATAGTTTAGCTAATGAAATGAAATGCTGACAATTAATTAATAACAAAGATTAATTACAAATTCATCAACATTACCAATATTCTGCATCATCTTTCCATTTATTATATTATTCCACACATTTATAGACAAAACAGACCAAGATTTATATTAATTATTGTCAATTAGAATGAACTATTGATGTTTATGGCAAATTGAAAGTTTAAATTAAAACCACCGTTCCATTATATAACCAAATTAATTATGCTAATCACGAATATGTTATCGGTTTATCCGTGTGTATACCCAAAACATGAACCGCACTCCCTGAGCTATACGCTTTTATATGGTAAGCAGGAGTTGCCGCTCTGGGACGATACATGAAGGACACTATGAATGTATGGTGGCAAATGCCAACAAATTTATGCAAACTGTTTATTAATTTTCAATCGGATTTGTCAATGCACAAGCACATACAAAGTAGGTATGTACGTGTCCACGACAACCGATACAGGGGTAGGATAATATGGGCAGTCAATTGCATATACACGAATGACTCCACCAATGTAGTTTTAGATCAAAGGACACTTTATTATACATGAATGTCATACAACAAACGGCTGCTGCGCCAATGCAGCGAATTCATGTTTGTCTTATCGGAATAGTTGTTGTTTTTGTAAGTATGTTTGTATGTGCTATATGCCCGAAACATGTTGCAATTAATTTTGAAATGTTTCCGTTGACATTACTCTTTCTCTGACTGAAATACTGAAATTGGATGTTTGCGGGACAGACGAAGGGAGTAGTATGCGGTTGGGAACAAAACATAATATTTGGTATTAATTAAAAATCATCGGTCTTGATTAATTTAACCTATGATTTGGATGGTTCAATAAACGTCAAGTATTAATACAGTGGTCTGGCTGGTCTAACGGTTAGTGCGCGCACCTTCGGTGCACAGGGTCATGAGTTCGAATCTCGCCGTGCATCATGGTGTTTTTTCAAACTCACGAGCTTGTGACGGACTATGATCTCACTCAGATGTTAAACGAGTGCCCATTTATGGGGATAAATAACACTGCTGAGCGTGATGCTGATCTCATTACCTCAACAAAAAGCAGATAAGATCTTGGAAATAGGATGTCACTAACACATCCTGCGGCCTTAGTCCAATGTTGGATTGTCGGGCCTGTTATTTTTTTTATTAATACAAAACAAATTTTTCGACAAAGGCAGATTTCACAAGATTTCTAATGTTTTTGGAATCATCGCCATTTTCAAAAATTTCAATTTGAAAACGCAAAATGCGAAATTTTTAAAAATATCAATTCAAAAATATAAAATTGTGAAACTTTCGATTTGAATATGTGTTTGTTTTTTTTTCTCGAGATCGGGCGATTCTAATCTCGAAACGATGATAGCTAGGACTCTCAACTATTTGTAGAGAAATGTGCGCCGGGATAACCTCTACATTGGGTCTCAAATATTCAATTTTCTATAAATCGTTAGATGGGTTCGTAGAGACTTAGAAATCAAAACTTGGCGGTATTTTCGTCAATTTACAAAGAGACTCTTTATTCGACTAGAAACATCTATTACGTTAATTTCAACGTCAAAATCACAAACTTCTATTTTTCAGTTTCACGTCCTGAAAAATTAGTAGTAGCTCGTTCCGTGCATATCTCTGTACAATATACACCGAGTCAGTGCAGATAAAAATAACATGTTTTTTTTACTTTAAAATATATGTCCTGTTACATTTTCCTCTGCAACTTTAACTCTATCTAGCAGAATCCAAACCAGATGTTTTCATAAGCACACGGTTTATCTTTGAAAGTATGTAAATGCCAGGATACCAAGGTATTGGATATGACCGTACACACACTGTATATAAATTTCCGTGTAAAAGCCACGAGAATGGCCTGGGGTTTGCACTGGATCGTAACTTAGGACTCCCTTACAACAATCTCATCTCCATACCGCATTTATTATGTTGGTTGGTTATGTTCACTATAACTCAACGTTAACCGTGTTTTTTTCTCGTCTTCTTTCCATTCACTTTTTATTTTTCTATGGTGTAAAGCGCACGAGTCCTTTTGGCGTTTTGTATGGCGTGTACCGCTCATGTCCTCGGGAATATTTGTTGTTACATTCCCTTTCGAAATTGCGCCGGAATCCTTTTCAAACATACATACTCGTATACAGTCCCCTCTATATAGGACTGCAAGCAAAAGCAATGATAGTACAAAATTGGAGCATATTTCCAGCGGTACACATTTAGAGTACCTACGCGCGATCCGATGTGTTCAAGCGAAGATACTGAGATTTTGCGGTATGAAGTTTCCAGTTTGGAGGGTTTCGTATGTTAGACTGTGTCGGTCCGACTGTCTGTCTGTCGAAGCAATTTAAATTTTCTATGAATTTAAATTTTCTCATTTTTATACAATACAAACCTCGCAGAAACCACCCCCACATCGGAAGCCGTATTTGGCCTTACTTCCGTTATGTACGCTAACAACGAACTGTACGCTCCTCTGCGTTATAGTGAATTTCCAAACAGACAGGCAGGTCAGGACGCTGGACGCTGGATTTTTGTATATGTATGCGATACGCTCAATGATATAGTTATGCAACATCTCCATTTCGAATGCCGTTTACAATATTTCATAATTGAAGTGAAATTGAATCCATTTCACCATATATTTGGTTCTCTGACATGAAATCGTGCAGATTGTATGATTGCGGAAGTAAGTTGAATTTGCTGTATGCGGCGGGGATACACGAGTGTCGAGTGTATACAAAAGTCAAATGGACAAGGACATATAAAATCTGTAGAATACGAGGATGTTCGCAAATCGTGTGCTTGTTCATACTGTATGAGGGGTTTTCCAAAAATTTTACACGAACACGATCTGCATAAAATGTAAAGTACCGACTATAGGTACTTACAGTTAGTTGGAGAGAAGTCAATAAAGTCTATTTTGGAAGAGCTCTTATGCTAAGAACTCAAGTACTTGAGAGCAACCGATTTAAGTGGAGAACATTTTCGGTAATGATGTGAAATTTGGCCGAAGTTATATTGGATTGCACTCATACTCAGATATGGATAGGCATGTTCATATAAAATATTGTTCGCCTGGCAGGCAGTTTGAATGGAAATGTGGAAATTGAGTGTTCCTACTTTTGGTGCGGATAAGGACATCATCATGACACGACAAGTGGTTTGTAATTGAAAAAATAATTTTTATGTTATGCTTTGATTGAGTCTATTATAAAAACTACTTTCACTATCGTAAACATATAATTTTTCAAAAGCGGCTCAAGGTGCCGTTGCACTTTGTTAAAATGGAAAGATTTCAGCCTGTCTGAGACTAGAAGTTACAGTCCTTCAGAGAGGCGACCTAATAACACAAAAAAAAACGAAACGGTATCAAATTTCCATGGGACCCTTGAATAATAAAAATTGCAAGGAGAGGAAGAAAGACGAATATATTTTCCCGATTTTCTTTTTTTAAAAATCGGATCAAAGAACAGGTTGCATCGCACGTTTTGCTGAAAATTTCAGAGTCCGAGCTGTCTGGGTTCTGAAGTTGCAGCCGTTTAAAGACTCAACGAAACCCTGGATAGAGAAAACAAATGGCGCTGAAAAAACAATCTTCAATCTGATGTTCTCTGTGGAGGTGAAGTTCCAGTCAAAGGGAATGATGGCAGATTATTTATTTATTTATATTATAATATTTTTTTTTTATAAATGCTGTTCGTGCAAATTGTGTGATAATAGAGCAAGCGGCAAAATCGTTAAAGATAAGTTTAAATATTTAATTTGACATATCCTAGGATACCGTGAAAGATGTGTTTTGCTTAATTCAAGGCAGAAAATGCAATGCAATTAAAATTCGTAAATTTACCACAACCCATTTCGAGACGTACAATAGCGAGTCTTGGACAGCGTTACCACTCGTGTTACAATTGTAACATTTTGTCACAATTTCAGTTTTCTTGTTACAATGTTACAATGCGATCGTATTTGTTATATCAGCAAAAGTTTAACATAATCTGAATTTTAAGGTTTTTCTTTTACTGTTAGTTACAAGAAAAAAATTTTATATTAAATATTTTTTGTAGTTTTCTCCATGTGTCTGTGTCCATGTGGTGAGACCTCCCATCAAAGATGGGCTCCTGTTTTCTCTCTATTCTCCCAAGATTAAAGGCAATTCAAAGACATCAGTTGGTTTTCAAAGGATTTCCGTCAGTTCAATAAAAAAATTGAACAGTCTTGGGACGGTCAAGATTTGTAAATAGTGAATTTCGAACCATCTATGGTAACCAATGATTTTTCTTTGTTAGTTCTTCGTCCAGAAAGCATTTAATTTCACATAAAATAAATAAATTTAGTACTCGCAAGAAGCTTGAAACTTAAAGCCTTGAATTGAGACTACGAATTAATGAAGCATACGAGCGCTACAAAGCTCTACATAGCCAGTATTTCGACTTACTTTTTCAGGACCGTGGTGGAAAGTGGTAGAAAGTGGAAGAAAGTGGTAGATTTTAAAAACTTCGCAATGTTACTTGTAAATTTTAGCTTCGTTTTTGATGTCCTCATAGAAAAATTTGCATTTATTTGCCCTGTGAACAATTTCAGACAAATGGCCACAGTAGGTATAGTGGTAAAGGGACGCATTCCAAATCAAATTGTGCAAATTAGTATGCTTGCATGAGCTTTGAGCTTTTAGTTTCGTAGGTCCTGAGTGTTCTTAAAACTTTACATACAATGCAACGGGGGCACAGGCAAAATTTTGGGCCATGATGATGATGATGATATAAAAATTAAAGTGATTTGTTTTAAATATAATGGTGTGCATGTGCAATTTACTTGAACATAATCACATTAAATAGAATTGAATTCATTCCATTACTCTGGTATAGCATTTTTTTAATTAAAACTTCTGATTTTTGGATTCATCTAAACTTTCATTTTCATGAAACTTCACAGTTTATCTATTTCTTTGACTTTAAATAGAAAAAATCACTTCAAAGAAATATTTATTCTTTAAAGTCTTAGAAAAATCTCAAAACTGAATTCTCTTTGAAAATTCAGACAAAAAATTCATAACGGTACTTTGAGAATTGAAAAATTTTTAAAGTTCAGAAAAGTAGTTTTAGTATATCTAGAAATGGGTGAAATCAGTATTAAAAAGGTATCAAAATAACAAAAAACGGATTTCCTTTTCATCAGACATATAGCTGAAGCTTTTGCTGTTTTTGCGTTTGAAAATCTCCTTAAAACTCGACTGTTTAAATTTCAGTATAACTGTTTTTTATTTATCGGTTCCTTCTGCTTTGATTGATTTTAAAATTTCAATTTTTATTTTATTCGGCATTCGAAAAAAATTAAGACTTTTATATAAAAATTAAAAAATTATAAAATTTTGAAAATAAGTGAATTGCAGTGCACGCACAGTTCGTTAACATTGGCTTGCGATCTCAATAAATACATCAAGTCCTTAAGAATTAGTTTTATCTTGATTTCTACACTGAGAGAAAAAAGGTTGACCGTTCATCTAAAAAGTAGTTGATATCAACTAAAGTTCGTCTTTGATTTTCACTTTTCACAGCTACGAAAATATGGGTAATATTTCTATTCCGTATTAGTTAAAACATCTACTAAACTTCCGAACTCAATTAATTCATTTGTAAATACAGCCATTTATTGTCTATAAATTGGCCAACGTTAAATAGTTAAATTGTTTTGAAGAAAAGTTTTACTACTTCGAGAAAATATCAACGTTTTTTTTTGTAGTTAAAATTTATATTCGAATAATAAACTCAACAACTTTTGTGGAAGAATTCACTCAACTTTTTTCTCTAATCTTGCGTGGTTAAATCAACGAATTTAATAGTATTTTTAGATGCGAAGATTAGAGAAATTGATTATTTCTATATTAGAACTATCTAAATTTACTTCCATTTCGATAAAAAGGCCAAATAATTTTTCTCAGTGTAGCTGTCGAACTGACAAAAAAACAGAAGATGCCTTCAAACAACAAGCTTCTGTGAAAAACTTAGCAGCTGCCTATTGTTTATTTAACCTCAAAACATTTGCTCTAAATTTGCCGCCCTCTTAAGACCTTCCAACCTAGGCTTCAGTCTACAGCTAAATCCGCCACTGAAACTGGTGCAGAGCGCACATCAGATTTCTGGAGGAATTCTTATCAGGTTCTGATATCCTCTCATCAAGATGGGCCTAAAGAACTCGACTTTGTTTAGGAAAGGTCGAAAACGACTAGAGCCTGGTTAGTCGACTATTGAACAATATACCAATTCAATTCAAATAACGTGATTGCTCACCAGCCGTTTAGGATTTGGTCCCATTTATTACTACACATTTTAGTGATATGACGGTCCTTAAGATTTGTTACACTGAACCTAGAAATGTTACAAATTTATGAAGAAAATGTTGCACTTAGAAATTTGGAAACGGCAGCCCTGGTCTTGGACTACAATAGTTTTTACGACAGTCTAAAATGTAAATTTGCATAAGAACATTTTTTTTTATTGCTTGGTATTGTATAGACGTTTTACCTCCAGTAAATTCTTATTGGGATATCTACATAATCCCGAAAAACAATCAGATAATCAGAGTTTAAATTAGACTCTACTGTCAAGTTGCGTAAAAATCGCATTTTACCAGACCCTAAAACCCGTCTACAAGCAAATCCTGGATTTGAACTTAAAAATCGGTCCGACCCTTTTACTCAATTTAATCGTGAGGTTTTAGTCTATCCTGTCGATAGTGTAAATTAGGGATGTCAAAAACCGGACGGTTAATCCGAAAACCGGTACTTTCAGAACGGTTAACCGGGTTATTTTCGGTTTTTTCCTTCTTCCGGTTTTAACTCGGACGGTTGTTTGTCCATCCGGTTAAAACCGGAAATATTTTTTTCAAAATTCATTCAATTTTTTATATTTTCTTGATTTTTTAGTCAGCAATTCTATTACTTGTCCCCTATGAAAAATTTCGTTTGCAAATTTCAGCCCTTAAAAACATATTTTCGAATACCCGCTTTGTTGCTGCAGGGTGCGTCAGAGAAACTTGCATATTTGAAAGGTCAATAAAAACAAAAGTACTCCAGTTACTGTCTTAATTCTTTTTTTATTTGAGAATACAATATCCCAAGTTGTTTTTTCATACAGTCTTGTAAATGACATCGGCTACACATACACTGATTAAGTAGATTTTTGAAGTTCGCCTCCACTCTTTGCAGCATATCAATCGGTATGTTTGTAATGGCGTCGCGAATGTTGTTCTTGAAGTGAGCTATGGTCCGTGGTCGATCGAAATTCGAACTTCAAATAATCCCAAATCCGCCAATTTGGAGAGCGTACCAGCCATGAGAGCGCCTCTGAGAGAGATGAGGCAGTCGGGGAAATGTTGTCACAACAAATTCATTGAGCTTCATACTATGTGTGCTGCAGCGGCGTGGCGTCTTTGGAAGTAAGGGAAGCATTGAAATGTCATTCACTGAAATGTCATTCACCTTCTGCGCACTAAAAAGCATCAGAAATGGTACATTTACGCCACGTAGAACCAACG